>CM040752.1:33763585-33916085 GCA_022829145.1 Albula goreensis
CTGACAGATGATCAGCGTAAAATCGTGATAAGTTTCCTAGCTAAAGAAAATAAAGGCATGTCCGATAAAGAGATGCAGACTAAAGGCTGATGAAAAGAATACTTCACTGATCTTTTTGAACGATTTCAATGATTTTATCTAACTTTACTCATTATGACTAATTACGCAAAGGTGGCTAATTCTTAGAGCTAGCCAGCTGGCTAACGGTTTAGTATCCATGTATTCAAACTGATGAGCAAAGATTCTCATCAATTTCAGAGGTATCTAGACCTCTCATTACAATTGGTAAATAACTTAAAACATAGCACACAGTGAGACGCAGGTACGTGGTCAGAAGGACGACACTAGCGACAGTGACAGCGCTGGTATGCAGTCATTACTCTTCAGCAGTGGATCAGGTTTTAGCCTTATTAAGTCCAAATGTCAGGCTGGCGCGTGCGCAGGTCCTCAGACCGTAATAGAGGGGCATTCCTCGCATTCCTCTACCATCTACCTAAGTCTGGAGAGCACCGTGCAGAAAATGGAGCGCTGGACGAAGAAGGGCTCAGACATCAAATATTTTTAAGAGATCTCCGCTGCCTCAGCAAAGGCCATGAGGTGAATTCCATCCAAAATCCTCGGAAAGATGTGAAGAAAAGAAGAAAAAGTGTAGAATTTCTGAACGATTGAGGAATAATGAAAATGCTAAAGGTGGAGAGGAGTCACCGGTCAGTTGGGAAAATGTATTTTAATAAATTAAAACTGTAAGTAAAACAGCATTTGAAAGACAAAATTCAACAGAAAACAAAACAGCTTTTATTTAAAAAACAGAAAAAGAAAACAAAGCGGGAATTGTTTTGGTGGGGATAAGGAGCTTTTGTCACTCGTGTTGAGCTGGACTGGCTGGTCACTTGTGTGGTCAGTACACAAAGCTCTGCTGTGTCCAGCAGGCCAGGGTCTGGGCCCGGTCCACATATCTCAGTCTCCTGAGCACAGCATCCTGATCTCTCCAAACAGCTCTGCCATTTTGTTGAGACCCCAACGTCATGCAATAACCCTTGGCTTCTTTAACTTGCTGATTTTAAAAGTTTTTTTTTTAAAACATGCAGCTCAACACTCAAAGACTACTCCCTCCGACCGTGACAACATTCACATCCCGTATTAGTGCAACCAACTGATCAGTTCATCAACACAAAAAAAACTCTTTAATTGCCAAGCAATAAGTCCATAAATTATAGACCTTCAGGACTGAATGTCATTTCAACAAATACCTTATTGAAAGCAGCAACTAGCAAAGAGTAAATTGTCAGAAAAAACAAAATGCCAGTAAAGATGTGAAAATTGATGGTATGTTCATGGAAAATAGACATGGATTATGATACAGGAGAGGAAATAAAAATCAATAGAGATAATAGTGTTAAAATAATTGACTGGCTTATTACAATGATGTTATTAAAGTAACTGTAATTTGTTTATCTAAGGAAGTTCTGAAATTTGACCATGAAGCTAAGGTATGGAAAGGGTTTTTTTTTTTGTCTTCAAGTGATTGAACGGCTGTTAATGAGAATGCCCTCTGGTTCTGTGGAAGAGTTCCTTTGCAACACAGGTCCAAACATGAAGCCGTTTTCACCACAGCGGATGAGCAAAAGAGGAGGTACTTTGTGAAGGCACACCTGACCCGATTAACCTAAGAGGCCAGGAAAGCCACTGAAGTAAATAAGTTGTCAATGGGAAGTTAAACGGATGAAGCTGGGTCTATGTGAAGCTGTGGCTTCTTTTCCCTGCTACAGGAAAAAATTCCAGATTCCGTGCTGATTGCGGAATTCTCTCTATCTATCCACATGCTGGCACACAGTACGCCGCATTTCTTTCGACATCTCACGTACTTTGCATCTGATTATAATGTGTGTTTAATAAACCGTTCATTTTTTCTCATAATGTTGACTGTTTCCTGGCAATAGCTTTGCTTAATCTGGCCGCTGTGGGTTAATGGATTGGGTCCGGCTTCCATGTCCATAACTACGTAATGGCGTCATTGATAGCGGAGAGATACCTTTGAGTGGATTGAAATTTAGGGACCATCACAGCTGGGCGATCTTTCTTCTTCTCCTGCCAAACATGCAGAGAGCCTGAAACTGGGGAGAAACACCCATATGATGCTCTTCCTCTGAAATTTAATCCATGCCGCATCTGAATGGCTTTCTCAGATTCGGGTGAAATGGGGAAAACATTCTTGGATTTCCGGAAAAGTCCCCGGGCCTGGCTGCCGGTCCTCCACATGCAATTAGAGAAAAAGACACACCTCCATAAATACAGGAGATCTTGGAGAAAATGACGCACCTCGATAAATAATGAACACTCAGAGAAGCTACGCACTTCCTAAAGACTGGGCAGAAGGGTTAGGGATGAACACGAGATTCCGCACGGCTCCAGGGGGATCCGTGAAACATGATGCGCCGCCGCGAAATCCCAGCTTTGCATTTTTCTTCTTCTTTTTCTTCTTCCTCCTTTTTTATTTCAAGCGGCAAAATTTATGTAGGCCAATCAAATAAGCATGCTGCTTTCTTTGCTTCTTCCTTTTTTTTTGACAAAAGATATCTGTTTCACGCAGGTAACATGATTCGGGCAGATAGTGAGATAACAGGGGGGTCATTTAAAAAACCGGTATTGAGTGACACGCACCGGTTCTGCCGGTGAGGCTTCAGCGCTCCTTACGGACTCCCCTGGCCTGAAAACAGCTCTTGGGTGCCATCCAGCAACCTCCCCCACACCCAGGCAAAGGTTACCTGCAGCCCCTGAAGGAGGCCAAAGTTCCCCAACCGCAGGGCCATTTGTCTGTGCAAGCGCTCTGCAGAGGACGCCTAGGGAGCCCGGAGGAAACCGCAGCTCCTGACAGAGTGGCCTGACAAACAGTCCCCAATAATTCTGCGCTGCGTCATTCAGACATTTACCTCGCCATCCTGGCATTGCCGTCCCCGTCTCAGTCTCATAATTTTAAACCCATTCTAGTTATGGAGGTACACATCCCCTCTGCATAGCTCTGAAATGAAAGACCTGGTGAGCCATACACAGGGGTGCAGCTAGAAATTCTGGGCCCTGTACACAGGCAGGCTCTGAGGGCCCTCCACTCTTTATAAAAAAAAAAAAATTGTAGGCCCTTCAAACCTTTGGGCCCTGTTTACCCTTTTCCCCCTGGTGCTTTGCCCCTGGGCCCATACATTCTAAAACAAGCAAGTGAGCGTATGATGAGTCTTTGACTTCATATACTTATCTTAAGCCATGCGAAATGTGGTTCTGCTGCACCCAGAGCACCGCCGGACACAACGCAGCTAATGGAAGATGAAGATTGCTAATGAAAAGGTATTATCTAACGCTGCGATTTCGCCCTCCGTGGCGACGGAGCCGTAATGGCTCTCAGCTGCAGTCGCAGCGCCCCGGCCCTCCATGATAAGATAAACAAAAGCAGCTGAGATTCCCCCCCGCTGATTTATTATTGCAAGCTGATGCTCGGCTATTAGGAGGCCGAAGGTACGCTGTTGCAGTGGGTCCTGGGACATGGCGGTAATTGCCGATGGGAGTTAATGGGCAGTGCCGCTAGCCCATTTGAGAACGGTTACCTCCTTGTTTTGAAGCCCATTAATCAGCGGCTGTGACAGCCGCGGACTCCATTCCGGCTCCAGTTTCACCGTTTCACATGAATTACAGGGCTTTTGTTTGTTTTGCTAATAGCGGTTTTTGCTGCGTGTGGGAACGGCTTGCACATTTTGCGCGCGCATGTGTGTGCGGGGAGGGGGTGGGGGGGATAGACAGGCTGAATTGAAGGCCGCTGGTATTTGCTCTGTCTTCTAGATGTGGCCCAACCTCAGTCTCTGGGTTGGCCTTTCTTTTGCTCCGCTTGCCTTTGACTATGGCAGAAGCCAGCGAGAGGTTCATAGGTCAATGCGTGGGGTAATCCGATGGATTGTGGAGTTGTGGTGAACGTTTGGTTGTGTGCGTCTGTGGATTCCAGTGGGATAAGGCCTGCGTAAGTCCGTGCGTCACCAGCGCGTAACACCCCATGCCGTGTTTTGAGGATGGTGCCTAAGAGACGGAATCTTTCGGTCCCTGGGGCAGGCGATTGTCCGTCACGTCACAGAAGCGACCGCACGGAAGCTTGTGATGTCAAAAAGTCTTTCACAGGCAAAGTGGGGGCGGGGGGGGGGCGGGGGGTGATCCTCCAGCATCTTTGAACTTGGATCGTGATTTTTTTTTTCAGCTCGAAAATCAATGAAACGAACGTGACAAGAGATCACTGACTCGTGATTAATAAAGCTTTGAGACTCGAGCGAAAATGTGCGCTCAGTAAAAACTCTGTCATTTAGTGTTTTCACTGCAGATGCCTGAAGAAAGGAATAAAAGAAGAGCCAGAAAGAAAGAAAGAAAGAAAACAGAAAATTGTGAGATTTTTTTTGGGCCGGGTGATAGTGAAGATGAAAGCGACCGGAGAAGCAGATGAAGAGGGGGCCCAGCTGTGTTTTAATGTCTGCTCTGGGCCCTGTCAAACAGACCGCTTTATTACTATCGTCCAAAAACAAAACACGGCATCCGCGTCTCCAGTGGATCCCGCCTTGGACCGGCACGAGAAAGCTGCTTTTTTAACTAGCTCCACAGCACACTTTCATGTCGTAATATTTTATGTACAGTATTTGTTTCTTTGTATCATCTCCAAAAAGGATATGGCTATCATAAAATTGGTTTTATGGTACAAGGATTCTGACATATTATTTCATTTTTTTTAAAGGGGAAAAAAACAACATTTGTTCCATGTGGGAAAAATAAAATCTTGAATCTCTATACCTTTTGCTACCCCTCTGATCAGCTGAATGTTTGTAAGCCCATACGGTTGACTCACATGCTTCGTGTGATTATATGGTTTGAATTAAGCAGCAGATGCTGGGATTGTTAGCAGCGCTATATCTGACACCTTCAGCGGCTTGTCCTCGATGGGGTTTGTGAATTTAAAGGCCTCAACTTTTTTCCTTAGCGTCCTGCCTAAATTAATAATATTTTTTTTGAATGAGAGCAGAGAAATCAGACTATAAATAAACAGAATAGAACTCTCATGGACTCCACTTCGTTTCAGATTCAAAATCAACAGGTAAAAGTAAATAAGGAACAAGCATAACAAATTGGTGTAATCTTTAGTGAGTTAACAAAAACAAACCACTGCTGTACTACCCATGCTGTGGGTCTGCGGTCAGTCTTTGGGAATTTGGGACGATTTTTGGGTTTTGACATAAATCAGACTTGTGTATTTCAATGAAACTTTTCTGTTTAGACTTTTGCCCGCACTAAAATCGTAAGTGGCAAGAAACCATTAGAAAAAAGCATGACTAACACGGTTTTGAACTGCCAGTGATATTCCATGCTGGCATATGTCTCTGAGAGAAACACTTACATTGGGCTTGCCTATTTCCACATATGTGCCATTGCATTTTTTTGAGCCTGCACCATATCTTTCAACTGACATTAGTCTTACACTCAAACATTTCACCACCTATAAATAAAACTCTTACGGCTGTCAGATTTTGTGGGAAGTGGCAAACGCTCTATTATAACGTCCCCAATTCACATATTATTGATACGAGCGTCACAGAGAGCTTCTCTGGTAAATAACACACACACACACACACACACACACACACACACTTTGCAGGGGAATGCGGTTGATTTCCTGTTTTAGTGCTCCTTTAGCCTAACTTTATTTGCTTTATTTTTGTTTCTTTTGCCCATAATTATGCAATGGCGTGTTTATTTGGCTATGGGAGGGCCTTAAACTCTCCTGTTTCACCGCTGTGGGATGCCTGGCAGACAGAGACCTCTCAATCACACACGCTGTTTCACTGGGCGCTCACGCATAAAAACACAACCCAGGGTCCCCAACACAAACACAGAAAAAGGCCGATATGCCCCGCATTTCTTACACAGTACTGGTGTGCTGGCAAGGTTGCCCGGAGGAAACAGACCCATGCTAATAGCTCGCAGTTTTAGCAATTGACTGTGGTACTTAACAGAACAGGTCTAAAGTGATTTCATTCATCACCACTATCACAAACTTAACTGCTATTGAGGTTGAAGCCACTTTCATGTAGCTGAAAAAAAAATTAAATAACAGCAAGTAAATGCATAACTCAAAAACAGTGCACAGTATGAAAACAAAAGTCAGTATTTTTTAAGAACACATAATTGTTCCCGAATACATGTTGTGCAGCTACCTTGATATATGAAGTTATTGAACGGGGGCTCTCAGGTGGGGGTACATGTTGCCACGGTAACCACTGGGAGGAGTTTTTCCTTCTACACTCCCTTCAGGTAATAGGGCACACCTGCAGGAGCCCCTGGGCCTTTAAGAGGACCCCAGAATGCAGCTCCCCCCTCAGCAGCACATCGGACGCCTTATTTTCCTTTTTCACTCATACAGTACATTCTTCAATAAATACCTCTTCTATTTGCCTTACTTTCTGCTCCATGTTTTAACACTGCTCTTTGGCAGGAACGGCTTTCACCCACACTCGGCCCGGTGCAGCAGATGCCTGTACCTACCACAGCGCGGTAGGAGCAGATCCCCCTGCTGAATGCTGCCATTAAAGAATAAAGCGTGCTGTTGAGTTGCAGCGCTGGTCGTATGGATTGAATTAGCCTGCCCGCGCTGCCGCCGCCGCCGCCGCTGCTGCTGCTGCCATTAGCTGAGCAAGCCCTGCTTGGTAATTTGTAACATGTCGTGTTCTATGAGCGGGCCCTTAGATCAGCTGTTGCACCGCACTGCGCATGTGACGAAGCAAAGGCGGGCTTCTTCACACAGCAGGGGGGCCCGATTTAACAAATAAACCTGCCATTCACAAATCACGGTCCAAAGGAGGAAAAGGCCAACCATTGTTTGTGCAGTGGGCTGACGAGATAATTCGTGCAGGGTATAAATTTATTAATGTGCTGAGCTGCACGCAAATTATAGTCTTGGTTTAGGTCTATATGAGAAGAAAAAGGTCTGTGGAGATTCAGATGTTATATGTGTGCTGTGTGTTTTTCCACAGTAAAATAATAAAAATGTTTGCATTATTCTTGCCTCATCACAAATTAATTCTTCATACAAACACACAACAGCATGTGGTAAAATATGACCATCCCCACCCCACCTCATGCAGTATTCGCATGGATTTTGCAGGGTACAGGTTGACTTACTGAAGATGTATGCATGCTTAAGTCCAGTGATGTTTCACAGTCCACCGAACAGCTTCCTGTTTTGTGACCAACACACTCATTTTCGTTGGTGACTTAGGATCAGTTCAAAACCTGAGGAAAAGTTGCCTAATTTTTTATGATCAAGAAAACAGTACAGACAGCATGGTTTGTGCATTGACTGTTTTGTGCATCATGTTCTCTGGGAGGGCTGGGTTTTCTTTCATGTTGGAATCCGCAGGCTTGTCTGTGATAATAGCTAGCCGTAATTCTATCACCATCGGACTCCCATTAAATATATATTAAAGGAACAACGCTGACGTCAGACCACAGACATGTGGAGAGAGAACAGACCCGAGCTGAACGCTCATCGCCGGCTAGCACGAGAAACAAGTCAAAAATCTGTGAGAAAATGAAGATCCCTTGTAAACCGTTCAAAAGCTCTGGTTTGGCCAAGTGGGAGAAAAGTAAATCCCTAAACCGGATAAGGTGCAGTGTGCTTCACATCCCATCTGATCTGAGAGTCTTAAAGAGATTTTAATGACTCTCCAGCTCCAGGCAGATGCTCCTCTCCGGACGACAGTCCGTGTGGGCATTGCACGATTTCATCTTCCAGCGGAATTCTTGGCTGTGAACGCCTCACCTCCTCCGATCTCGCTATCTGTGGTCCCGCCATTTGCGTCAGTAATTCCATGAGCCAGTCAGCGATAAGGGGTTGCCAGATTCTCAGAATCCACACTGAACCTGGGACAGAATCATGAGAAATCCACCGTTTTTTTTCTTCATTAAACAGGTTTCACTGAAGGTTTCACTGTTGAGGAAAATGTCAACAGTGAAAACTATTTCTTTTTTTTTTTGGAAAATTATTACTAAAACTATATATAGCAGGGTTAAATTTATCCTGACAAATATACACAACAAAGCAAACATAACAAAGTCTGAACAAAGAGTGTATCGTAACGCCTATCTTAACAACAAACTGTCATGACAACATACAAAAAGCTCTTAACAAATATTATAGCACTGCCATAATGTAAAAAGCAGCCATTAAAAAGTGATTATTGTGAACCGTTATGTAAAATTCCCTGCAAACATTATGTAAGTGTGATGAAATTTGTCATCAGCATAACTTGCTGTCATGGCTGCGAGTTATGAGTTATGCGGGCTTTATGGCTTCATGTCACCTTTTCCAAGCGTTACATCGGCTGAATCAGTGAACCGAATCAACAGAGCTGTTAAAGCATAAAATGTGGAAAGCCACTGTCCTTGTATACAAAGAAATCCACACTAAAAACTAAAAGTCCATCCGGATTCAGCACAGGTTTTCTTGAGCGGCAACGGAAAATGTAGGCGACACGGACACCACTGGATGTGGTTTGTTTAAGACATGGCACTTGGATGAACCGTATCGATTTCGCTCTATCGCAGAGCTCTACAGAGGAATACGTCAGAACACAAGAATCTGCGCTAATTATGATGAATTTGTACGTCCTCCGTGATACAAGTGAACCATAGTAGGCCTTCGCTTTTCAAACTCACATCAAACAAAATTACATGAAAAACAACAACACAGCGAGTTTGAGCAATAGCACCACTAGGAGAGGCGAAACATGCTTTGGCACCGTGATAAAGTGTTAAAAATTGGGCCCTGGCCAAACGCAGCACTAATATGAGAAAACATTAGTTTTTTTTTTAAACTGGAGCACATTAAAATCCCTGCTACTATCATTCCCTTCATTTCTCCTGTCATCTCTCCCCCTCTACCCACCATCCCTCACCCTTTCCAAGATGTTCCACACACACACCGGCGCGGAAGCTCGTACGTTTAAAATTAATCACACTGATGATACCGGGTCTCCCTCTCTGTGCCTATTCGCTCGTGGGGTCCAGCAGTGCAGAGTCAGTCGACCTCCTGGAGACGGTTCTCTCACCGTCTCCTAGAAGTACTTTTTAAAGGCCCAGTCCGGTAATTCGTTCACTGATTTCACCAGAATAACCGCTCTGCAAACAGAAGCAGAGAGCGGTGACGGAGGAATTCATGGATCTAGTTGGAAAAGTGATTGCCCTTCATTTTCCCAGTACCTTTACAGACAGGATAGCCGCAGTCATACAATATGTAAAAACAAACCACATGCGGAAATCTCCTTTAGAATGAGGTCAGGAAACACTTTTACAGTCTAATTACTACCGCTTTCACTGAGATCAATTTTTTAAGAGACCTGGATCAACGTGCAACACCGTTTTCAAAGTAGGGGTTTGAAAACACGGCTAGAGAGCACCAGGATGAGTCACCTGGGCCTTTAATTTGGGCTGGCTGTGGGATGTTATTAATGAGAGTCCCTTTGATGTGGGGGCCAAGGCGGGGTTAGCTGTTCCACTGCGCAGTCAGTGCCCAGGGCTGCGCATTGTGGAGCCCTTCCTGACCAGACTCCATGCAGGCTTCCACACCGAAGGTCACGGAGGAAGCCCGATCTACAAAGGTCCATTTGGGGTGCCCCGACACGTTCCGTTGTTAGACGAGAGGTACCTGAATGACGGAAATCCCTCTTCCGTTTTTTTTTTCTTCTTTTTTGTTTTGTCCCAGAATGGATAGAATAGGCATAATTGGCCCAAAATCATCAAAGACCCACACACACACACACACACACGCACACACACACCTGCGCTTACTGCCTCACCCTGCCCTGGCCTGAGGGCCTTCCTGCTTTCACACTCCCAGTGTTGGATCCCTGTCCGTATGACTTCACTCTGCACCCTGGATCACAGAGCCCACAGTCTGAATGTGACGGACCTCCCGGGCTTCGGCAAAAGCCACGAATCAACAAACAGCCAGCCACTCGTAGCCCAGCCAAAATGGCCTCCAATTAGAGGACTCTTTCATAGTGTGGAAACTTTGTAATGTATCAAGGTGTAGGAAGCCGGAGGGATGTGGGGGTGGGGGTTGGGGGGTGGAGTGCAGTCTTACCTGTCCGGATGGGGCCAAAAGCAATAATGAAACTAAATGAAAGGGTATGGTAGATTTTTCGATCTCACTGACATCAGGTCTCTCTGAGTTTTACAGGGCAGCATGCAAGTGTCTGACCAATATCAAAGGTATCCTTAATTTCTAAGTTCTCTATTTTACAAAAACATCTGAATGTGCCATTTATCTCTTGCTCCTGGCTAATTCTAACATCACAGACAAAAGTTCAAAAGGAATTATGGCTCACTGCTGACAGTCGACTGAAGATGCTGCTAGCTTTGAAGACTAATCTGAGATGAGTAAAAACACATTTCTTATTCCTACCAAAAAAAAAATCACTGAGAAGTTGACAAAAACAAAACGCCTTAAGTATATCGGAAAAAATTAAATGTAAAACTCAAATGATTGAAAGACCAAATAATTACATACTTGTACTTCATACTTTGCTTGACAAAATTTGATTAATATGTCATATATAAATGAGGAAATTCCACCAGTCACAGATAGTGCAGAGGACATACATAACAGGCGTGATATCTTGACATAAGTGCGTACTGTGTAGCTGACATACCATATTTTCTGAGGGATAACATAGGAGGTGATACGTCGCTGCTGCTCTTTCACTAGCTTCATTTTGAAGAGCAAGGCCATTAACCCCAGCAAGACAGGATAAACCATGGTTTTTGAGGAGTTCTGTAAGTTACAAATTTGTACAGATGTAGCTATATTTTGAGAGTAGCTCTGTGGAACTGTCAGAGAGCAGTAGGAGCTAACTTTATTTGAAGGCCTACTTGATCCATCTTGACATTTTTTCAGTTGTATTTCAAATCTTGTTGAATCATCATTTGGTGTTGCACAAAGACCCAAGCCCTTAAATTGATAATTCAATGAAACTATGACGAAAATTCCATGTTCTAAAGTTCCCCCCCATGCCGTGACGAATGTTCGAGGCACATATTACGCATGTCATAGTGATGAGCTATCCTGTTCATGAAGTGAGAAGATAGCAGGGCACCACTTTCAGAATTAGTGCCTTGAACGTGTCCTAACATGGACAACTCTAAGTCTGCACACCTTAATATCACCCTTCTGTAGACCGTGAGGACCAGCCAGGTTAGTTGTCTCCGGTGGTTTTAGTCTTGATTGAGAGTATTTTGTTACTTTAAATGAAAGTCCACTGAAGATAAGAGAAACACTTGTATTTGGGGTTATTTTTGGCGGACATTCTGGGCTGATCCTGGATCAGTACTCTGTCTCCAAGGTTCTTTATGAATATGAGACATAGTCTTTGTCTGACTGACCCTCAGCCCTGCTATTTGGAATGGTTTGAAAAAGCACTCATAACAGAACCTGATTCTGCGCAGCAACTTTTCTTCTGTAAAAGATTTTCTAGGTATTCAAGTTGATTAAACAGCTGTTGCATTTCCGATATTAATCAAAAATGGAACAACTTATTAGCGTGACTTTAGTTTACATTAGTGATTTATCGATTTAGACTGAGCACACGCAAAATGAACCGACCCCTCAACAATGCAGTTCTGTACATGGTCGCAGCGTATCTTGTGCTGTGTTTGAACAGACTGTGGCATATGTGTCTTGCGTCCCGCTATGGAGAGACACCACCCAGACCCATGCTGGTGGTTATCTTCTCTCCCCCTCCCCCACTCCATCCCCCCCCCCCCATCTCCCACTGCAGCCCCTATGCCCGCCACCCTCTGGTGACTATAAATGACCCAGCAGCATTTCTCAGAGACTTAAAACCAGGCAAACCTTGGGCCAAGTGGAAATTTCAGGTGTGACTATGGTGCGGCGGCAGCAGCATGGTTTTATAGCTGGGGTGGGTACAGTCTGAGAACTCTCAGGCTTGAACTTATGCAGAATCGCCAAAGATCACCCGCCAACCCCCACCCCCAGCCACCCCCTTATCCCGCCCCCAAACCGACACGGACCTGATAAGAGCCTACATGAAATCCACACCCCAGCATGTGTGACAGATACCTCCTCTTTTCTTCTGAAAGGGCTTTCATCATTCCCCCCATCTCCAGATAAACGATAAATAGCAGCGGTGCACAGCTTTTTTGGGCCTCGACCAGTTAAGGAACCAGCCCCCCCCCCATCCCCACCCTCCCCCCCATAACACTGCTCCTACTATTCTCCCCCCCGTGATTTTATCCCTTACCTTCTCTTTCTTTTTCGTCTTTTATTTTATTTTTTTTTCGCTAACAGAAAACATGTGTTGCAATCAACTGCTGTTTATGTGGTCCATTTCATTCTCATTTTCCACCGGCGCAGTTATACGGGCTTCTCCCGGCGATGACCGTGGCGTTGCGGTCAGACGTCGGCCTTACCGACGGTCATTGCAGCGACGTCACACCTTTGTCTCTTCCCTGACACTTTTTTGTCCGAGGTGCGCCGATTTTTGCCTGCGAGGACTCTGTGGGTGAGGATTCCGTTTCAGCTGGCTCTCCGGCGTGAAATTTTCCTGTGGTGCAAAAGCACGATGAGATCTATCAAATATCTGGATCCGATGGTGGAAAATGGAAATGGGACGATCATTAATCAAAATATTTACTTCACAAAAAAAATAGATTCTCAGAGATTCAGGTCATTTGGAATCCGAAGCTCGGAAAATACTTCTAATTGAACAGATCTGTCCTCTCTTAAAAAGTGTGCATTACATATTGATTGCAATTAAAGGTGAGGTAAGGTTAGGTCTTGGATTAATTGAAATGTACAGGAGAGGGGATTCGTTTTCCTTCAGCTGGTGCTCATGAAGTACAGGGTTGATACCCATGTGTGCCTCCACTGAAAGCCCATGAAAATGATCTGTGGCTTGCTGAGAGAAGTGAAAGGTAGTATTGTATCATGTTTTTTGTGGAAGTCAAAGTTAATTTCACTGATAAACACAGACCCAGAAAACTGAAGAGCATTACGGAAAGACCAATACGAGTTCTGGTTTCTCCTCTTGTCATTAAAGATATTTTTTTAGCGGCGGGTCAAGCTGCCTGGTCACAGATGGCCTTAAAGTACATCCATCCAGATGTCTTCTCCTGTTAGCTGAGGCAAATTGGATTTCAAAGTTCAATCAAGACATACTTCTTGGAATGCTGCAGCAGCACTCTTTCCAAGTCTGACCTGAAAAGAGGTTCAGTGCGCGGCGCAGTTAAATAATCGCAGACCTTATTTTCTGAGCGCTGGAATCCAATCTCAATATTGGTCTTTACACCATCCATTTTCTTTCATCCCGCTGACTTTTCTCAGAGCCACACTGCCTTCCATAAGCAGCATGGTAATCTGTATTTAAAGACTGCCGTTATTTTTTTTTTTTCTTTTTTTTTTTTTTTTTACAAATTCGGTTTATGTTGTAATCTTTCATGCCAGGAGGCCTTAATTTAGTGATTTTATGGCAATGCATTTTAAACAGATTTAATAAAAACAAGATTAGTAAGAGAAAAAAAGTATGATTAAGGAGAGAACAAATTGCAGGGTCATAAACATAACTTTAATAATGTATATATGTGTGTATATATGGGGCCGTGTGAATTTAATTTGAGGGGGAAAATCTTGTGATGGATTGGTGTTTATTTGCTTAATATAACAGAAAGGCTGAGCAAAGATGGAATTAGGGGGATTGTTGTGATCGGCCCAATGCAATGCCTGTCAAAACCCATTTTATTTTATTTCTCTTTCCTATTTTTTTTTATAATATTCTCCTCAAAAACAAACTGCAAATATTTCTCCATAAACAAACTGGAGATTTATTTAAAAAAATGTATGATTAAAATTTACGGTATGTTGGCTCCAACCGAGGCAGCTAATGGAAGGAAGATGGCCTGGCACAGTGGACTGTAATGCTAACCAGCCCTGGGCGCTCGGTGGCTGAAAATCAACAGGCCGGCTGAGGGCAGCTCCCAAAGGACAGAGGGGCCTTCGACAGACAGGACCCAGAGAGTTGCCCCTCCCCCGGAGAGGCCAAATCCACCGATTCTGCTCTATCCATTTCACAGAATACACTCCTGAGACAGCATGCCACTCAGCAGAGCCTATAAACATCCGCTCTTTCTTTATATGAGAGGGATATGACGGACGCTATCGCCAATTAGCATTTGACAAAATTCATGTACCCCCCCAAAAAAAAAAAAAAAAACACGAGTCCTATTCAAAATATACCATACCAGGGCACCCCCTATTTTCAACAGCACAAATAAACACGTGCTCTTCTCAGAGATGAGGGGGCCGTTGGATGTTGGTATCAATTAGAAGGAGGCCAGATTCACGGAACCGGGTCCGCCTGGTTTGGATTGCGTTACAGCGTCCCAAAGCACCCTGCTTTCAACAGCACCAACAAACACCAGCGCTCCTCCGGAATGTGGGACGGCCTTGGACATCCGCGTTAACGGAGGAGTATTCCCAGAATTCCCTCTGAAATCGCCATCCAGCTCCCTGGTGTGAACCGAGCAGCGGATGAGCTGCAGACACGTGCTGACAAGGGGTAACTCCGTAGGATTTCTGGGTCGTAAGAACTCCTTATGAGTAACGTCGCTGTACACTGTCATTAGTACCAAGTCTGTCAAGAGCATCTCTTATAAGAATAAAACTTCACCATGGATTAGATGACCGAATCCTTCAGAAAAGAACACATCGGAGAGCTTGTATCATAAAACACCCACATCTGTTGCAAATATGTTTTTCATAAATGCACTGAAAAAGACTCTCAAACTATTTTCTTCATAACATTTTTTTAAAATGTTTGGCACAAAAACATTTTCCCTTAACGCACCTTCAAAATTGAGAACAATTAATGTGTCAGCTTAAAGTAGCTATGATTGCTATACCGGTACATAGCGGAACATTTGTTACACTGCACTTCAAACGGTCCTGTGGAATTTGGAACTTTCTGCATAACATTAAATCCATCAAGTTGTTACTTTTCTTCGACAGTGATGGTGAAACCTCTTTGTATACTGTGTTTTACCCTTTCAGCTGGATGCCAATGGTACTACGTCGTTCCAATCCTGAAAAAAAAAAAAAAAAAATCAGCATCAGACAAATTACAGCATTTTGCAAAGTGGGGCAAAGAAAAAAAAGAGAAGTTTGGAGTGGAAATTATGAATGTTAAATATGGCAGACTCTCAAGCACAAACTGACGGCAAACAGTTTGCAATGCATTCTACCCTTGTGAGAGTCACATCCATACAAGTAATTTTTTATTGATGTCAAGACTTCTGAAATCCCCTGGAATTAAATTAAAATGTACCCAGGCCACCGTTTGTTTATGCACAATCGCCTGTAATACAAACAGGCATTTATGAGCGGGATTGTGGGAAAAAAAAGCTTTGTTTTATTTGACCATACATGCAGAGAGCTAAATTAAGTTGATAGGACAGTTAAAAGAGCTTGTTTATGGAACTATTATGGACTAAAATGGGTCCAGAAGTCATCTAGCAGTTTTATCAACACAGTTAAAATGAAATGTGGTAAAAGTTGGATGGGCACTGCAAATTCGTATCGAACAAAAAACATGCAGCTTTTTAGAGGAGAATAAAGACAGGAAGACAGTCTTTCAGTTAAAGCATGCAGTCTGGAAAATAATTTAAATCGGGCTCTCAAGTAAAAATGTAACACAACTGCATGTGCTGTACAGTTATAGTATAATGATATTTAAATATTCAAATGAAAATATTCAAAAGGGCATACACAAATAAACCAAAAACAGATTGTACATTACAATATAATTTTCTTTGAATATATTACTTATTTTGAAGACAGGCAACAGTATGGAAAGTGTTGTTGTGCATTGTACAATAGAATATCACACCACCTTAAGGAGTCTGGAGTCAGTTTTGAGTGAATTGTCTATACTGGGAAAGAGACCACATGGGTTTGACTGAATCTAGCCCAAAGTTAACATGTTTGAGGAGGAGTAGGGCTCAGAAAAAAACAAAATCTCAAATCTGAACACTCCAAACTAGACAATTTGAAACTGCTCAGTGGGTCCAAGGTGATTTGCCTGATCTCCACTGCAGGGG
Source organism: Albula goreensis (assembly GCA_022829145.1). Lineage (NCBI taxonomy): Eukaryota > Metazoa > Chordata > Actinopteri > Albuliformes > Albulidae > Albula > Albula goreensis. The sequence continues at coordinate 33,779,771 of CM040752.1, forward strand.
CGGTTTCAGGAAATAAGACTGAATCGTCAAAACACAGAACTCGCAGGACATAAGCTTGGATCTGGTCCAAAGAGCCGCTAGTACCACACTTCATCCGATACCCACATCGAAGTGTCACACATTTATTGCTTGCAGGGTGAACCACCAAGCACCAGACTGTCCAAATCTCACACTTTGGGGGAGAGAAAAACAGTATTTATTTAAATATTTTTTTCCCCTCTCTTTTCACAAAACAAAACGTCAACAACAGCCAGGGTCCGTGTGGTTCTGACAGAAACAGAATGGTTGGATTGTGGTTTGGCGCACAGCAGGGTGGCATGCACTTAAAGACCTCTCGCTGGGTGCCGCTGCAGCCTTGGTGGGTCAGAGCGCCCATCCTCTCATGGGCCAATCGCTTTTCACCGGTGATGTGTGCCTCTTTCTCTGTGACACGGCAGGTTTACATTGGCCGGAGCATTCGTATCCATCATCTTTCCCTACATGACGACAGGAGGGGAGAAATTAAAAAAAAAAAAAAAAAAACACAGGTCTCAATATACAAACCTCTTGCTTTCGCAGAGGGAATCATATGGCAAACGTGAATTGCGCATTGACATGCGAAAGAAGGGGGTTGTCTTGAGGAGAAATGCGCTCATTGTGTGTGAGATATGGGTGGTCTTCTGGGGGGAGAGGCCTAGAGTTGTGTTTAGACTGCCGTTCCAGCGCAGCATCCAGGAAAGAGCTAGCGCAGCGCCAGCTCCACAAATAGATACAAATGGTTATTAGGTGATTTGTTTGATAAACAAATTGATTAGTGAAAATGGGTGATTGAACAGCTGTAAGATATTTGGTTTCTCTCCTTCCAGAAAAAGGCCTCGTGAGAGCCCTAGCCAAAGGTGCGTTGTTAGGATAGAAGGACTTGGCTGTGATGGAGAGCCTTTAAATGATTCTAAACACTTTTTTTTGTTTAATAAGGCAAGGCGATGGTGTTAACCGCAATTCCCTGGATTTAGCACTCCATCAGAGACCCTTCATAGTCAGTCCTTTTCCAGGAAGCTGGAAAAGATAAAGAAAAGATCCTAATGGTCGGTGCAGCATGCCAGTATCACGTCCTTTTTTAGGTCTCCTGTCAATCAAATCCTTTTATTTTATTTTTTTGTTTCTGGCTTGCATGTGGATTGTTCTGTTCTAAGGTTATGTGCAAAGCTGGGGATGTTTTGTAATCTTCCTCTAGGTTAAAAGTATAGGCTTTGCGTGTCCGAATTGTTTCAGGGGAAAGCAAAATGAGAAACCCAGAAAAATAACAGATATAAACGAATGCTAGCACTTTCTCCCAAAGGGGCCAGTTTGTCAGCACCTGCAAATCTGAAACACTCAAGGTGGAAAACTTTAAAGGAATCTAACTGATTTGTTAAAACCAGAGGCACTTAAGTGGCCTACTTTTAATCAACAAACTGCATGTTTCATATTCATTTAGCAGTTGTGTCCTTTTCCCCATTACTCATCCAGGACTGAAAATAAATGTAAAAACTAGGCCACACCAAAAATATGTAATCTTTTACATGCTCCAATCCACACTTCACTGTCAGCAAGACATTTGCATCATTCGAATAATTTAGAAATGCCTGCACACAAAAACAGGCCCGTGGAATGATGTTGACTGACTTAAGAAGACGTGCCTAGGGGTTGGGGGGCAAAAAGAAAGAGAGAAAGAGAGAAAAAAAAAACTTTCAACTCCAGCTGCAGAAGAAGTTGAGCCCGTCAGCAGACTTCTCTGAGTCCCTGCAGAATTAGGCTGAAAGTCTCTGAGTGTTCCTACCTCAGGTTTTCAAAGCAAGAGGTTCTGCAGGGGTCTGCCAAAGGACCCTCTCTGCTGAAACCATTACTGCTGCTTTATGACTGAGTGAGTGAGTGAATGAATGAATGAATGAATGAATGAATGAATGAGAGAGTGAACCCCCATCTCTCTTTTTTCCCCTGCAGGAGGCTATCAGGAAACCACCTGAGAGACGTACCTGGCCAGGTGTTCACTGGGCTGTACAACCTGAAAGTACTGTGAGTATTTGCCAAATGCTACCCCTGCTATTATAATACATTCCCAGAATAATGAGCAGGATTTAATTTACCTTCCCTTTCTTGGGCTATGAGATGGACCTTATGATGAGAAATCTCCCTGGATGTTCCCTGAACATTTTATTGTTCCAAAAGATTTCTGTCAAAATCACAGACAAAAAAAAAAAAAAAAATCCAGGCACACATTGCATTCAAAATTACTAGCAACATCTGGTGGCTACCATTTAAGGCATGACAATAAAAACATCATAGAGAATATGTGTCAAGTACATTTTACATTTTTTCCAAATAAAAGTACCTAAATTGTGTACTGGCACATTTGTTTAACATTGATAGCTCTCCTGATAACATTAACATGAGTGACCGACCATGATTCAAATACTTTTTTGTGACCTAAAAATTACATTAAAGTAAAATCCGGAAAACTAGGGAGACTGAATGTGCTGGGAACGTTTAGCATAATTTTCCCAAAGCAGTCTGGGAAACATTCCGTGGACTGAAAATAGTCAATAATAGTCAGTAATAAAAGTGGGTGGAAGAGAAGTGACAAAGTTGCTTTTCAGAGAAGGAACGCAGACTAAACCATATGAAACGAGCACGAACCTTCCTGAAAGGTGACTCTTGAAACGGTTCAAAATGAAGGCTCAAAGTTTAAGAAGGGAGAACGAAGGATTAAGAAATGGTCATCTCGGACACGCCCGTGTGGTGCCATGCCCCTGACTACCTCAGCGTTTGCTGGGTGGTTTACTCTCCTCATAAGGCCCGGACCCAATGAGCCTGCTCACCCACATGGCAGACATCAGACCAGATGCTGCTCTTGTGCTTTTTGTAAATACATGGTTGCCATGCCTCATTGAAATGATTAGACCCCCCCCCACCACCAACAACAAAAAAAGTGCAACTATCCAAGTTTCCAACATATGGACCTACTGTGTGTAATTTATACCTGTAGCCTTAACTTAATGAAAGAAACCGCTGTTGTTTTTTGTGAGTGTTATTATGTGCTTATGAGGTAGAAAAAGTAAAGGGGTAGGGCTCTGTCTTTCACAGGATCCATAAGCCTGGATGTAATACAGGAGGTTCCTCTCTCGTGCTTAAAGAAAAGCTCTTTAATACGACACTGCCGGGTGCACTACCAGCTCTACATGGACTTCTGCCAAGTCAGAACCGGTGGGGTGGGGGTGGGGGTGGGGGGGGGTGGGTTGGGTTTGGGGCAAGGCGGGGTTGAAGAACGGTAGGGTCAGGATTCAAGCACAAGGCTGTCGAGATGAACTCCACTCACGTGCAATCTGCTTTAAAAACCCAACCATATTGGAAAAAATAAATAAATAAAGTTTTCCTCCTCTTGTCAAAAGCTGACAATATGTGGTTGCCGTGCACTGAAGAGTGCAGGAATTTGAGGAGCAAAGTGGAGCTGTGCGGTTGAATGTGTACGGTGTGCTTGTCTATCTCCAGGCTTTAGCCCTGTGCCCAGTGTCACCCAATCCCTCCTGTCCCATGCCCTTCAGGCCTCACGGGGCAGCCAGCCAGGGTGACAGGACTGCTTTGCCAGTCCTGTCTGGAGCCATGTCAGTCTGCCCATCCACCTCCACAGTCACGCCCAAATCCTCACATTTAGGGCTTTTAAGCAGACAATATCATCCAAAGGGACTTACAGAAGCGCTCACAAAAAACACGTGATCCAGGTGAAGGGAAGAAATGACACCAAAAGTCGTCAGTGTCATGGCCGATAGAAATCGTTATTTCATAATTGAAGGACGCAACCTTGTTATCATATCTTAACTGGTGCCCTTTCAATGGAGGTTTCCAAACCTGGCTTGGAAAAAAAACAAACAGATGAAATGGGAAAGCTATTACACGGACAAAACATGGAAAACGGGTCTTATTCTCATGAGGGAGCCAAATAATAGCAGTAAACAACAAGGCGCCCTGTTAAGGGAACATGGGCTCTGTTTACATGTTCAAGCCAAATGTTGCCTTTAACCATTTCTTTGCCATAGAATTCACTTGTCTTGTGCTTTGAGCTTACACAAAATGTCCCAAGAAAACAACAGTATTATTTATGCCTGTTCTATCTAAGTGTTTTTTTTTAAACTGTGGGGGAGAAAGTGGAAGAGGAGTGGCAGCGCTGTTGTGAAATTATTAAATTGCTGTCATCTGCCTGTGGAATGCATCAAATTTTTAATTTTATTTTCTCTCCTGCTCCAATTCATTCTTGTCTCTTGCCTAAGAATTAAATCAACTATTGACCTTATTTGGGGTTACCACAAGGTTACAGGCTCACTGACAGTCTTCAGTTAGACCACAGTGATGAGGATCGATTCAAAATGCAAAAAACAATACTCTTCTACATAAACAGAAATTACAGAAATCCTGACCATGTTTTTCCAAGTAAAAAAACAAAACATCTGATGTGTAATGACATTTAACCTCTTAAAAAAATCGAATGTGTGACTGAGCTACTGAGCAAGAACTATTATTTTGTTCTGGGAGCTAAAATTGCTGTTGCACGTTATTTTAATGACTTTGGTCATTTGAAGTCTAAATTTGCAAAAGGCCCACTGTGGCACCTTGATTCCACGATAAAGACACCCCCGCCGAGACGGCGAGCTTACAACCGTTAAAACACTGGAGACTTTCTTCTGCTGCGCTTGGATTTCACCAGTTTGAGTTTTTTTTTTTTTTTTTTTTTGATTGGTCACGATAAAGCCGTCTGCTGTTGTAAATAGGTCCCGTCCTCTACGGCTTGGACGTCTCACGTTGTAATTATTTGCATTGTTCAAAAAGCCAGACGCTATTGTATATGCTTCCTCTTTTCACTTTGCTCCCCCTGCCCCAACCCCCACATCCCCAATTTCTGAGAGAATGACATCAGTAGCCCACCCAAGGAGCTACATTCTCTCCCTCTCTCTCTCATTCCCTCTGTGCGTCTCTCTTTCGCACAGACATTCCCTCCCTTCCTTTTGTTTTCCTCTCACTCGTTCCCCTCTTCTGAAGTCAGCTCCACACTCCACACACTGGATCAAAACATCACATCACATCTTCCTGGCCGACTGAAGCTGAGAGAAATGTAAAAAAAAAAGTATAATAATAATAATTTTATTGCGCTTTAGTTCCCGCTGTATAAACAACAACTGTCTCCAAATGATTCCATTAAACGAGGCACATAGGAGCCTGCCTTGCTTGCATTCCTTGCTTGCAGGCACGCTCCTTTATAATTAACGCCCTGCTGGAATTAGCACGTTAGCACGATACCCAAGCATGTTGTAGGGGGGGGGTGGGGTTTGGAGGTGGGATGGTTCCTCTGGCACAAGACAGGTACTCCTACAAGCTGAGTGAGTGATATGGATCATATTTTTATTTCATGTAAACAACACAACTGTTTTTGTCACGAGCATCGAAGGGAATGACATTAAAATGAACCTGTGTCTCAGGCGAACATCCTTTCCCCAGCAGTGACACAGTGCACAACAGGTTATTAGAACAGACCTGATTCCTAATGTTAGCTGGTACTTATGCAACGCACAACATACAGACAGACACACTGATCTCCACAATTTAAAAAATCAGTCGTCTCACAGAGTAATGTCCAGTCTTGTTTAACACAGACAAGTTATTGTTGGCACCACCCTGAAACTTTGGCCCTGAATTCATGAAAGGGCCGGGAATAGAGAATGGTGGAGATGAACTTAGTAAACATGAGGATCATTCACATTCTGTCAGAAGAGATGTGGGGTGGGGGGATTGGAACGTGTCAGAAATTCTCCCCTCCTTTTTCATGCATTCCTGTTATGCAGGACTCCCCCCATACCTCCCTCCCACCCTCGGCCAGGGAGCATTTCATTATGCGATTATGAGTTATCTTTATTTTTTAAGGCAAGGATGATTTGTAACAAAATGAATGTGTTCAGCAGACAGACGGACAGGCAGACATTGGCTGTTTCCTGCTTCGCTGCTCTCTGCTGGTGTTTTGATTGGCCCTCTCTGCCCTTCAGAACGTTAATGAAGGGGTTGCTGTTAAAGCTCTAAAAGACTGCTTTAAAAAAAAAAAAAAAAAAACAGACTTTTTAAATTTATCAGCCTTGACCCAATAACTTAGTGGGAATTATTAGCGCCGCTGCTGTTGTCGCAACAGTGCATTAGCGTCAGCGGCTTTTACTGCAGCAGGAAATGAAAATGACATCCGCAGCATCGTGATCTCCCACTCCTTTTGTTTTCCAGGATGTTACAGAATAACCAGATTGAGCGCCTGCCCAGTGAGACTCCGTGGGACCTGCCCAACCTGCTGTCACTGTGAGTATTTCAGGTGCTCATCCTGTCAGAGCCGTAGTTCTTTGTTTTTACTCCCGCTTTCTCCTGAATCGGAAGAGCTAGTTTGTTTGGCTTTGTAAACTCATAACCTCAAACTCCTCTCTGAGTTGGGAGGGGTGCAAACAAACACTTGCTTTGCTCTGAAAAACATGTCATGCCGCTGCTTCCCTTAATTCTGCAGGGCAGTAGTCCTGCTTGCATAGGTGTTGAGCCGGAAGAGGATGCTTCAATTATGCATCTTGTGTAGGCAAAGACTGTAGGTGCCCCATAGACCAGAGAAGGTCAGTGACCTTCTCCCTGGGAGGGTGGTCATTCTCATTAGTCATTTAGCTGATGCTTTTATTCAAAGTGACTTACAGTTGATTATGCTAACCAAGGGCCAGTCCCCCCTGGGAGCAATGTGGGGTTAAGGGCCTTTCTCAAGGGCCCAATAGCGATGGTGTTCTTGCTGTGGCTGGACTGGGGCTTGACCCACAAACCTCAAAGGTCCCAGTCATGTACCTTAGCGACTACAGCTGCAGAGTTTTGTTATCCAACAGAGTATGGAGGGGAAGGAGTCACACACCTTACAAATGGTGATTCACCAAACCAGTCTGTAGAAAAAGAGCAAGAGATTTGGTGTAAACGAACTGTCAACTGCCAAGTGCAACAAAAAACATACATGCAACACAAAAGGAAGACCCCCGAAAGAAAAAATAAACTCCTCGAGTAAGAAAGAAAAGCGTGAATCACAGAGTAACACAATAACTTGTTTAGCACTCCGATATCAAATCTAATAATTCAGAGGATGGATAGGATTCCCTATTTCCGTAAGCCGCCAATGAGGTAACTCTTGGCAGGTCTCCCCAACAATGCCAGGACAGGAAAGCTGGGTTATTTATACGCATATTAGGCTCTTTAAGACCTTTATTAAGCTCCTTCCACAAGGGAGGATCGGGTTCAGAATTTATAGTGGACAGGGTGATAGTGAAACAGGTGTTATATGGCCATTCAAGAGGCAGCAGCTCAGTGTGGTTGAGCCCTTTCCACCGCCGTCCTCCTTCCACAAGAGGGGCGAGGTTCGAGTCCGACTTCTGCCGCAGCCCCAGATGTTTTAAGCCGAGGAAGGCGAGAGACGAGGCAAGCCTGTCTGAGGTCCTCCAACGTTCCAGAGTAACGGTTGTTCGCCCAATAGCGACGAGGCGTCAACGGCTTAAGTTTGCGCCGTCTGCTCGTGAGTCGTTCTCACATCTGCCATTCGATGTAGTGCATGTCCTCCAGCACCCATCTGTTGAAAACATGACAAACGTTTTTTGGATGAACAGCGGGGGAAGGGGGGGGGGAAATTTCCAACATTCCACTTTTTTTATAAGGGAAGTAGGACACTCATTTTTCATTTGTTTTGTTGTTTTAGGTTCTTAAAAGAACAGTTCTGCCTTCGACATTGATTACTGAATGCTTCAGTTCGAGTGCCTCAGTCTATCTTGGGGGAAAGAGGAAGGGAGAGGGAGGGGGTTCGGGGAAGGGGGGCGGGGGAATGGCTGCATCTGGAACCCATGAGGCGGACAAACGGACACTGTGGTCCAGTCCCCCCCCAGGCCCCCAAGAGACTTCTTCAATGAGCTGTGAAGGAACCAATTTTCCATTCGTTTGTCTTCCGTCTCCCTGCAGTCCCTCACATGCCCCCTTCTAACTTCAGCCTCTCCACGCTCGTTTGCCCTGCCACTTCTCAACCACTTCCCTGCCAAAGGTCAAGGGCGCGAGCATCATTGGTTTCTGTCTGTCAGACTCATACATCCGTACGGTCTCTCTACGTCCCATCCTGCACAGCCCACGTCCCTTCAGATTGTCCCTGTTTCTCTGCTTAGAACCACCGAGACCGCCACAGCTCTGGTTTGCATTTGAATAACACCGTGTAAAACCATCCAGTCACTTCCTTCACCTTGTTGAGGATGTTTTCATTATGTTCAGGGGCGTACAGCTTTAATTTGTTTGCCACCAACATAGTTTCCCCAAATGGAATAAAAACCTGTTCTGCCGGAGAACTCGCTGCGGTCAGATCTTCCCCACAGCTCTTCTGAGCTGGCCGTGGGCCATGCAAGTTTTATTCATTTTCAAAGCAATGAGACTATAATGGTGATTCAGCTAGACGTTTTTTTAACAGTTCCTTTTTAATGCAAGAGTTAAAGGCGTTTGAGAATTACAAAACATACAATTTGGGGTAATGATAAGCTGAAGACATAAATTATTCGTAAGCTTCTAAAATTCTTAGAAGTCTCGTGGCGCCTGATGTGAACACGAGAGAGAGAGAGAGAGAGAGAGAGAAAGAGAGACAGCGCACACATCCATGGCTGTTGACTGTGGCAGATGGTGTGGACCCATGAGAAGGCAAAAGATTCCGCTGTTTTGTCAGACAAGCCTAGCAGTGACCCTGCAGTTCAAAACCCAGATTCCATCCCTTCCACCATGCCTTCTAAGAGGACGCAGTCTGTCCGAGAGCGCGTCTGTCTGAGAGCGCGTCTGTCCGAGAGCGTGTCTGCACGCCTTGACTTCCTCTGGAGGCTTATTCTGGAGGAGGCTCGTGATGAAACTTCAGTTAAACGCTGTCTGATGTTATGCAACTGCAGGGTTATTGAACTGACCCCAAGATGCAGCTTCACCAATCTTTTACTGGGCCAAGAGAACTCAGCCAATAGACATCTGGCAGGTTAGGGCATTTATTTAAAAAAACAAAACAAAAAAAAAAACACACAACTCCTGCCAAGGACTAATCATTAATTATAATGATGACTTCAGTTCGGCCGGGTTTCACGAGCTGTCTGTTTTCAGAGCAAAGCTTTCAATCTTGCAGCTCTTAAACACGTACACTGTGGAGCATGTCGCTGCTCCTTACGCCACATCATTCTGGAAGAAGATACTATAATAAGAGGCAAACAATCAAAACAGGAGGTTCTTCTTCTTTAAAAAAAGTCCAAGCAAAATCAGTGGATTTATAACCTACAATTCTAATGGATGGAATCTGGAGAGTTTAGCTTGGGGCCATGGGTAGGATCAGTACTTTAAAAAAGTAAATCCAAAACCACTGTCACTATTCTTAAAAAGGTGTATTTAAAAAAAAAAAAAAAAAAAAAAAAAGGTGAAATTTTTCACTGTGCGTGCTGCCTTTGATGTCAAGTGAGGAAATAGCTTTTTTATTGGATTCTTGGGGAAAACATACCTTCTACATGTACCAGAAGCCTTGCGGATTAACCCAAAGGCATGATATTTCTTAGAGCTTGCACAGTACAAGCTCCACCATGATGAAGTGCCTTTGATCCAACGGTATTTTTTGGAGGAATGAAAGATATTGTCTTGGGAAGGCAGGGGAACGTGTGGAGACCGCACTCTGGCAGGGACGATAGAGCAAGAGTCACCTAAATCATAGCTACACTGACAGAGGAGAAATGCATTTCTCCCACTGCGCTGGGAGGCTAATTAAAATTAATGATCACGCACCCAAGTGACATGAACACGCATCCCTTTCGTGTAAGTTTATTCCGAATTCTCGTATTGTCTGTTCACGTCTGGCCTATTAACTGAGATCATTTTACTTTACCACGTTTCGACTTATGCAAGGATGTTTAAGGACACTGTTCATGCATCGCCCAACCTAGCTGAAGATTGTTTTATACCAGAGGTAAGCAACTCCAGGAGGGCCAGTGTGCTTGCAGACTTTGGTTTCCATGAAATACCTCGGACAAATAAATTAGCAATATGAACTGATCCTGGCTCACCGTGGATTAGACCACAGTAAAATCTGTCATCCTGGGACAGGAGAAGTCTTTAAGTATCATTTGTGACCTTATAGAGAGTTTTTGATTTAACAGCTGATCAGGAAAATAGCTCAAACAATTCGATACTAAATATCAGAAGGTCCCAAAGAAATCCAGAAATGCCCTTCCTTGACAATTCTTGATTAAATTTATTATAAATTTTATAATAAATGTAACTGAAGTTTAAGGAATTTAGGACAAACTTGTGTTTTGCACATGACATTGAAAGATTTTAATCTTATTTACATTTTAGTGAGCTAAGGTGGCCTCGGTCAATGGCCAGGGCGGAAGGAAGCAGGGGTTAGAGCAGAACGAGAAGCCTCATGCTTCTGAATACCCTCTGATCAACGGGAATCAGATACCACGCTCAACACCAAGAGCTCGCCATTCATCTTCACTGAACTGCAATTACAATACACAGCCGCGCTATCAGGAAGGCTCGGAAAACCAAACGCTAAACGTTGTGTCTGATTTTTTAAACGTTTTTTTTATTCCCCATGTTTATTGTCCTGAGCAGTGATTATTCACGCTGGATGACCTCAAATGCTCGCTCTCAGAACATGAAATCTGTAAGTATCTCTATGGAGATTTAACAGCTTAAAGGTGACAGAGTGGGACCTTGTGCTATATGGGGCTGTCTTCATCTGCTCTGGCGCACCACCCTGGAGGACAGGGAAAAGGAGAACCACTGAGCTACTGGAAAAGGCCTTGCCCAAACACTCATGTCTTTTTATTCTGTGTTGTTTTTTTTTCTTTTTTTTGATACTGATAAAAAGAAGTTGTAAGTGTACACTATCATCTGAGAGCCAAACAAGGTTTTAGTCTATTCAGACACTGAAATGAAGACATTTTTTTTTACCAAGGGTAAAGCCCATTTTCTTTCACTCTTACAGCATTCATCCAAGAGAAATGTTAATCCCTCAAAATGAGATCTAATAGAATAAAGCAATCAGGGCTATAAACAAGTTAACCGGTAATGAACTTCGGAATCAGCTAAACCATATAAAAACCGAGCTGGTGTATAGCAACGATAACAAATCCAACAACTTCTGTTGCCAGGGACTGACTTCCACAAGTCGAGAGAAACACAGAAAGACCGTAAAATGAAATAAAAACACATTAAAATGTATTTATATGGCACATTTCACACAATATTTGTCACAATGTACTTTCCAGAAGACACTGGCCTGCACCCCCTTAGAAGCAATCCTAGGCAGAGGCGGCAAGGAAAAGCTCCCAGAAGGAGTGAGACTTTCAGGGGAGGGCAGTCATCCTTCTCTGGCTTGGCAGCAGGGAAGCTACTACAGTCTGGGTGTTCATGTCTTGGAACAGAAACACACTTCATGATATGCGTAGAAATATCTTACAAAACCGTGACAATCCTCTCAAAACTCCTCAGTTTCAATCCTCCCGTGTCCTCTATGCCTCTTTTCATAAACATACTGAATCGAGCGAAACATCACGTTTTACTGCGGTCACACAGAGCTGCTTAAATGAGGGCCTGGTTTCCTTTTCTTTTGTTTCTTCTTCCATAGTCTTCCTCAAAGGGAAGTGAGAGCCATAAACAACAAATTACCAGGAGGGGGGCGGTTTGAGTTAGAACTGTTAAAAACAGTTTGTTTTCTGCCCAGTTTATCCAAAGCGACATACATACAAAACATAGTCAGAGTAGTGACGATACGAGAAAGAATGTGCATCATTTAAACATTATTACAGTAGTTCAAAGCTAAAAAATAAAGACTGTGGCCAGTAGTAAACATAATACAATCTCCAAGTGTCACAAATAGGTACAGCAAGTGCTACATGGGGGTATATGAATGAATGAATGAATGAATGAATGAGAGAGAGGAGGAGGATGGGAGGGAGGGAGGAAGTGGACACAGCCGGGGACGTCCCATGTGTCCCGGGACTATCATACTTCGCCCCGGGAGGAAGGTCGGTGGGGGCTCAAGGCGTGCTGCCTCGAAGGGGGCGGGTTGGGGGGGAGACGCATTTATTAGATCAAAGGGTTCGCTTTGTTGACATTAGGGGAACATATATCTCGGTTGTGGAAACGTCAAGGCCTGTTAACGGCAGGCCAAAAAGAGAGGAAGGGACCGAGGGCTCTGACCTAAGATTTGTGAGAGAAATCCCTCTTCCTGCTCTTTCAATTATTTCCAGACGTTTGCTGCTGATCACTTCTCTGCTTTTATCTTTTCTTTTTTTTTTTTTTTTTTTTTGGGGGGGATTTTTTTTTTTTTTTTTTCCTCAGTGGTTCCGAAAAAGACTGGACAGAGCTAGGTTTTGTTTTTCTTTCAAGTCTTTCAAAGGGTTCCAGTCAAGATACGGTACAACTTTTTGGGTTGTTTTTTTCACTGGATTACATTAAATACAGTTCAAAAAACAGCAAAAAAACAGTGATACATTAAAAGTGAAACCATTAAATTGCCTATCAGCGTTACATTATACAAAATCCAAAGAGTGGGTGGCAAACAAGCGAAGAAACTAACGGAAAAAGGATTTGGTTTTTCCGTCGGGCCTTAATGTGGTCCAGGCCATTGTGCTGCTTCTATAAATATCCAGTGCCATTTTCGCCACTTGGGGGGGAAGAAGAAACACTCAGTGTGATTATATTCTAAAAACTATCTTCCCTCAGTCCACCGTAATTAAAATTCCCTCTTTCTTTGCCAGTGTTTTTCACGTGTATGTGGGTAGCAGAGAGGAAGGAGCTGAGAAGAACACCTGCAGATGTACAAGTGCGGTTTTATCTGCAGATCACCACCGAGAGCAAGCCGTCGCCCGCCTCAACAGGCCTGCTCCGGCAGCGCTAAAGATAGTTTAATTAGCGCAGGTATAAATCACCTTACAGAGCATTTAGGAAACCTCCACTGCCCTAAGTCACACAAAAAAAGGGGGAGGGGAGGGGGGAAGGGGGGAGGAAAAGAAAGGAGAGGGGGGTGGGGTGGGGTGGGAGAGCTTAATTGATATAATTACTTCAGCGCTAATGCCAAGATATTTAATCAGTCTGCCACAAAAGAGGCCCTCTGAAGAATGGGACTGCTCGCCAGTGGTTGCTCTCTTTTCATCCTGTTTTCGTTTTCTCTAATAAGGAATTTCATGCTTGTAAAATACAATAAAATAATAAAAAAAAAAAGGAGAGCCAGCCCTGCGGCTGTAAGAATGACTGGTGCGTCCCCTTCTTCTTCCTCACAGTTCCAGTGGCTAACGCGCCGTTGGGCTGGGAGCCAGCTGCATTCCGGGGGAAAGGGGTTTGTGGACATGTGGGGGAGGGGGTGGGTGTGCGGATCTTTGATCGTGGTGAAGTTTTCCCAGTTCAGTCACATCCACTTGTGTTTTTTTTTTTTTTTATTCTGTTCTGTTCTGGAAAACTATGCAAATAAACTGGAACCTTGCACTCCTTGGTGTTAGTCAGAATGTTTCGTCGCTCTGTTCCTCGTTTCTTAGAAATTGAGAAACATATGAGCCATAAACGGGCCCAAAACGTGGCCGGTGAGCGATTGGGTGGCAGTGTAGTACATGGTTACAAAACTGGTTAGAAAATTGATCTTGAAACACAGAAGTTTCTGGTTTAACTTAAACTACGTAAGTCACTCCGGATAAGATCCCTGACCCCTGACAAGAAAGGTAATGTGTGTTTCTCCTCTTTCGCTGGTCGTGGTCTCTGTGCGTCCCTTTAAACTTTCACAGCGGTTTCAGCCTAACGCGTGTTCCCACGCTGTCCCCCAGGCGCCTGGACGCTAACCTGATTTCGGAGGTTCCGGAGCAGACGTTTCTGGGCCTTCACTCTCTGAGGCACCTGTGGCTGGATGACAACGCGCTGACGGAGATCCCCGTGCGGGCCCTCAACAACCTGCCGTCCCTGCAGGCTATGACCCTGGCCCTCAACCGCATCTCCCACATACCCGACACCGCCTTCCGGAACCTCTCCAGCCTGGTGGTGCTGTACGTATAATCAGCAACTTCTATTATTATTACTATTATTATTATTGACAGCAACAACACTGGAGGCCAAAGTATCCCATTATTATTATTATTATTATTATTGACAGTAACAACACTGCTATCCCATTATTATTATTAATATTATTATTATTGACAGTAACAACACTGCAGCCCCAATTATTATTATTATTATTATTGACCAACACTGCATATCCCATTATTATTATTATTATTATTATTGACAGTAACAACACTGCAGCCAAAGTATCCCATTATTATTATTAATATTATTATTGACAGTAACAACACTGCAGCCAAAGTATCCCATTATTATTATTAATATTATTATTATTGACAGTAACAACACTGCAGCCAAAGTATCCCATTATTATTATTAATATTATTGATAATAACAACACTGCAGCCAAAGTATCCCAATATTGGACAGACCATAATTAATGCAGCTGGCACAGCCAGCCAACACTGAATATTTTGTTTCTGTACGACCTGTGATTAATTACTTGTGTTTCTAATTTCCATTCTATCAATGGATTGTTATTTTATGGGTGGTACAAAAATTCCATGTACAAATTCCATTTGTGCTTTGTTATATGCTTCTTAGTGCCTTAGTGTTTCGGTCTCATTGTTCAAGTGAGAAGCACATTGGGTCAAGTCAGCAGTTAACCTACATCATTTTCATTTTCAATTTCCAACACATTTGAAAATTATATTAAAAAGAAAATGAAAAACAGGTTGGCCGAATTTCCTCGGTTTACTGCTGCATCAGCTCCTTCAGGCTGGGCACCCACAGGCTACCGGCTGCTGTCAGAGACGCTTCTCCCCCTGCGAGACTCTAGGAATAGTGTTAGGCCTGCAGTATGTAAAACGGACAGCGGTTCCCTGACGAGCCCTTCACAGTTACACATGAGGTTCATCTGCATCGCTGTTATCTGGTGCGCTGGTGAAAGAGAAGTTACTCAAGAAATACGACCGATGATGCCGAAAGTTGGGAGGGGGGAAAAAAAAGATATAAGGTAATTAGCTACGGCTAATAAACATTCGTTCACAAAGTTATCTTTTTCATGTCTAGCCATCTTCACAACAACATGATCCAGACTCTGGGAAAGGACTGCTTTGAAGGTCTGCACAGTTTAGAGACTCTGTGAGTACATCCGCTCTTTGGGGCTTTAAAAAAAAACAACATAAAGACTACCCATGACATGCCACGGCCCTAAATGATGTAAGATCCAAAATATGAGTTATAGATATAATTTGAGTGAACACACACATCTCATACACATATACACAGAAGTTATCAAAGAATGTGAGACAATTTGTGTCAAGATTTGCCAAGTAAAATTCATCAATCTAATGCATTCAAAATACATGATAAAAGTATGACTATCTGTCTGCAAATTAAAATGTGTGAAATATTTTTAAACATTTTTACCAATGTTAACCCGCTAACTTGCAAAGCCAGCTTTGTATTCCTTTCCCGTTCCTTCTTGCCTCCTGAGATTGACAAAGCTTGAACAGTCACAGCTTCCATTACGGATAAAAAAACAAAGCAAACAGATGATTAAGACTCAGTTGGGAAGGTATCAAATGTTACCTCTTACTACTAGATATGTGAAAAATTACCTTTTTCCCATCAACTCTTGTCATTAAGTACACTTAAATATATGCTATGCAGCACATAATAACACTGCCTTTCTTATGACCCCAGAATAATTGCCCTCTTAATGAGATATCTCACTGAGCAAACCATATTCATCACAGGGCCGCAGGCTAAAAATAGGAGAAAGAAACAGAATTAGCCACAACATGCAAATCATACATGTTAACCCTGATCCCTTGTTTCACTAGAACTGCAGCCAATTATTCTTTTGTATCTGGCACTTAAGGTAACATCACATACTTTTTTTAAAAGTGTTTAAACATGATTAAGCTCTTTTTCTGCATTTCATCTTTTCAAACATATTCTTGAGTGAAACCGCAAACATCAAATAAGTCACTGACTCAGAGTAAAGGAAAATTGTTTACCTTACAATTTCAAAGTTAAGTGCCTTTCTTTAATGGAGATTGCTACAGGCATTTTCTTCTTCAGTATCTACCTATTAAAACACTTCCATATTAGGATCAACATCTTAAACCTGGGCTAACACAATTGAAATGCACACAAGACTGCTTGTTAGTTCACAGAATGACTGATGTAACTTTTTCAAAATGGATGCAAATTCTGTACTTTCGAACTTCTGTACAATTTGGCGCGTTTCAGCAGTTTATATTGCAAACAATATAAAACAGGAGGCAGAATTGCCCACGACGAATTTTGTAATACTTGATAACTACACACTTTAAAATGCACTCTCCAGACCTTGGCAGGAAATGCTGTATGAAAAAGACATCCTAGAATCGAAGACAGTTCCCATAAAACATTGTGAGACCTGGAACATGATGTCAAATTAATTTAAGGAGCAGAACGTGAGCCAGACACACGGTGGTCTCCTGGAACACAAATGTTTGACACCTGCTTTTTTAATGGCCTACCAAAGTGCAAAAGAATGACGTTTTTGGAGTTTATGGGAAATTCTGGTTCTCCGATATCACACGCCCAACTTTACACTTCATTCAGAAGCAGTCGCAAGAAACAATCGCATGTGCGGTTCACAGAATGGACTGACAAAGATGTTTTCAACTATTATCTGTTGATAAGTAAAGCAAGGGAATGGCCAGCCTGAATGAAAACAGAGACTGTCCCTGAAAATATGTCAGCTACCCAGAAACAGAAATGAAGTTTCTGGGGGAAAACCAACAAATAAAACATTACATATGAGAGCTGAAACTTATCGACCAATACATATTACAAAGTAATCCTGTAATAAGTAAGAGTGTTCCAACCACTTTAAAAACATAGCTGTGTCCATTATTTGTGACATTTTAGTCACACATAGAAGTAACACATGGTAGTCATGGTAGAAAAACTGGAACTCATAATCGCATAAGCAAAGCAGTCTGGGAAATGAGTCTCTGAGAAACAAATAATTATGTATGACTGAAAATAACAGATGTACTTATTAGTGCTTGCTGTAATTTAATTAAAACTGAATTACAAATGACTGACTGGATGACAGTATTTTCCCCAATCTCAACAAATGTTTATGGCTACTGATTTTTTCAAAACAAAATTTTACATTGAAAACTACCAAAAGTCAACAAAATAATCATATTTCATGACTAGTTAACATATCACCAGTAATAATGCACATTTCGAGCAGTTGTGTATAATGGTTAGGGAGATCAGCTTCCATCTTAGAGGTTGCGGGTTTGATTCCCAGGTAGGGCAGTGCTGTTGAGCAAGAAACCCAACCCAAACTGCTTCAGTAAATATACACCTGAACAAATGGAATCATGTATATACATGTAAAACTGCCTAAGTCACTCTGGATGAGGACATCTGCTAAATAACTATAGGTACAGAAATATCTACAACTATCTTTCTTGCCTCTGTCTTCAGAAATATTGGTTTTCTTTTTTGCATCACTCTTATTTTTTCTGTCTCAAAGAGGACAACACAGTCAAGGATATATATTTTATGTTGTGTTCACCTTGGCCCTTGGAAATATCCAGAAATTAATTGAGGAAGGTTACCAAAATACATTCACATCTTCTTTTTTTCCAAAATACCCAAGTGGTATACTTTTATTGGAACAAATATAATATTGTTAGCTTCTTGAAATTAAATTAAGTTTGTAAATGTCCTGTATTTGTATGTACTGTCACTTTCCTAACAGCTCTATTCCACCCCCTACTCAATAAAACTTACAACAGCCATGTGTTATTTTCGGGTCACAGAAAAAGGTTTTACTCCCTAACGATACATGGATGGGACACCAATAGACCAAAGACTAATTTAGTGACAATAGTTTAAGGTGAGATGGCAGTCCTGTTTTTTTTTTTCTTTTCTTTGAAGCTATAGGACTGTATAACCTATGGGAAAGTTATGTGGGGCTGGGGAGAATAATCCACATATTCACCATACGTAATCCTTCCACCTGTGCAATGTGTGTATTATACTCGTGCAAAAAATATTCCATGCCGCAACAATTTTTGAATTAATACAAACGCTGCGATTTCGAGGTTCAAATCTCAGTTATCTGGTTCTGGCTGCTAATTGTTGAGTCAGAGCTTTTGATAACGCAATTATTATTCGTTGAGCACGTCAGAAACGCGAAGCTGTACCACGTATCTGATTACGGTCCTGATTCCTGCAGTAATTAAGGCAGAATGTCTAGCTAATCCACACAAACTGCGAGTGCTTACGGGTAATGTGAGACGCCAGGCGAACTGATGCCATCTGAACGAAGCGGAGTGCTGGCAAACAGAAAGAACTCTGATGATCCCAAGTTGTTTGTGTAAGTAACCGGCCTATAGCATGGGTGGGTTTCACCGTGTTATTGTTGGGCACGTTAGCGTGGCGGCTGGAGTGCAGGATCCCTCCCCGATCCAAACAATGATGTCGGTTCAGGAAATGAAAAGCATTATTCTACTGGACCGTATCAAAGAAACATTTCAAAACACAAAAGCTCAAGGAAAAAAAAAGACTGATTGATGTTCCAAACGTACGGAGAGCAAAACCAGACATCTAGAACGGCACGCCTGCCGCGATTTGTTTTCCTCCCCTCCTTTTTTGTACTTCTCTGAAGTAAAAAGCGTCACCTTTTGGCCGGCACGCTTCTCAAGAGGCCGAGTACCACTTCCCCATAGAGAACAATTTTTACATCGTGTGAAATTTCAATGTTAAAATTTATGTTAACAGATAAAACTACACAATTTCTCGTTCTTTATGGTCTATTTACCATTCTTTTTGTCACTGATATTAAATTTATGAACTGAATCTATTCTTTTTTCTATTTTACTTTGCTGGCATGTGTATCTGAGGTGTCAGAGCTATTGAGTGTCAATTAAACCGAATGGGATTGATGCATACACAAACTGGAGCGCAAGACAAACACGCGGTTTGAATGATTGGGTGTCCTCGGACGCAGGTGGGTGAGAAATTCACCTTGTGTAAACCCATGCGTTCGGAGAGGGCACGGAGGGTGCCTGCGGTCAGGCAGCTGGTCCGCAGCTGCGGCGTCCCACGGCAGGTGTGCCCTCTGCGCAGCTGGCAGTGGGACGTGCGAGAACCTCGGCTCCGCGAATTAGCCACAAGTGCTAAACCCCCCTTAAGTCCCTCGCGGAGAGGAAGACTCTATCCAGAGCAGAGCTGTGTTTAACCCCCCCACCGGGCTCTGGGCCAAGGCAGGTCCCGTCTAATTTTCGACGACTCACATCAAAAGGCCTGGCCGAGCGCCAGAAACCTCCTCGAAAATATAAACATTTAGACTGTTTTGAAAGCTTACACTTAACACTGAAGGATAAGGCTTATAATTACGTGGATAATGAGGCGCAGTCAGCACTGTATTTTGATAGTCTATGAGAAGCCATCATGACGACAGGGGCAGGGCGACTGAGGGGAGACCTGGGGCCAAAACCCCGGCCCCTTTTTCATTCTTTTTTCCAGCCATTTAATTTTTTTTTCCTTTTTAATTCCTCTCATTTACAGTGCAAACACTGAACTACATATGTATATGAAAAAGAGCCTTGCTAAATTAAAGGATTTTCCTGATAATTGTTCCCTTTCATTTTCAGTGGAATTAAGTCGGGAAAAACAGAAGAAATATTATGGAGGGCCACTGTGTAAAACAATGGAATCTTTTGAAAACAGTAATTCATATACAAACACGTTTCTGCAGCACCTGCGCAGGCAGTTGCGCAACCATGGCAACGGGCCCTGTTTTTCTATGGCTTAATTCCTTGACTTGACGAAGTTTCCTAGACAGGCCATTAAATGCACATTCCAACATAAAGACCTCGCGAATTAGAGGTCTTCTGATGTAAGACCAAGAATATCACACTGCAGTTGTCTCCGTCAGCAAACAGTCATAACCAAACATGTTCTTTCACTGGTGCACTTGATCTCAAGGACTTGATATTCAACTAAGTAAAGGAAAATATACTACCAGGCTAAGAAAAACAATTACCAAATCTAACCGCACACATAAACTAAAGAAGGGGAAAAAAGAACTCAAACCCCAGAAAGTGTCAATTACACCATCAAAAAAGAAAGAAATAAAGAAATAAAAAAAAGTGTGGAAGAGTCATGGCCTCCACCTCACACACTGTTTTAATACAAATTCCCAGCACTGAGTCCTTTCATCTTTTTCCAATCAGAATTTTGTCTTTTATTGCTCAGGGACTTGAACTACAATGACCTACAGGAGTTCCCGATGGCCATCAGAACCCTGGCCAAGCTTCAGGAACTGTGAGTGAAAGAGCCCCGCTCTCGCTCCTCAGCTGCGCGGCTCCGCGGCTCCGGCATACCATGGGCTTCTCCTATGACCACTGGCCGAATGTGAATGTTATGGTTTTGTTTTCTCCGGTAATCCCATTTAGTGCAGATAATGCGGTTCTCAGATATGATCTCTGTTTAGCCGCAGCATAGCAGATGCTTACAGGAGTAGATGTAAAGCCCCTTTTCTCATGTGTCCCAAAGTGTTTTCAGCTTCTTTTTTGAGAAAGCAGGTGCTGTTTGTGACGTGGAGGTGGAGGTGGGGGGGGGGGGTGGGGTGGGAGGGTGTTGAAAGGCCTGTAAACTCAGTGACGCACAGCCAGCAAAAATTTTACATCTTACTGTGGATTGCAACATATGGATTATCTTTTTTTATTATCATACAATACAAAAATTAAGCACAATTTAAAAAAAAAAGAAATGAAATTATGAAAGAGAAGCCTACTCAAAATGTTTCAGTCCTACGTTAGTGTCTTTAGCGCTGTGTCTAGCTTAGGCCATGGTGTATGTGATGAAGGGAAGGCTGTGGGCCTGTTTCTACAATGGGGAACAATGACATGGAACCTGTGTGCTTTCCACAGGGGATTCCACAACAACAACATTAAAGCCATTCCTGAGAGGGCGTTTGTGGGGAACCCTCTTCTGCAGACCATGTGAGTGTTTCTTCCCACCCCCCAAAAAAAGGCCCCTGCCACCAACATTCTCACACCCCTAGTGCACCGAGACCCACTGGTCTCTCCCTGCCCCAGCCATCTGTCTGACAGATCTTGTTGGTTGACTCGTGTGGGAAATTCAAAAACTTAAGCTGCGGCCTACCTTGCATGGCCATAACCACATCTATGTAAAAATAACTCCCGTTTGTCATCACGCTCTCATTTTCAACAGGTACAAAAAAAAAAAAATTCAAACAGCCATGTTAAAATGGAAAAATTCTAAACTGTGGTTTTGCTTTATTTTTTGTTCCCCCTACAGTCATTTCTACGAGAACCCCATCCAGTCAGTAGGAAAATCTGCTTTCCAGTTCCTGCCCAAGCTTCACACGCTGTGAGTTACGCTCACACCCTAAGCCTGCTGTTTCCCATTGGCAGCAACTGTGAAAGTCGAATGTTGAAATGATTTCCGATACGCTCAACCCTCCTCTCTTCTCTGGGTGGAGGGCAAACGCGAGAGAGAGGTGGGGGAAGTTCACAATTAGCTAACACGTCCCATGTTTCTCGTTGAGGGCTGTTATCTTGTGCTTTGAGATGTAGTGCTCTCCTCTCAGCTACAGTAGGGCATTGAGAAAGATGGCAGAGCAAGAACTTAAATTGATGTCCCAAAAAATGCTTTCTTATTCTGATTACCCAGGCATAAGCCTTAAATCACTCGATGATCCGATTAATTAATCTACACTTGTTAACAATGCATTAGATAAATAATTAACATGTAAAATCTCTCAGAACTTCTCCTTCTCTCTCTCTCCTCCCTCCCTCTCACCTGTATATTCACATGTGAGTCTTAGCCACAAGTAGTGTACAGATTACAGGCTTGTATATGGGGAGTTTGAGTTTTTCTCCATTACACCTGTTTATCAACCTTCAATCATGAAAGTGCAAGTCAGTGAATCTTGTTTACAGCTAGAGCTGCCCATACACAAGCTGGGAATCATGTCTTTACACTGTACACAGTTTGAGACTAATGTACTTCCATTCGTAAACCTGCATGTATGAACTAATTCGGGTCAATGTCAGCAACAGTGATCCGCAACACTACCCAGGTACAACGTCCCCACACTGATGAAGTGTGCGAGCTTGGTACTTTATAAATCTTTCACTTTTCAGGTCCTTAGGAATTATTAATGATCTGCTGAGAGCATGAGCTCGGCAGAATGAAAGAGCGCAGCTTCCAGACTGCTTGTTCTACACGCTGGAATGGTGTTGTTTTTGGAACTGTCCGAGTCGCTGTTTCGTTTCGCTCTCCAGTTCGAAAACGAAACGAGCCGCGAGCGCGTGGGCACCGCACCGCAGCTCCGAGCTCTCAACGGGCGGCTTTACGTCTGTCCGTCTGTCTGCAGCAGCTTATCGGGGCCTGTTTTCATACGAGCGTAAGAGTAATGAAGTCTCTAACGAGGCTGTGCCGCCTGTTTCAGGTCTCTGAACGGAGCAACAGAAATACGAGAATTCCCCGATCTCAAAGGAACCACCAGCCTGGAAATTTTGTGAGTTCACCTTTCCTCTTTCTCATATTTATGTAGTGTATCTGCACACATTCATGCATGCATGCGTGTGTGTCTGTATGTGTGTGTGTGTGTGTGTGTGTGTGTGTGCACATGCACAAAAATATTTTCCCGAACAGCTGCATGGCTGTAAAACAGGATCTGGAAATGAGTCTGATCGTGTTTCAGAATTAATACCCAAAACACAAGCTGAATCACATTCCCAGTATGTAATGGTAATTCCACAAAATTGGTTTTCCATTAATCATTATTTCTTGTGAATATTATTTTACACAGAGAGCTGTCAGTGCATGAAACAGCTTGCCAGGGCATGCAGCAGTAGAGGGAGAGACCTTTGGAGTGTTCAAGCCCTGGATTGGGGCAGTGCTGGATACTCTGTAAATTGTTAGTGAATGATGAGCCTAGCTGGTGCTGATTGGACAGCTGTTGTCACTATACATTCTTAGAACCTTAAATCTGGGCTTGAATACCCAGCATAGAGCAACATCTGCTGCCTGTACACGGCCAAGTGACACTTGACAAATGTGCTATGCTATAATGCTATGATACGGAAGGATAGCATTAGTGTTAGAAATGTAAAAATGGACTATAAAAAGAGTTTCTTATTCTAACTCAATGGGCGTGAAATAGGGCTGCACAATTAATTGTGTATTAACTGTAATCACAATTGTATCTTGTGCAATTAACTACTCGTGAGAGGCTGCGATTATTTTATTACTGAGAATATGCTCTGTTTAGCAAGGCCGCTGAATCAGATCAAGCCCTGTTGATCAGCCAGAATTTCGAGGTAAAACTGTTGCGCACAGTCAACATTACCACTGTACTGACAAGTGACAGAGAGTGGCCACTAGAGAGCAGTGTGACTAAAGAGCATAACCGGCTTAAGCCCCGTCTTCCCATGGCAAGGCTTGGTGACTGTGGATCTCCGGCCACAGCAAGTAACGGCATGGCTGGGACCAGAACCTTCCAGGTGCAGAGCTCACGTATGCTTCCCAAACAAACATATTCTGAGTGAGCCACCCACAGTCCAGCCACTCTCACATAACGTTTGTTGAAATCCGTGCACTTGGTTGCCAACATTGCAATTAAAAATTACGATCGTGACATTGAGTGAAATGGTCAGAGTTGACCTTTTGTCAGCGATAATTGGGCAGCTGTAACGTGACCCCAGCACTGTTTCAGCAGGTGTGTTCTCAGACCTCAAGGTCAACCTCACGTACACTTACTGCGCCGCGTGCATCGGGTCCGAATACGGTTTCCCAGAGATGGATAAACGCTGCTACCCTCCCCCCACCAAACGCCGCTGCCAAGTTGGATGCGAAGCACAGTTAAGCAGCCAGTGGAGACGCACGAGAATAGCCCCTCTCAGCCCTTTGCCTCTTTTAATTGGATAATGGAGATTGAGCAGTTATGAAGCAGGAGTGTCTGGCCATTACTGGTGGGTGGTTTCTTTTTCTGCCTCGGAAATAGACCGGTCTGAATGTATGCCGGTCTCCTAATGGGTACAGTTAGCTGGCATCCCATTGTTCTCACGTCAGCGTCGATGAACGGGACAGCCTCGCAACTGACAGCGATTGCGAGGGACTGTCAGTGAAATTGTTCAGGCCTCTTTTGTTAAAAAAAGGGGGAAAAAATCCAAAAGGCACATCCTGGCAGGGCAGGGGGAACAGTAACTCCCATTCAGCGTTGATTAGGGACAGGCTGACCGGGAGGAGGGGGCGCTGACGGGCCCGGCTGGCCATGGGGCTCCTTTGTGGAGTCTGTCCCTGGGGGTTAGTGTCGCCTGAGTGGGGATTCTCGCTCGCCTTGGCCTGGACAAAGAGGCTCCAGCGCTCACGTGTCCACGCTGTGTCTTTCAGGACCCTGACGAGGGCCGGCCTTACCTCCCTGCCCCGGAGCCTGTGCCAGCAGCTACCCAGCCTGAGAGTGCTGTGAGTGCTTCTATCTGAGAATGAACACACACACACACACTCACACACACACACACACACACACACAGACACACACACACACACACACACACAGACACACACACACACACACACACACACACCCAGCCTGAGAGTGCTGTGAGTGCTTCTATCTGAGAATGAACACACACACACACACACACACACTCACACACACACACACACACACACACACACACACACACACACACACACACACACACACACACACACACACACACACACACAGCCTGAGAGTGCTGTGAGTGCCTCTATCTGAGAATGAACACAACCCACACAATCAAAACACAGCACAAATGCACACACACCGTCCAGACACACACATAACTCAATACAACACACCTGCACCCATGCTCGCTCAGCACAGTACACACAAACACATGACACAAACACGTGCATTCCCAGCATGCATCTGAGTCGTTAAAATACATCAGAAACGAGCTTGATCGGCACACAACACCATCTACTGGGTTATGGGCACACCCTCTCTCTTATATGAGGGCCATCTGTGTCTTAGCGCCTGATGTAATTAATTTAGCTGCATCATCTCAGCCCAGTGTGGAGGTGATAATGGCACATTGCTCATTTAGCTCAACGCAGAGCGACACAGATCACTTTACTTCACTCCTAGAAAGCAAAACACCAAACCAGAATGACTGTGTGAAATATGTTAATACCGCTCGCTGCTTTTATGAATTATTGTTTTGCAAGAACAGACTGTTTCCTTATGATGTGAAATTGCCTTCCAAAAAAAAAAAAAAATGTTGCAAAAATTTCAATAAGTTCAATATTGTTTTGGTTTTCTTGTTCGCTCTATTATGGTTAAGATTTTCCATGGGTTGTGGTTATTGCACTGCACGATGCTGGGACCCTCCTGCATATTTCACAGCGAAAAACATGGAGACGGAGCCCTCAACAACGAGGATCTGATCAATCTCATGTGGAAGACTTAAATTACTCTATTTAAAAAGAGAGTGAGTGGTCCAGTGCACTCTTGCGTGAAAGGGCAATATCATAATTTTTTTTCGTAAGATTAGTAATTTATGGACTGCAGGAAAGATGAAGAACAAACCAACGTGTACCAGATGGGAACGACATGCATTAAAAAAGGCCTGTGACTCTTAAGAGAAACATATTTCTAACAGGAACTGAAAGCATGGTTTGTGAACATGCAGCTACTTCTCCAGGATTAGCGCACAGCACAAAACCTTAGAAACCTCCATGCATTTGCTTTGCAGTCAACTGTCCTCTTGGTGCTTTAGTACACCGTACACACGAAACACACACAGATACACACATACAAACACAACAACAACAACAATACACATGCATACACACAACACAGCACACACACAGTACATACCTGCACAACTCACACACACACACACACACACACAGAAAAGCACACAACTCACACACAAGTGCACACATGCAAAACACACACATGCACATCTGCTCAGCAGTAACTTTTGTCCTCTTGGTGTTTTACAGTGAACTTTCTCACAACCAGATAGAAGAGCTACCCAGCTTTTCCCACTGCCAGCGCCTCCAGGAAATGTGAGTTTTTCTGTGTGTGTGTGTGTGTGTGTGTGTGTGTGTGTGTGTGTGTGTGTGTGTGTGTGTGTGTGTGTGTGTGTGTGTGTGTGTGTGCGCTTTTGATTCAGCTTTAATAGAACGCTGCACAGATTGAAGCATTTCTCCTCCTGCTTCACAGGCCCATTATATAGGGTTTCAAACAACATAAGGAGCCAAGCATCCAAATTCTCCTCTGCCTAAGCCCTCGTATACACGGGCTGTCAGAACGTCTCCCGAGCAAACAAATGCACACAAGGGGGAATGACAGGAAGAATTCACAGAACACATGCTCCGATGCAGCGCTCACTCATAAAAGATTTGTCACGTATTATAAATCAGGCATAAGCATGCAATAGCACGTTGTGTGTGTGCATATACATTGGCATTGAATGTAGTATTCGAAGGGGAAAAACATAGGTTGTGTTAAGTCCTTCTCTCTGAAAAATCTTGTTGACACAGTCATTTGCTTACTCAAAGATAAGCTAGCTGCTGAGTGTTTTTTTTTTTTTTTTTTTGATTGAGCAGTCTCTGCTATTTGTTGTCTGCCCAGGAGGAGAAGCCAATTGGTTTTCAGTCTTTGCATCTTGTTGATTGTTCAGAAGGAGTAGCCCAATTGCTTTTTTTTTTTCTGCAGAGGACTTCAGCATAATCTCATACGGGAAATCGAGGCCAGAACTTTCCAACAGCTTAGCTCACTGCGTTCACTGTGAGTACACACAAAAACAAAAATACATCATAAATGCATGTAAAATATATGGTATTTACATAGTGTGTGTGTGTGTGTGTGTGTATGTGTCTTTTGATGAAGTTCACGTAGCGAGTGTGTTTGCGTTTGGCATGGGGGTCCTTAGTTTGACCGGTCTCCGATCTGACCTCTCAGAGTGAAACCGCATCTGCACACTCGCGCATCAGTCATTTTACGTCCGTCTCAAACCATTCAAACAGACGGCGTCATTGCGCGGCTTGTACATGACTTGCCGCGAAGAATCGCGCGCCAGCATGAGTCTTATGGCAGGAGCGCGCAACAACGAAGCACTGCATTACGCCTCCAAAGACGGACACGGGAGCAGCGCTCCAGACAGTTCAGCCGGGGAAATCAATTGGCTGTCTAACACCCCCACCTTGTGGCCACGAGAGGCCATGTGAATTACAATACATGCAGAGCCCATATTCAGAAACTGTTACAGCACTGATCTCAGAACAGTTTTTGTTTTTTTGCTCACAATGGATGGAGTTACATAGACAAGGGAAACTTGATTCAAGATCAGCCCTACTATTCTGAGACATCGTTTAAGGACGGGATCTGGTCTAGTGTTACCAGTGAAAGCCTGGTAATGTACGAGAACATATTTACAAATGGTCTATACATCAGTATGGACAATAAGATGCAAACATAAATAGATATATTTGGTATACCTGTAAAACTGACTTTGTGCCACAACTTTTTTGTCAGTTTGTGTGTGTGTGGGTGTGTGTGTTTTTTTTTTTTTTGATTGTTTTGATTTGATTGTTGGATCTCTTTCAAAAAGGTTTTTTTTAGCTCGAGGGCTCAGGGGACTTAGGTAAAGGTTAAAAATACTATAAATTATAATTAATTAATCCATTAATCCACGCTGATCCACTGCTGTTCACTTCTGTTTTAGAGACTTAAGCTGGAACCGCATCGAGGCCATACACAATGACGCGTTTGCCTCTCTGCAGTCCTTGGTGAAGCTGTAAGTATGCATTACTGATGCCTACCTTATAACAGGTAACACGTCTTATTTGTTCCATAAGCAACATCAGAAACTTAAACCTTACAATATTCTCAGGGACTCCATCCAAGATTCTGAAACTTTAATTAAACTCTGCTTTGCCAAGATCCTTAAACAAACACTGAGACTCGTTTATCCATATTTTCGAGTCTGTGTCATCGTGAGAATGCTTTCCTTGGCGTTGATCAAATGGCTTTAGTCGTAATAAGCAGATGTCTGGAACATGTTTTCGGTCCTCATGAATTTAACTTACTGTATTATGTCAAAACTGTGATAAAGAGGAAACCCAAAACTCAAATGAGCTCGCTCAATAGATCAGGGCGGCAGTATGAACGCCATCTGCTGTATTGGGTGGGCGTGGCCGAGTTCAGTCCTGTACAGCACCAATGGTTTGGCTCATTTCGGGGTTTAGCACTGATGCTCAATCATTACAATCACTAACTTCTGTATACATACATTTAAAACTCAACTCCACGCAGCCTTACAATGTAGCTCGAAACTTGGGTTGATTTGTAATTTTTCCAAATACTCTTATTCTTATTACATTACATTACAGGCATTTGGCCGACACTGTTTTCTAGAGCGACTCACAACTGAAAGAGCATAAGTCAAGGATGAGAGTGCTAAAAGTCCTAGAGTGAGTAAAAGTCCCAAGTGCCAGAAGGGATACCATAAACATAGACTATAACCCTGTGAATGACCTGATGGAAAAAAAAACAACCATCATCAACAGTAACAAAAACTACAATAACAACAACAACAAAAATTTTCATTTGAAATTTTTCTCTTTTTCATCCTCCTTGTTTGTCTCCATGCTAATTACCTTGTTAAAAATGCTCCTGTTGTTACATTACATTACAGTCATTTAGTAGACGCTTTCATTCAAAGCGACTTACAGTTGATTAGACTAACCAAGGGCCAATCCCGCCTGGGAGCAATGTGGGGTTAAGGGCCTTCTCAGGGGCCCAACAGCACTTGTGTTCTTGTTGTGGCTGGACTAACCTCAAGGGTCCCAGTCATGTACCTTAGCCAGTAGACTAAAGGCTGCCCTGTTTATGACTGTGTGGCCATGCTGAGAGATGCGGTCAGACAGAGAAGCCATGGTGACATGGTGTGGTCACACAGAGAAGCTGAAGGAGAGTGGCAAAACCCCAGCTGAGTAGGACTGAGATCCCTGACGATGTCTGTCTCGACAGGGACCTTACGGAAAACCAGCTGAGCACTCTGCCACTGGAGGGGCTGGGGGGCCTAACCCACCTCAAACTGAAGGGTAACCTGGCCCTGTCTGTGTCCTTCACAGAGGAGGATTTCCCCAAGATGAGGTAGGCCATCACTTCCACAACCGTGTGTCACTGGAGGGACCTAGGCGGGTTGAAAGATGGATGAAAATTACATAGAGATAATTAATTCCATTTTAAATTAATTCTACACACTAAATCTGAAGTAGGCTACATTTTCAATGAGTAATTGGCCACAGAAAGTGAATGTTTCCATTGACTGGCCCATGGGCACAGGAAGATTCAGGACCATAGAGAAAGGCAGCCAACAGCACTGTTAGCCAAGAAAGCAGCACCAGCAACATACCAACGCTAAGGTGATTTGAGAAACCTTTTGAGCAGAAATGAAGACCTCTTGAAAAAGGATTACACTTAAGAGATACTGTATGACACTGAAATGACAAACCAGGTCTAATTAACATGCACTGATCCTGTATTTGATGAATCCAACAAGCAAACAAACACTGCCAGCTAAATGATAAACTGTCTTTGATTCACGGGCCAAGAAATAAAAACCGATAATTTAATGGAAGAGGAGCGCTTGAAGTAATCCAGACCTGTTACTGTGCCATGTTACAGAATTGAGGTCAGAATCATCCATTTTTAGAATGAATCTGAGTATTGGACTTTGGATAAGGACACTGTAGCAAGAGGGGCGGACCTACACCGAGACTGGAAAAACCAGAAGACAAAAACTTGAAAAATAATATATATATTTCATGACATAGCAAGTAACTGTTTGACCTCAAGTGTTTTCCAGAATTTCCACGTTTATATAAAGCCGTAATATTTCCGTCATTGTGTTTTCAAAGTTCATGAGTTGCCTTGACATTTCACTCCTTGAAGGCACAAAAACATATTTTTATCAAGCTCTGCTAAAAAAAAAAAAGAAGAAGATCTCTATAAATACCTTTGGCTTCACCGCGATTCCCACCGTGCCCCGGGCTGATGGATCCAGGCCAAACCTAAAGTGGCTCTGACAGAACCGAGCATGCTCGCTGACGGCAGCAGGAGGTCAACGTGACAAGTCACAAAAAGAGTGGTGATTCCAGATAGCTCCGCAGAAGTTGGCTAAAAACACACAAACCATATTCATAGGGAAGGTCTCACAGCTCTAAATTAAGACCTCTCCATGGTCTCTCTTTACTGCTTCCTTACACCTGCCTTAAAATAATTTATTTAATCAAGATTTACACTCCATCGCTGGCTGCACCTTCAACTGTTGACTTTGGTGCCAATGGGAAGACAGTTGGTACTTGCCTGTTGTAAAGTGTTCTAAAAAAGATTTGCGATTTGGTGGTAGTAAATCAGCTTAAAAATAGAATGTTATACCTTATCGACATACTCTGTACATGAGATCACTTTCAGCAGAGACTGCCAGCACAATAAAATATTTAATGAGAACAAGTTGATGACATAGTTTAGAAATTTACCCAACACAGTGACTCATCATAACTGTGTAGATAATTTTTGCTATATTCAATCGCATACTAAACAACAATGGACAAGCTTTCAGCATATTTGGGTTTTTGCAAGCATTAATGGAATAAAATGTATTTTAAGTAAGTGGTCACAGTAAAATTGCCAGCATAAAAGCTATTGATGCACCTGGCAGCCTTTTTCAAAAAATGTTAATGCGTGATTGCTTTGTAGACACCAGTCACATTACCAGACAAAGGTAGCTTCAACACATAAAAGGGAATATATGTAGTATATATGAACTCATGATGTTTATTGCCAAACTAATGCAAAGCAAGTGTAGGTTAAGTAGAGTGTGTGGCTCAGGAACGCCAGCTGTGTTTATTCCTTCAAAAATGTAATTAGGTTTGGTTGATGGACTGCCTGGTGAATTTGACTGTCACAATATGACTACATGCAAATATTAACGATTTCAGATGGAAGTCTTGATATTGACTGTCCACATGCTGTGCCAAAAACATATTCTTGTTGAACCCACAACACATTTATTTAATGGTTATCATTAAGACTGTGTTCCTCAAGTTGGAGGTATCGTTCCAACTGTTACAATTTTAGAATTCTTTTACCAGACGGAGATGGAGTCTTGAAGTGGCTGTTGGTTTTTTAAATTTTGCAGGGTGATTGAGATGCCATATGCATATCAGTGCTGTGTCTATGGCGCCTGCAACAACAACTACAAAGCTGCCAGCCAATGGGACACAGAGCAGACAGGACACGAGGAGGAGGACCTGCACAAGAGGACGATAGCCCTGTTCCCCATCCACACCGACACCAACTGTAAGACAGGACACTTTTCTGTCTATTTAATAGATTTAATATATCTGCTGAGCTTGGCAGGTGACTCACTAATCCAAAAAAAGGTGGCAAAATAAAGGCGATAAGAAAACAAAACAATCAATTTGTATAAAACATGGCTGACAGAATGCTGGTTATTAGAAAGAAAAGTACTGAATGATGTCTTCTAGGAGACATCAAGGATTTGTGTATTTTACTACATGGGCAATGGGATGGCGCAAAAGCATGTGTTATATATGAAGGAAGGATGTGAGGTCACAAAGCTACGAGTAACACCTGGACTTTGGCCGCAGTGAAAATAAGGCTCAGGGGTCACGGAACTGTGCAGGTGTTTTCCATTAACACAGAGAACTGCCAAGGGGTTACGCCGCCCAATTTCTATTTCTGTCTCCTCTGCCTGTCACTAAAATCCGTAATTAACATTGTTAAAACATGTTGGATGTTGGTGCCTAAATTAAACCACAGATACCTGACAGATGAAATAAGCGCAAATATTTGTCTTGCAATGTATTCCTCTGAGAAATCTGATCAGGCTACAGCCCTGAAAGGTTCCAGGTGAAAAGAAGTGTGCGTAGCTACTTTGATACAATTACAATTGTCTGGGGGCCGGAGGGTAGGCCTCGGAACCCTTCGGGTTAGCAGAAAAAAAAAAACAGAACAAAAGAAAGCGAAAACAATAGTAATAAGGATTAATTACATGCTGAACAGTTCAGATATCAAATTTCACCATGCATTCAGTAATCAGAGATTTATGTTTCCCACATACATGTAATCATTTGACATTCATTTCAAGGCTATACATCTTTTAATTTTAAATGCAAAAAAATGAAACAAACAAAAAAAAAAACTAACAGATAAAATCTGCCTGAAGACAGGCAAAGGCAAGCTGTCAGACATTTCAGCAGTTTCGTATAATTGCCAATCTTATAACTGTACATCAAATGTACTTCACACATGATTTAAGAAAGCAATTTAGTTTTGGGGTTTACCTGAATGCATCACTCAGTTTCCTGCAATGGAATACAGGAGAGGGTGTTTGTCTCTCACCTGTGAACATCCAGTGCAGTGCAGGTGAGGCAGTGAGCCACCTTTCTGACCCAAATGATGCCATGTGTCTCCCATTAGAGCATATTGAAGTCTCTCTTCATTCACTTCGTTGGCAGTATCTCTCACCAACGTCTGTTTTCAATTTGCTCACAGACCATTTTATTTTTTATCAGTTTGTATTTTATATTAGAAAGACCATCCAAACGTTCAGCAGAAACACTACATCAACGAATTTGACAATATTAACTCTGGACCTCTGCAGTACGTTGACTGCACTCATCGATTGATTCAACAGAAGCATAATAATTCTGTTAGAAAGAATGAATAAATAAAAAGCTAATGTGTGGTTCCTGGTATTGCTCTTCCAAGGAGAAGAATGAATAATAAATGCATGGAACATACCGAAAAAACATTTTCTGAGAAAACATGGAAAGAATGAAAAGCCTTAGTCAAAACCAGGTGTGCTGTGACCAGTAGTGAGTAAAGGTTAAGCATGTTACCTGGCATGCATGCCAAACCTTAACCCAGCTCATGCTGACGGGCACAGGAACAGACGGTTGTATTAGTTATTCCATGACAGTGACAAACTGCGCCGCAACCAAAAATGGTCATTACAGACAGCCCAGCATGCGATCGCACATGGGAGAAATATGCATTTGCAAGATCAACATTAATCTCCTGTCCACTCCATGTCAGCGAACAAGCTCTGCTCCTCGTCTCATTTCTCAAGAGCATCTGACAAGATGGAGTAAGAGATTAAGCTTTTCTTTTAAGGTTTTGCCAGACGAAGGTCAGCGCATTTTTTAATGTCAGCAGCTTGACGTCATAATTCTGTTCTTCTACTTCAGATGACCTGGATATGGAGGAGTTCCAGTTGGAGGTGGAGGATTCCAAGCTTCAAACAAGCATCCAGTGCACTCCCACTCCAGGTAAGCCCACACAAAGGGACAAGATGACACAACCCAAGCCTTCTAAAACAACGATCAAAAAACCCAACAGAACCATGCTGTGATTTGAGCAGGGTTTCTCTCAGAGCGGGAAAGACACCTTTGACTTTGTTTGAGGGAGGATTATTGTTTAACATTATTCAGATAAACAATAAAATATAGAGCTCATAAAGTCATTCAAGATCATACCCATGAGTCCCCAGAGTGCCGCTATGACCGATGCCAATCAACGCTCACTACTGTGACATCATCAAGACACATTGATGATTCATAACTAGTTCACCTCTTCCTGATCTTTTTCTCCCCCCCCCCAACAGGCCCTTTCAAACCGTGCGACTACATGTTCGACAGCTGGGTGGTCCGGCTTGGCGTGTGGGCCATTGCTCTGGTCTCTCTGGTGGGCAACAGCTTGCTGATCGTCACCGTCTTCGCCTCGCCCAGCTACCTGTCCCCGGTGAAGTTCGTCATCGGCTCCATAGGCGGGGCCAACCTCCTGACCGGGCTCTGCGCCGCCGCCCTGGCGCTGGTGGACGCCCTGACCTTCGGCGAGTTCTCGCAGCACGGGGCGCGGTGGGAGAACGGGCCGGGTTGCCAGGCGACCGGCTTCCTCTCCGTCTTCGCCTCGGAGGCCTCCATCCTCTTCCTCACCCTGGCGGCCGTGCAGTGCAGCGTCTCCGTGTCCTGCGTCCGGGCCTACGGGAAGTCCCCGTCTTTCAGCAGCGTCAAGGCTGCCGCCCTCTGCTGCGTTGGCCTATCCCTGGCCGTCGCCGCCCTGCCCCTCTTCCGGGTGGGAGAGTATGGCTCCTCCCCCCTCTGCCTCCCCTCGCCCCTGCCCGAGGGACAGCCGTCCACCCTGGGGTTCATGGTGGCCCTCATCATGATGAACACTCTCTGCTTCCTGGTGATCACTGGCACCTACATCAAGCTGTACTGGGACCTGATGAAAGGGGAGTTTGACAGCATCTGGGACTGCGCTATGATCAAGCACGTGGCCTGGCTTATTTTCACCAACTGCCTGCTGTACTGCCCGGTGGCCTTCCTCACCTTCTCCTCCCTCCTCAGCCTCTTCCCCGTGGGCGAGGAGGTCATCAAGTCGGTCCTCCTCGTCCTCCTGCCTCTTCCGGCCAGCCTCAACCCCCTGCTCTACCTGCTCTTCAACCCCCACTTCAAGGAGGACCTGCGGCTGCTCTGGAGGAAGTCCCAGGCCGCCCAGGAGGAGACGCTCGACTCCTTCGTCTCCGAGGAGACCGAGAAGAGCTCTTACGACTCCACGCAAGCCCTGGTGTCCTTCTCCGATGTGGACATGCTCTTTGAGAGCGCGGTCCTGCCCAAGATAGAGTCCCTCCGCTACTCCACCACCTCGCCGTCGGTCCCTCTCATCCCCTGCCAGCAGCAGACCCCCCCCAGGAGAGAAAACACGCTCGGGCCCAGCTCGGGCCCCCGCCTCAAAGACGAGCAGCTTTTGAAAAGCGACGACCTGGAGAGAAACAGTCCCAGCACGCCATCCTTTCACTCCAGTGTCTACCATTCCTCTTCCTTCTCGTCTCATCTATAAGTGACTGTTTCGCCTCAGAACTGAACAAAATAAAAATTAATAAATAAATAAAAAGCATACAGAAATGGGGGATCGCTCCAGCGAACATTGCAGACTGGGCCACAACCTCAAGATTGTGGCAACATCAAGTCTCAAGACTCAGGAGAGAGGCGTCATATGCCCGGAAAAATCCTGCAGTTAAAATGCAATTCCAAATGACATTCAACTGGCATTGTAGAATAAGCACCGTATCCAAGAGAAACAAAAACACTTCCTTACTACAGAATGACAATCTTGGATCCACATTTTTTATAATGTATATAAATTAGATTTTTTGTTTTTAAACAGACCTTGTCATTATATACTTTTGTAAAAATGATAGAAACACATTTATCGGGTTGCTTCAACGACAAACAAAACTGGGAGATGAATTCTTCGACGGTCGAAGGACAGGACAAGGGAGAGCTCACGCTCAAAATAAGCATGAAAAACTCAGCTTTTCAGAACAATCTCATTTCAGACTAGATGACGAACATCAGTTGCTACAGGCACTTTGTATGCGTATATCTCTCATATAAACTCCACTACACCAAATCTGTCTTTGTTAACAGGTCTTATCCATTTCATCAAAGACTATGTTTCTACCAGAACTATTGAGAAACAGACTGCTCTTCAGAGTGATCCTGCAATACAACAAGCATACCTTTTTAACAAAAGCAAAGACAAATAGCTGCTATCCCCCAGGTTTTTAAGATTTATATTCTTTGATCCCTTTCATCGGGGATTGCATGCCTTCACTTGCTGCATAGCTCCTGGTGAGTAGAGACATCAGATGGGCCAGAACAGGCGCATTTTGAAGTACAAAAATGATTAAAATCCATTGTGAAATCACGGATTACTTTTAATCCATTCTCAAGGGAGAAAGAAAATCATTGTGATCTCATTCATTCACTACAGAAATCATACTTTCTTATACATATAAAATTTGTCACGGAATGACCACCTGGATATTTATGTAAAAAAAAATTAAAAAAACCTTCATGGCTCTAACAATGCCTTGAAAGGCAGAATTTAAATGCTTTTGATTTTAGCATTGCTAGCTGTGCTAGAAAGTAGTTCCAAAATGCTAGCAGCACAGAACCAACACAAAATTAATAGTGTATCGATATTAGCATTGATCAGATCACCATTACATTTGCTCATGTTTAGATACAGAAAAAAATACCCACTTGTGAAAACATTTACAATTCAGTAACACCAAAAATGGTATGCGTTTTAAGAGATTAGTTTTTTTCCAGTTTTGTTAAGTAGGCTAGGTGTTGTATATACCGTTATAACTACCTCTTCAGTAGCATGCCATTATTCCCTATACCCCATTATGTTGTCAGTTTTCTTTTTTTTTATACACAAATATATAATTTTTATATTGAAAAAATAAAGCTCTTAGTTGTACAAAACAGATGTATTATTTTGGATGTACATATTTTAAAACCTCTGTAAACAATTTATAAAAGTATGGCAAATAAAATTATTAGTTTCATATGATTAAATACATTTATAGGCGGCATCCATGTGTGAGTTAGTGGTCTGTATGTTTGATTCTTGGGACTATGGCCGGCATTCAAACTACATTTGTCCTTAACTTTGACTCATGATTAATTGCAAATGCTCTAACCTGATATTTGTACTACACATTTACAGACACCTTAATATTTACATCATATTTACATATGAGCATACACCCATGTAAAAAAAATGCTGGTGGGATATAGAAGACATCAAACATACACACACACACACCCATTCACAGCCTCAGAGTACTGTGAGTGCCTCTATCTGAGAATGAACACAACTCAAACACACACACACGCAAACTCATTCACATGCACACACTCACCAACACACACATACACGTAAAAAACATAGAGGGAAAAAAGACAAATTTTGCAAGCATCCGTAAGGAACGAAAGCTTTAATGTGTATCCAGAACACCCCAGTGCCTGTTTCATTACATTAATTACAGCTGTAGCAGAGTGTCGAGCACGTTAACCCGGGGCGTGGAGGTTGTTGTGAGGGGGGATTATTTTTTCGCCAAGCGTCTGGCGGTTCTATGCCACCAGGCAGATGGGAAAAGAGCGAGAGCTGGGCAGAATGACTTCCTGGTGATCACAGAGGACTCCAGCGTATCCCACAAGCCCACTTTCATTCCGTAAATTCCTGGCACCGACGCAACTGCAGCTTTGACGGGTATTTTTTTTTTTTTTCCTAATTTTCCAGGAAATACTGATTTTCAGACTGTCAACGTCTCAACCAGATGCAGAGAATCTGGTTGTGTCACAACAGCGCACATAAAGACCTTGCCTACTCTCTGACAGTTGATTGTAGGAGGGAATGCTAATAGAGACAAAGATGCATGTAAGGTCTGAAAAACACATTCCGGCTCAAACCAGGCTAAGGGTGTGAAGGGTGTGTTTTGAATACATGATAATAAACAGTCTAAGATCAGCCAATTTAATATTCCATCTTTGTTTGATGCTTTGAACAAAAAAAAAACTCCATGTACATGGAAATTCATCTATTTTGATTTTTGCTTTCAGAACATGTTAAATGCATTTAGGTCATCTCATTTCCATGACAAATTTAGGCCAAAAAAAAAATAATTCTCAAATGCTCAGTGCTGAGATAACAAACCAAAATGTTTCATATTTCCATCCAAATGTCCCATATTATGTAAACCATTTTAATCTTTTTCGCATCCAAAAGAAATGACCAAACGCCACATTTCTAAGAAGAGGCGGGAAAAAAAAAACGTGCTAGATTAAAAGCTGTTAGCACATCCGCTTTGAACTTGAAATCGTTGTAGCGGATGAAACGCGGCTTTGCTGATTGAAACCAAGGCTGTAGCCCCCACGGTTTCCATTGACGGATGTTGCTGAAAGAAGTAATCCACCACTACAATACAGAACCATAAAATGGCATGGAGTGATGAGAAACATCTTTAGAAAGTGTTCCATTCTGGCTCTCACGGGCTACTTCGCCGTTTCTAATCAAACCCTTGAGCGCTACAAAAAAAAAAAAAAACTTCAAATGCTTGAGCGAGGGAGTTGTTTTTTTACGGCTGGGAACTCTGTGGGATCAGAAGAGCCCAGACAAATATATTACACTGAAACGGTTATTAACGTACAATATCAGGCCAGTTTTCCAGCAGGAATTGGGAACCCAGCATTCACTAAACATAATATTAAATAAAATCCAAAAATATTGTGGAAAGTTCAAATAGCCTTTAATCCTATACAGTATATATAAAATAGAAAAACAGTAGGAAAATGAAAACACACCAAATACGACATATTCTTACATACACATTATAGCACACTACTGCAATACAAGACATTACAGAGGAATTAAAAGAGGAACATAAAGATGATATATACAGTCAAACAAAAAGGCAAAAGAAACCTGGGTTACAAACAAGTCTTCTTTGAGTTATCCTGAGGTTCCAAAGAACCAAGTGCTTCTCTTTTGCGGCCTGCGGACAGAACCTTATCCTGCTTGCCCTGTGTTTTGTCCTCAGCGTCTTCCAAGCTCTGTAACGATAGGGGAACACCTTAGATTCCACACTTAACACCATCTATAAATCTTTCACATCTAAAACAGAAAGTAAAAAAAACAACAACATCACAAGAAATGCTTTTTCTTAATTTCGGTCTACTTAACACTACTTGACATTGTCATTTTCATTTGGTCGAGCTAAAAGGCTACTTGCTAATTTGATAAGATCAAACAGCACCCGGCACAGTGTCACATATCAGTGGGATCCTTACTAATTAATAGGTGGGATACAAAGCAAAGATGAGTATATATTTCAAATATGGCTCCTCTGAATGTGTGTGTGTGTGAGTGTGTGTGTGGGGTGTGAGAGAGAGTGTGTGTATGTGTGTTTATGCACATGTGTATGTGTGTGTGAGCGCTCAGGGCAGG
This sequence comes from Albula goreensis, assembly GCA_022829145.1. NCBI lineage: Eukaryota > Metazoa > Chordata > Actinopteri > Albuliformes > Albulidae > Albula > Albula goreensis. The sequence goes on from CM040752.1 coordinate 33,818,835, forward strand.
AATTCAATCAACATTTGTCCTCAGCTTCAGCTCAAAATTAAACGCAAGTGTTTAGTTTCATCTTCACCGACAGACAGTTTGTCAAGTTTAGCAATAAGGAAAATTACCCCGCCGACGGGTTCCTGAAGAGGAATATCATCATGCTTACTGAACTGCAACTTAAGGACAAACGTTGATGGAATGCCGGCCTAGACCTTTTATCTCCGCGCAGTTTAATGTTGCAACCGCATTTATTGGGGGTTTGTCCTGAAGACACCTCAGACGCTCATGGCGGCACCACCATGGCAAAGAGAGCTGGGGTTGCATTGGGGAGAAATGACCACATGCTAAAACTCAGCTTTCTGCTAACCGTAATCGCTGGTATGTAAAAAGGACGTGGCAGCCTGTTGGCTGATTTTCACTTCCTGCCTAAGACACCCTTTCAGCTCAATTATAGACAACAAACTATTGGGTACCTGGCTTAACTGACAGGCCAAGATGGCCGCCCCATGAACAGATGAGGGCAAATTCACTACTCTATCAGTCAGCAAGCTCAGGACCTTTCACATCTGATAGGCTGGCTCGAAAGTGCGCATCATTGGCTGATTAATCAACTAATTTGGTTCACTGACAAGAAATACAAATGAGTAAGAAGGAGAGGCAGATTCCAGCACCAGAGAGGAAAACATCTAACTCTGAACATCCTCAGTAAACACAGAACAGCTCCGTTTATACAAAATCAGAATAATAAAAACACAAAAATAAACACCCAACACCACACAGAAGATGAAGCAAACATTTCATAGTGACTTCAATATGGTTTAAAAGCACACTGCAGAAAAATAAAACAGCAAAAAGGCCTGTGATGCCAGTAGCTATTTCTTTTTTTTTTTTTTAATTCTACAACTTCACTCACAAACCAAGAACCTATCTAAAAGAATGTGGAGCCTGTATTAGCCTGTAGCAATGACCTTTCCACTGAGGCTGCACTGTGTCAGAACTACATGTTTATGTGTTAATAAGCCTTAACATCCAAGTACAATCCAGTAGCTTCATAATTACAAACAGCATTCATTTTCTATGCTGACAGTAATAGATGAAGATAGGAAACGAACAGTACGAGACAAACATCAAACACGCACAGTGAAGACAAAAGTGCTTCAGAGAGTTACACTCAGCGGATTAATTAGTAGGCAGGTAATTGAGTTGTGAATGTTCATAGTAAAGACTCCTGGGTGCTGTGGGGGAGGAACAGAACACACCTGTCTATAGAAACCTCAACTTCAAAGGAAACACAAACGGTACCAGACCAAGCTAACGTTCTCTTAAAGATGTCTTTGAAGACCAAAATCATAAAAGCTCTTAAATGCCAGTTTTTTCCAAAAAGAGAAAAGATGTTGCATTACTAAGGGATTGTGCTGAGCCTGAGCAAATGACACGCAGGAGGGAAAGCCACAAACTATGCACACTTCAAATCATAACAGAAGGAACTGTAGTGCCACCTTGTGGTACAAAATGCCAAGACATGAACTGAGATTTTCTTTCTCTCGTTGGAAAATACAGATCAAGGACCACAGGGCTCAGCCAGGGGAAACGAAGGTAGATTACCTGGTTCTGCTGAACGGCATGCTTCTCTGTCCATCTCCTGGCCTTTTCCAGGTAAACCGGTTTGTTATACTTGTACTCAGAGGACTGGGGGAAGAAGCACATGTCCAGAACTTCACAACACACATGAACAGAATAGCATTGACTGAGGTCATAATTCCACAGACTCAGTTCAGGATCTCCTGCACTTTGAGATGACTGATGGTGGTCATGATGTTGATTATCATTATTGTAACTAAACAGATACAGCCCACAAATGTACCAAACAGGTTTTACAAATGAACAGAGAAAACATTCAGGTTATGAGCTAAAGATAACTATGGAAGAATCATCATGGCACCAAAATGGTTGGCGCTACCATGATACAAGTAACCCAGTGATCTGAACCAATCCAATGGGGTCATTAGTTGTAACACAGGAAGCGTGATCATTAAATCAAATTACCATCCTTGTCATAGCTATGTATTTATTGATCCGAAAATAAAATGATCTTTTATGACATCTGCTAGGTCACAGGTCCTCCAGGACCAGGAAACAGACAGGCAACCCTAGGCATCGAGTGCAAACCAAGCTCAGGATTACAGTTTCAGCAATTTTAAGTGCCTCCTCCCACTCCCGCACTGCACATGGTCAACTGCAGTTACTGAACTTAATGAATGAGATAACATAGCTATTATGTGTGTTTGGCTGGAACCAGAAGCAGAAATGTACGTGGCTCTCCAGGACCAGGGCTGCCTAGCCCAGCGCTAACATCCGAGTGCAAAAATAGGCTGTGAGGGAAAGGTCTCGACATGCCCTCTTCCTCACCTCTTCACCCGCACCCCCGCTGGCAGGAAACAGGGTGGTGTTTTTTGGCGATTAGACGAGATTAAGCAATTCTGCGCGTTTACACACCACGTCTGGTGCTCACGGCAAAAACACACTCTAATACAATTACCTGGAAAAGAACAGGCAAAGGAGAAGACTATGTGTTGAAATGGCAGGGCTTTCCAGGGACCGGAAACCCAGCATGATAGCCAGGGCTGCCTGAGGTAGTGCTCTGTGAATGGGAAATCTCAGGGAACAGGATGTACAGTGTGATTCACAGAAAACCATTGGAATTGGGTTGGGGGCGTTGGGTAATGACTAACATTTAACACCTGGAGAGACAAGCTTTGGAGCAACAAGCTCGAGTCCTGGAGAACGGCACCGTCTGCCAGTTTCTGCAGCTTCCTTTGATTCAACAAGCAGTTTGGGTCAAATGAAATGTGTGTGATGACTCTTTCAACCGATTAAATGACTTTGATTAGTCATGCAGTTGACAAAGCGCTGTTTTAAACCGTGCTTTCAGCTTCACTGCAGAGGAGCGGGGCCCGTAGAGCGAGGGCATACTCACAATGTCAGCCATGAGAGGGTCGTCAGGGTTGGGTTCGGCCATGAGCAGCTGGATGGAGGACAGCACGGTGGAGATGTTGAGGGATGGCTTCCAGGCCCCCTGCAGGGTCACGGAGAGACACAGACATCTAATACACATGGGCTGCATCAACAAGATGTGTGTCATTCACACTCAGTACATTTACTCTGTGAATCGAAGGGGAACGAAACCTTGTGCAGAAACAGGAAGTGCTGATAGCAGTATGTGATATAATATGATCAAAATAGAAAATCAAACTGAGCTGAGAGTTAATTCATGCATACTCAATAGACAGTGTACAAGAGTTAGCCCACAACTCTGACTGCTTCCCTATTCTGCAACTCCATTGTCATAAGCAGTCTTCAATTTTACTTTTATTTAGACTCAGGCCACCAGTATGGCATGAAAATTAACAGACACATCGCATATTCCAGAAAATATATTAGACAGCGTCCCTCGGTATTTATTTTGTTAGAGTGAAATACCTTTGGTGGGAGCTTGAGAGCGTCGAGGCAAATGCGTCCCGCATTGTCAATGTTAGGGTGGTAAATAGGTGTCAGAAAGCGCATTTTCGGAGGCTCAAATGGGTACCTGGAAAGTTTTCATGAGTTAAAAAAAAAGGTTTTCAAAAAGGTCACAGCACCAGCATTACAATAAACGCATTTTTCACCCACATTTTAAAATAGCAATTTTTGTGCAGAGTTTGGTCAGTCTCACCTTTCAGGGACCTTAATCTCCAGCGAAAACAAGCCACCTTCATACGGCGTGTTCTCACCCCCGACGATTTCTGCAAGACGAACATCAGGACTCGAGTTTGATCACGCCACTCAGTCACTGCTTTCTTGCATAAGTTTCAGACTTTAATTTAAATCACAGCTACAGAAAACAGAGCTCTCTTCACTCACGGGCTCTCAGGTCATCTATCCGGCCTTCGGTCTGCCAGCAGGAGATTCCCGGAGGCGGCTCGGTGCTCAGCATTTGCAGCTCACGCTTCAGTCGGGTATTTCTCTGCATTTCTTTTATTTTCAACATAGAAAACTTTGGGTTAGTGCAGAAATCTGACATACAGTTTCAGCTCGCTGTCTACCGAAAAGGCAGCTAACATTAAGTGCCAGAGCCTGCCATTTCTTGAAGAACGGTAGCAGCTAACGTTAGCTTAGCTCAGACAGGACCTCTGCTGCAGAGGTTAGATAACAGAGGTTTACAAACATTGTAACTGTTACTTTTATCGGCTGTATTACGTCAATGCCTGTTAACAGTTGCAGGTATTTTAGCTAGCAAGTTGACGTTAAATTACAGATTAGCTATAGTTTAGTTAAAGTTAGCTACCGATATAGTTATAGATAGCCACATATCTAACAATACATATTATATACTGTCGTAAGACGGATGACATTTATCTGGTTTAACATCGAAACATCTGAATTTCAATAAAATCTCACCTAAATTGTTATCGTTGGACAGTTGCACGAATTATCTATATTTGCTCTTGCTGTCAGTCAGCCTAATCAAACAGAAGTGAATTTGATTCTCCCTCCTTTCAGATCGACGCATGAGCGCCTTGGCCGAGGTGCATCCTGGATGTTGTAGTCGAATGTGTACTCAAGGAAGTAAAGCAATGCGAAACGCAAATTGACAATACGTTCAGCTTGCCCCATGATCTGCAGGTAATGTAATATTATATTATTTGTGGTATGCACTGTAAATCAAAGATAAATGTTCAAATCCCAGGTAGATCACTTGTGATCCCTTAAGCAACATACTAATTAACCTATATTTCTTTAGACTATGAGTCCAAAAAAGTCACAAGGTCACTCTGTGTCTCTCATCTCCTAATTAAAACTTAACTTTGCCCAAAACAAATGGATAGTACAGTCATACAAGCATTCACTCAACAACTTCACAATGTTGACTTCATATATGAGACAGGTGTAACTTTGGTCTACACATTCTGTGTGTCTACTCTGTGATTAGACCTCACATTACTCAATTCAGCAATTCATCAACAGTCAAGGTGATCATCAGTAGGCCCAGTTCTGGCTGCTACTTTGTAGACCCAAATAAGTAAAAAGGATGAGTTCATGCAAAAGAGGTACATTATCAATCAAAGACATGTAACAGCAAACGTATCTTTATTGGGTGGATTTTGATGTACAATGTGTCAATGTGATAATTATTTATAGCTGTACAAATATCATATAATATACAGTAAGTCAAAGTACTGAAAGGCTGTGATGTCCATTTTTGTGTTAAGTTCCATTTTTGACAAGCAAAGCAAGTTTCCATCTTGTTCATTTAAGACAAACCCTGATGTGTTTTCTCTCTTCAAGAGTTACAATAGCAATGATTGCCTGTTCTTATAATCAAAAACAAATGTATGTAGGTATTTGCCAGTGTGTCTCAGGCAGACTGAGTTATGGCAGCTCGGTACGTCTCCATAGCGATGCTGGTGCATTTAAATAATAAGAGCTGGGGTGCCAGCTCAATGCCTTACGGCGTTTTTTGGCGGTCGGAAAATCCTGGCAGCCTCCATTTACAGACGGTGGCAAAAATCACTTGAAAAACCAAGCCTCTGTCCTTTCTGTCCTCCATCCCCACATCTATGAACCCCGTGGCCCGGAGGGCGTCAATGTAGTTCTCGGGGCGCCAGTTGTCCCCTGGAATGACCTTCTGGGATGCCAGCTCAGATAAACGGGTAAGGTTCAGGGTCGTCACCATGAGTCCTCCTACAAGGGAGGAACGAAAAACAGTTCTTCGAAGACATACACCTGATACGAGCATGGATTATGCTGTTGCAGTGAATACAGGAAAAAAATCAATCCAGAATGCATGCACTTTTTTCTCCTCAAAAATTTCAAAACTAAATATTCATCCGCCTAATAAATTCCATCCAAATCCATTGTTGAGAGAAGTAAAAGGCACTACACTAAAGGAAAAGCAGTCTTTCACACCTGATGAAAGCCATTTAATCTACAATGTCGGTGTTCTCATGCTGGGATGAATCATATTGAAAATTTCAAGTAAAACAGTGTGCAGGACAAACAAACAGACTGCAAACAAGGGACTTTAGGCTTGCTAAACTCTATTGCCCATGCTTACATGTGGGTGTTTATTGGCCACTCATATGCTGAGTTGCTAATACAGCATATATTTTGATACAAACAATGTATTTATATATCCGGTCGTTATCTTAAGTAATTCAGGCACAGTACCTTGTAAAAGGAAACAATGAAAGTGCCCAACCAGTGACCTCAGCGTTATCAGCACTAATCCCCTTCCTGTTATACGACACTAGAGCCCTTTTTCACTCAAATGTTCAAGCCTCAGCTTTTTCTGTAAAATACCAACTTCAACTCTTTCTTTGCTTTAAAAAAAAAAAAAGGGGGCAGAGAGTGGTGACGAAGTAGTTCTTGTGACGACCAGAAAAGTAAAACCACTCACTTAGTGACTTCATGCACTGGATATCAATCCCGTATGAAAAACACGCAAGATAATCTGTCATGGCGTGTAGGAAATTGTTATAAGAGGAAGTACTAAAACTGAATTTGTCAGCGAAAACATTCAAGTGTTTCACTGAAACATCAAATTTCGGACTTGCATCATAGTGCAACGTCATTGATGAACAACAGGATGTGATAATTCGGCTGTGAAAACATCGAAATCCTCAGGACTTTGCAGTGTTTACCCAACCTGGCTTCATCACCCTGTGTATTTCTGCAGCGCCCTCTCTCAGGTCAGGCCAGAAGTAGTAGCAGTTGCAGTGGAAGACCTTGTCCACACTGCTGTCGGGCAGTGGCATGGCGTCCACGCTGCACTGGTGTAGGGTCACCTTCCCGCTGGCGATGAGGTGCTTCATCCTCTGAGTTGACACTTTGTACATGTACTCAGAGTAGTCCACCCCGATCAGCTTCCCCTCGGGACTGGAGAGGAGCTGGGCAGCGGCCTCCAGGCCCACACCGGGACCGAACCCCAGCTCCAGAACCGTGTCAGTGGGCTGGATCGCACACAGTTTCACCGCGTTCTCCTCCAGTATCCGGTTATTCTTGATGAGGGACCTCTTCACCATCCACCCCAAGAGAGACTTGGTGGGCTGACCCAGCTGTTTGCTGATTTTCTCGATAACCATTTTGAGGCGCCTGTAACATAAGGGGATGGGATCAGGAACTAAGACACAGGTGACAGACTCCACACTGCCACAGTGTGTCTAAGGATGGACTTGTTGGTTTTCAGCATGTAAGGTTGTTAAATGAAGTCAATGACTGGCTCGAGAGTCCACCCCCCCCCCCGCCCAGCCTAGGCTAGTGGCTGCTCCTAGACCTAAACCTGCTTTAACCAGCAGACTCCATAGACCTCCTGGACATGAGTTTGACACCCCTGAACAAAAGCAACCATCAAACACAACTATCAGAGCATCAAGTCTTATCCAAGAATAGCCCACACAGGTGCAGGTTTTTGTTCAAACCCTGCCACTACTAAAACAGTGACTCACCAAAGTAAGAGCATGATGAATCAGCTACATTAATACTGGACAATATTTTAAATGAAATAAGTTTCAGTCCAACCAATGTTAAAACCAGTGCAATAACTCTTTCAGTTGTATCCGTGCACCTATAGGCAACAACTGGTATTTAGACAACAAAAATAAATTATGTAACTCTGCATTATGTAAGTAAACAGGGCAAATTTAGCTTATAATGGAACTCATTATCTCATCAAGAGCCGGGGTTGAAGTTGCGTCCTTGGAACACAATTTGACAGCACCGCTGTACATGAATCAAGCTTCCGGTGATTAAATCACTACGTTGACTCTATGGCGGGATGTTTTATTTTGTTGCAGACAACCGAACACTTCCTTTAGATTGTGGTCTTTTAATTTTTCTATTGCATATGCCTTTTAAAAATAAATTCCGTGATGATTGACTTGTATGCCCTCGAAGACACTAAGTGCTTTTGACTTATTCTAGCCCTACGGCCTCAACCTAATATTCACTGTGGACATTTTCAACAGCATATCGACGCCGGTCAACCGACCCATTTTAGCCAGTGTCAACTGACACTATTCTTTTACCGACGTATGTTGGATTGCTCAAACAGCTACGTTTACTTCGCAAATTCGCGACAGTTGTGCATTTCATATGTCATTACATTTTTCAAGTCTTTCTGTTCGAATTTAAATGAGTAGCTAATGATTTTAGTATCGTTCCTAAAAACCTAAAAATAACACGTAAAACAGTCGGTTAAAAAATCACTCAAACTAAATATCAATATGAACACAAAACAGTCTATGAGAATGTATCTTTAGTCCATACCGATTGACAACTTTACGTGAAATCCCCACATAACCTAAATATCAACTGTTAAATTCACTCACTGCTTTCATCCAGCTACTTCTTTTAATACCTATTTGAATGTAGGCTTTAATGCTTTTCAAAATGTACAGTCGTTACATGTTCTGTGAGATAGCCACCTTTCCGCTAAGAAAGGTTGCCAGGATCCCGCCCCTCCACTTCCTGTACAGAGAAGCAACTTGACCATGCAGTTCTACGGTTCGCCGCGAGATGTCGCCGTGTCGATTTAATATAAACCCAAAAGTGCCAATAAGGGTCGTCCCCTCAAGGTAGCACTTTTTCTACTTCATACAATACAGTGAGCTTAACAACAGTTACTATGGAACATAAATACATTTTAAATGGACGCTAAAGTAAACCTTTACTTTACAAAAGCCATTTTCCGCTGTTGTTCAGAATTCTATTTTTATTAAATGGCATGATTAACTAGACAGAACTTTTTCCACTCTTCATCCAGCTGTTCAATCAACGACCTCGATCACGAAGCTAGTGACAGGGTTCAGCTCTGCCCTCGGGAAGGCACCTAGACCACAGTCAGTGTTCCCAGCCATGGGTGCTGTGCAGGGCTGAAACCCTGACTGCTGACAGAGTCCAGGGCTGGTCAAGGACCCCAAAAACATCCTTTAGTGTCATCAGTAGGTTGGGGTGCAGAGGACATTGACACATCTTTTTATGGGTCCCATGGTTCTTGTCAGTACCCTGTCACAGCCCAAATCTCTGGGGCTGTGTGCACAGAGGTAATGAACCAAAGCCATTTGTGAATTACACTGTCTGTCTTAATATTAAATACCTATTAGGATTTCAAACAAACACAACTGTATGCAGAAAACTTTTTTTTTGCCCCTTTGAACAGCCATCATAACACCAGAGCATCTGAGCTTAATTCTCTTGGCTAGCTCTTTATTTGTGCCATAAGAATGTGACGTTTTAGGACATAAAAAGTGATTAAAAATCAGTCTGGAATTTGCATAAAAGTAGATTCCACTCCACAGAGGCCAGTTTGCAATGACTGTTTATGGTGGGGTGCCACACAGACCTCTTAAGATCGTGGTAGACTATATAACTATATGGCATCAGGTGGCTCTTCCCTGCAATAAAAGCCCAGCCATAACTGACCAGAACAAGCATTTTGGGTAAAAATAAAATTGCTTACTGTTAATGTGTTCAAACACAACATCTTTGGAGACATTTAATGGAAAAAAATTCTTTGTTGTTTTATTAAATTATGGCATGAACAAACAAACAGAATTTGATGGATGTTATATGAAATATAAATGTGTACTCAATATTTGGATTTAATGTGAAATAAATATTTTTATAAAAATATGTAAGGCTCTGTCACCTTTAATAATAATAATAATAATAATAATAATAATAATAATAATAATAATAATAATAATAATACATGACTTTATTGCATCAGGCTTTGCCTGAAAAGAGGAATGAGAAGTGACTACGCACTGGGATCAGCATGACTGCTACTGTTTATGAAAATACATTTTCAGCTTGGTACTTATTTTTTCCATATTTTATTAATATTTTTGTTTATATTCAAGAATCAATATTAAGTGTGATAGGCAATATGTGGGTGTGAGTTGACCTTAGTGATATTACAAAATTGTCTCTCTCGCTTTTGTTTCTCTCTTAACTTCTCGCTGAATTAGAACACCCCCGCTCGCTCACAATAAGCAGATCCGGTCCCTTTCGTTTTCATTTCCCGGAAGGATACTTCAAATATTTCATGCGATCCAAAAAAGTACTCACACTGTCGCTTCCATTCCAATTCAATATTTCGGTTATGCAACAAAGACGGATGTATAGACGGTGTTGTTAAATCATTCTAACTGTTGAATCCTGGCGAATTCTAAATCAACGGGATTTGGGAAAAGTTCTCGGCTCTTCCAGCCCAGGTAAAGGAACATGAGTGACGGCTCCTCTCAACCACCTTTGATCAAGGTAAGTTCAAGTCAATATACCAGGAAACACGGAGCCTGCTCGCAAAGCTATTCCATTTTCTTCAAACAAGTAATGTAATTATGTTTCTAACAAGCGTTAATATGTTGGCTAATTCCAACTGAAAAGCACGATTTAGGGATATCAAAGTAAAACCGAAATTCCCCAGAAAACGCAAGGAAGCGTTGAAGTTCGAGCGTACCATTCCATGCTTATTAATGCCAAAGGTGGCAGTATTTTATATATATTAACGATAATGCAACATACTAGAGACCAAATGCTTAGAACAACCACACTTCATTCTATAGCAACATTCTCTCACCAAATTAAAGAAGTCTGTATTGCTTTCACTTTTATTCTCTAAACGTTTTCGTTTTCTCAGTATGAGATATTGGGGTCAGAGTAGAGGCGAATTTATGAAATAAGTTAACTTTTTGTTTGTTTTCCAGATCTTTTATGTAATTCAATTTTCCCTGGAAATGTGTAAAATATTAAAGTTTCAAAAACAGCACTTAATATTTTAAATAAAAAGCATTGCATTTGCTTAACAAGTATACTAATGGAGATATTTGCATTGATAAAGAGAACAGAAACAATATGGCAGAATGGATGCTGATTATGAATTGTGATTATGAAGGATATGCTATTAATATGTTTAATTCAGCAGAGCTGGTCTCCGTTCTTTTCTTAGCAGGAGAGTGGCGGGAGAAGCAGCCCTCCTGCTTTCACGCCTCCTTGTCCCGCAGCGGTGACAGTCCCGCGCAGCTCCTTAGCCTCGGTGTACTCCAGCGCGCACGATGAACTCTGCAGACTGCCAGGAAGACTTCGTGCGTACCTTATTTCCCACATTTCACCCACTCCTTCTACCTGTCAGAACTCTAATAAATGATCTCACATGACTTCATAATTAGTCCTCGAAAGCATAACGAATTGCAGTTCTTCGCGCTTAGTGTTCACGTGGAAATTATTATGTCACCCAAATACATGACAGCTGTACTCCGCATCATTAATTACAGGTTTGTTTTTGGTTTGAAGAACAAAACCAAACATCACATTGGAATGGCGCTGTGTTTTTGTAGCCCACAGTGCTGCTGTAAAGGTACTGCTAAGCATTTTGAAACTGTCGCTATAACTTGGTCTTTCATTGAAAGGAAGAGATGGAGCAGGTTATTGAATGTCCTGGTACACCCTGGCACAGCCCTGCTTCAGTGCAGCAATACCCTCTAAGGCAATAGGGCAAAAGCATCTGGTATACAGACATTTCCTGGTCCTTAGATTTCTGGATTGGGAACATTTTTAGGACATTTAAAATGCACATGCATTCAATTAGTCCTTCTTTAATTTAACATGAAGAAATAAAATAAAATATAATACATTTCCTTCATATGGAATAAGAATGCCTTATGGTTAAATGGTGATTAGTGAGATGCACACACTGACCATTGGGTTATGGTAAAAGAACATTCCAGAAGTTGAATGGCATCATGTCCACAATGGGGACAGTAGTCTGTTAAGCATAAGGCTAATAGTTATGATTCCCACAAGAGAGTCTCTGTTAATGTAATCCAGTGTAGATAAGACAGAGGGGGCTGAGGAGGAAAGGCAGCAAAAATAAGGGACGGACACGACTGGTCACATGACCCCCTTTACAACCCCCCCAGGAATCAACCCCTCCCTGTGGGGTAAAGATGACGTGAGCCACTGGCTGCGCTGGGCCCAGAAGGAGTACTCTCTGCGCAGGACGGACCAGGCCAAGTTTGAGATGAACGGCAAAGCTTTGTGCCTCTTGACGAAGGAAGACTTCCGCTTGCGATGCCCGAGCTCAGGTGAGGGGGTTACGGGCAGGTAGAATGCTGAGGTTTGGGGAGGGGGGTAGGTGATGGACACTGGTAGGTGTGTATGGTTGGAATATCATTTTAAAAACTTCAGTTGAAACTTCAAAGATAAAGACCCATTTTGGGCCTCTGTATATACCAAACTTCCTTAAATGCCAGTTTATGATTTTTTAAAAATAGATATTGCTTTCATATCAAGGAAAAAAATGTTTTAAAACATTTTTAAAAGCAAAGATTATAATGGAATAAAGGTTTCACTCACTGAAATGAAAAGAAAGCCGTGCTCACAAAACCCTTGCACATTTCAAAGCCAAGAGCGAAATGAGGTTAGTTGGTTAAAGCTGTTAATGTTTCTGTTTAAGACATACAAATAAACAGCAGAGAAATGAACAGAGCTTACCTCGGCTTCTCAGAGGGGTAGGTGCCGTAGCCTGGGCGTTGCTAGATTAGGTCTGGTTATGTTATTAGCTAACTTTGGCTGGGAGTCTGTATATGTGATACACTATTGGCTTTGACCCACCTTGGTAGGTCAGGCTTCCTTTGGTTACCACGGCAGTAGTCTCAGATCACAGATGGGAGATCTCGAGGGATCTCCAGGCGTTCTCAGCTTACGTTCTGGGAAAAGCACTCACTGAGGTTGTGATAAAACTTTGGCTGAGGCCACGGTCAGGCCCTCAGAGATTGATTCGTGGCAGTGTAAAGTATTGGACGCCCTATTTGAATCACTTCGTCTTTAACCCTCACTGAGTTACGGTGATTGGTTACAAAGCATTGTTCCTGTTCACAAAAGTGAGTGGTATGAAAAATCTGGAGGAAAGATATACAGGTGACCCTTCCCCACGATGTAGAAAAACCACAGAACGTTTTCAACCCCCTGGGCAAGAAAAGCGAGCGTGTGAGCTTAGTGAAGAGAAGCAAGCACCTTCAGCTGGGGGTTTGCAGGGTGCTGTGAGCATTTTAAACTGTCTAGTGCTCAAATGGCTAGTCAGTTTCAAGGGACAATTACTTTTTAAAAGGGAGTTATCCTTTAACTTAATTGTTTGTTGCCGACCCATGAAAAATCGAAGCCACGATGTGGAAAGCGTCACCTGTAATATGCAGTAAAATGATGATAGGAAAACTCTTAGTTTGATAAACGACTGAAATGGTTCATGTAAAAGAGTCAGTCACCAGGGTACAGTCAGGCTCAAATCACACACAGGAGTTTCCACATTATGAAGAGCTGCAGTGTTAGGAAGGGCTGCAGTGTTAGGAAGAGCTGCAGTGTTAGGAAGGGCCGCAGTGTTAGGAAGAGCTGCAGTGTTAGAAAGGGCTGCAGTGTTAGGAAGAGCTGCAGTGTTAGGAAGAGCCGCAGCGTTAGGAAGGGCTGCAGCGTAAGTAAGAGCTGCAGTGTTAGAAAGGGCCGCAGTGTTGGGAAGAGCTGCAGTGTTAGGAAGGACCACAGTGTTAGGAAGAGCTGCAGTGTTAGGAAGGGCTGCAGTGTTAGGAAGAGCTGCAGTGTTAGGAAGGGCTGCAGTGTTAGGAAGTGCTGCAGTGTTGGGAAGAGCTGCAGTGTTAGGAAGGACCTGCAGTGTTATGAAGAGCTGCAGTGTTAGGAAGGGTCACAGTGTTAGGAAGGGCCGCAGTGTTAGGAAGAGCCGCAGTGTTAGGAAGAGCTGCAGTGTTAGGAAGTGCCGTTAGGAAGAGCTGCAGTGTTAGGAAGAGCCGCAGTGTTAGGAAGGACCGCAGTGTTATGAAGAGCTGCAGTGTTAGGAAGGGTCACAGTGTTAGGAAGAGCCGCAGTGTTAGGAAGAGCCGCAGTGTTAGCAAGAGCTACAGTGTTAGGAAGAGCTACAGTGTTAGGAAGAGCTACAGCGTTAGGAAAAGCTGCAGTGTTAGAAAGGGCCGCAGTGTTAGGAAGGGCTGCAGTGTTAGGAAGAGCTGCAGTGTTAGGAAGAGCTGCAGTGTTAGGAAGGGTCACAGTGTTAGGAAGGGTCACAGTGTTAGGAAGAGCTACAGTGTTAGGAAGGGCCGCAGTGTTAGGAAGAGCTGCAGTGTTAGGAAGGGTCACAGTGTTAGGAAGAGCTGCAGTGTTAGGAAGGGTCACAGTGTTAGGAAGAGCTGCAGTGTTAGGAAGAGCTACAGTGTTAGGAAGGGCCGCAGTGTTAGGAAGAGCTGCAGTGTTAGAAAGGGCTGCAGTGTTAGGAAGAGCTGCAGTGTTAGGAAGGGCCGCAGTCTCTGCAGGTTTACGAAGGGCCGCAGTGATAGGAAGTGTTTTATGGTTCCCTCTCTATCGACAGGCAACGCAAGCTTTGGAAAGAAAGTGTGTGGACTGTTGTGGTGTGGATTTTTTTTTTTATAAAGAGTGGAGGGGCCCTCACAGCCTGCCTGTGTACAGGGCCCAGAATTTCTAGCTACACTCCTGACTGTTGTTTTGTAAATTAATCACTGGAGTGCACCAGCATATACTGCAGAAAATTTCCAAATAAAATCAACAGATAAGGATCAACCGCATATATGGTTACTAAGGTCATAGTATTATTTAGCTTGTAAATATGCAATCATGCAGTTTTTAATTTTGTATGAGTTATTTCCCCAAAATAAGTTGCGTTTTTACTACCTCTCTCTGTTAACCGTCAGTGATTAAAGTGCCAGTGTCATGAAAATAGCTCCAAAAAGGCAGCTTTTCAGGAAATGAGAACAACCATTGTATTATTAGCCAACCTGCTGTTCTGTGTGTCTATTACTATACTTAATAAACTTTCTAAACGTATCTCCTCCTAAAGATAGAACTATCAAACATGGATAGTAGCTTCATATAGTTGTGTGAGTTGGTATTAAAAAAAGATTTTTGATTCCCCAATTAATTTTTAAGCTATTAATTATCAAAGAATTTCCTATAAGGAAAGAATTGGGAATTCCTCTTTTCACATCCAAGCTTCTGATTGGTTGACTGCAGTTACTTTGGAAACAAAAGCGCTGTGTTTTTTGTTATGCTAAGGCTGCTAAGGAACCACAGTAAGGCCACTTGTTGGCAAACTAGTCAACAATGTAATGACAAACTACCAATTTAATAAAAAGCGCAACTGATGTGTTGTTATCCACATTGCATTATTGATGTTAGACAGAAACAGTGTATAAATGCTGACTTATAGACTTCTGAATATACCTAAAGGTATATGCCCAGAATCCTCATAATAAGCTGGATTGTTAAATGCTTGGATTGGTTTGATATTCAATTATTATTACTTCCTGTTCTGATAATACGTTTTAAACAAATGGTATTTTGAACAAACTTTATTAGTCTCAGAAGGTAATACACAGACAGCGGTCACAGGATGATGCAATGTTTCTATTAGTGTATCAGCCTCAATGATGGAGGAAAATGGCCGAACATAGGCTGGTGCAGGAGAGCAGTCTGTAGGCGTGGCTTACCGGTGGGTTCTGGCTGTGTTGCAGGTGACGTTCTGTACGAGCTCCTGCAGCATGTGAAGCAGCAGCGGAGGGCCATGTGCTGCTCGCTCCCCAAGTCTCTGGAAAGGCACAGCACAGCCTTGCTCCAGCACCGGGAGCCCAACGGGTCTGCAGGTGAGCCCCCCCAACCCCCCGCCATTCTGGGACACCTCACAGCAAGGGTGCCTGATTCTGGTCCAGGAGGAGCAGTGGTGTTACATCAGTGATGGTTCAAACGAGGTTTCATGAACCATGTGAAGTTGGAGCTGCACTCAGCTGTCGATCACTGACTTGAATGAACCAATCAAAAATGTTTTCTTTCCACATCCAGTACAGTTATTGGCCCAACATCACTGAGTCACTGATACCACATGGTAGCCCCTCCCAGCATTGGTTTAATGAAACCTCGATGCCCCATCAATATGGGTGTGTCCCACTATGTATTGGGATGTACCCTGCGTTACATTCAGTACCACACAGTGCTGTGTGTACTTTGGCTGGCACTCAGACTAATTAGTGCTGCCGTAATCCATTTCATGGCAGGTAACCATAACGCTGAGAGTGTCGTAACTTGTTTGCTAGTGGTTTTCTTGAGCCAGTTAGAAGCTTCTCGCTCAGGCCTGTACGATGAGGGCCGATCTGTTTGAGGATATCCTGCCAACTTATACTCTAAATGATTTCATTTGTCCAATCATGTGATTGCTCTGACAGCCTTGATAAGCTTGATTGGTTGAGGACATTCGCTGCTTCCTGTGGCCTGCACATGTACCTTTGGTGAAAACGGTTTACTGAGGTCTGCTATAGCAGTAAACCAATGCAGGTGAATACAGCATTGTAGGAATGTAAGCCAGAATAACTGGTAAGAACAATAGCCAGTACATGCTGCTTACAGACACACTGGTGTAACCTGGTGTACAGGTGCACAGGTGAGCCTGGTTTACAGATGCACAGGTGAGACAGCCACACAGGGACATTCCATAAGGCTAGGGCCAGAAAGGAAGTCTGCATGGCAGCTTTTAGACATGACGGCCACTCTCCACTCTGATCTGATTTGTTTTTCAAATCCATTCTGTTTGAGAGCCTGTTCACACGGCACTTTGCAAGTGACCAGATCAGATTCATGACCACAAGTTAGTGACTTGTGATCGTTAGCAAAAAATTGTACACCAGTTTTTTAAAATTATTTTTGGCATGAAGTGATGACAGAAGTCAGTGTTGTGTCATGCGGGAGATGAAAAAAAAAAAAAACACTTGAGGGCAAAAAATGTGTTTGTGTGGTTAGACACAAGTCCCATGGGCAGAAATCTGAGTTGTATTGACTTTGAACTACATACGATTGTGGTCCAAATCAGATTTGAAGTGAATTCCTCATAATTGCTGTTTACAACTATAGGAAAAGATTTTTAAAAAATGCTTTGGAATCAAATTCATCCTTGCCCTCAAAATGAAGCCTATATGTCCCTCGATTCCTTGCTTTAATTTAATGATCTCAATCATTTTCATGATCTGTCAGTTTTTCTACATTTCTTGATAAGCTCATGAATGCAGATCAAAGACTGTTGTTCTGGGGTCTCTAGGAAGATCACGCTGTGGTGATATTTGTTCTGAAAAGAAAAGGCTGGTTTGGATGCACATTACTCCACTGGTGCGATTCATCTTTGCCCATTTTTAAATTGTCTCTAAAACTAAGAGGTGTATCTATGTTACCGAAAGTGACCCCAATTTTTCTGTCCATTTCCCCACTGGGCTGACCACCCCTGCCCTTGATTGGACCGTGTTACCACTCTTTCACACCCAGAATGAAAGGGGCAGGGTCAGGGCAGATACCACCCCACCAACACAACCCCCCCCCCCAATACCACCCCATCCCCACCCCCACTACAGCACTACTGCCGGCTTGGACTTGTCCACTCTCATCATAAGGTCTGGTTTGCCCGTCAATCCAGTGAAGACGTGGTAGCATAGCACATGTTGTGCAAATTGCAGAATGATTCCCATACCACAGAATGAGAGTATCATAACCTCTTTGGCATTGCTTTCCTTAAGCAAGCCAAGAGCAAGCCTTTAGCTTAGAGCACCGCAATGAGAGCCGGCCTGTTCAGCAATTTCACGCCATTGTGTACTCGTTATTATTTAATTACACGCTTATGCTCGTGATTATGTAATTAGCCGAATCGTCTATTTGAGCCGCTTTGTTTTGCGATGAGTTTTGAGCTACAGCTGCAGACCTACTCCTGAATTCGTGGTTAAAATGTTTTATCGTAGTGTGATATTAGAAAGATTCAGTTTTGGTGTGTGCAGCTGTTTTGACAATTAAGCTTGAATGATTGTTTGGAATAAAAAAAAAAAACCCAGTATACACACCCTCCAGGGCTAGAGTCATGCATTGTTGGTATAGCTGGATTATGGAATTCAGGGAAATTGAACTTGGGTGGTGTAACTGTTGCCTCAGATTTTACACTTGGGTGATGTAATTCATGTCACAGATTTGAATTGCATCATGAAAAATATGGTCCTAGTGTCAATACCAATAAGTGCGGGGAAGAAAATGCAGTAAAACCAAACTGATCTAAACTTGTCAATCTTTAACAGAGAGGCCAGCACAGCTCAGTTCACTACCCTTATTGTTTCCACGGCCACAAATTTACAAATGATTATGCAAAAGGAAGCTAAGGCAATTCCACTCAGTCAAAGTGAAATGTCAAAAGCCCGGGCATATTGCTATTTTAAATGCTGCTATTACCAGCCTGAGAACTTCCTTGTATGCAGCCGTGGTTTCTGAGCAGCGGATCAGGCCTGTGCCAGCTTGTAACCTGTTTTCAAGTCCTCAGAAACAAATTAACCTTTCTTCCTCACATGGAAAGCTTACGCACACATTTTAAACCCTTTTTAAATGCTAATTCCTACCCATGATGCCTTTGCACTCCAGGAAAACAAGGTTAAAGGGGAAAAAATACAACTTTTTCATTGTTATTTGAAAAATCAATGTGGCTGTACGCTGTACCTCTTAGGTTCACAGTGTGAAAATTTTTGGTGTTATAATGTGGTTATGTATCTAGGCTTTGTACATTGAGCAACATTGGAGAACCACAAGACTGCAGAAGTTATCAGAAAGACACATGTCTTGTGTTACTTCTTTTTTGGCTTCAGCAGATATTTTGTTTAATCTCAGTTCCCTGCAAGTGCAGATTGGTATCTCAGTTAACCAGTTTTCTTTTTGGCAAAATGGTGGTTTATCAAACAAGTTATTCTATGCACCATCCCCCATGGAAAAAGCATCTGGTCACAGACTCTATGCAAGTGAAACCATGGAAACACTGTGAAACCATGGAAACACATGCACGTGCATACAAGTGTACAGTTAATGCATACAAACATCCATGAAGAAATTCATACACTCAAAAACACACATGTAGATACACACAAACATAAAGATACACACACACACACACAAACAGGCACAGACATGCAGCAATGGCAGAGTGCAGGTAGGTGCTTTCCAAGCCTGGTAGAGGGGTGTTAGCTCAGGTGAAGGAGCTTTGCCAACAGGTGTGGTCACACAGAGCTGGTTGAGCAGCTCCTGACACACGAACAGCTTCTCTCTCTCTCTCTCTCTCTCACACACACACACACACACACACACACACATGCATGCATGCACGCACGCACACACACACACACACAGTCCTGAAATGGAAAATCCCAAACCAGTAATGCTGGGCAGTTCAATTTAACCTGAGGAACCTGCATTACAGAAAAACTGACAATAGCACTTTTCAGGAGTGTCAAAAGCATGATAGCACACCCAGGATGAGGGTTAGCTTAGCTGCTCTCTGTTAGCCCTATCCGGTTTAAACAGGGACCTTCTCTTCATGTTGATGGATCTATACTGAAGATGATTCACAAGGACCTGACCAAGGACGAGGATTCCACTGTCAATATCATTCTTAAGCTTATCCACTATGTGTTAAAAGGGAAAACTGACCCCAGATCAGTGCTGTTACCCCAAGAACACCTTTCCTGGTCAAGCCTAGTGTAAGAGTCCAGTGTAGGGTATGGCTCTCATTTTATTGCCTAACTGAAAAATTAATTGAAATGAATGAAATGAAAATTTGTAAAATGAACAATATTTGAATGTAGGTAGGCAATGCCTGCTTTTCATCAAAGCAGTCAGTTTTGGAAAAGTTGGCTACAGTATGTGACAAGAGTAAAAATGGAAAAATGGTAATGGTAAGAACAACAATAATTGCTAAAATATGAGTGTGAAATATGATTACTGATGATTAGCACTGGTTTGATCCAGTGGTGCAGACCGCCAGACCTGCAGGGCCACAGGCAAACTCTGCTTCCTGTTCTCTTTACCTTGACATCAGCTTTAGAATCAATTAACGAGGTGAGGGGAGTGTTATGTATAACGCGCTGCTTTAATTTACCAATTAAGCGTTAATTAAGCATCAGTTAAGTCATGTCCATATCAATATCACTTGGATAACTCCAGTATCTCATTTTACATGCATAACGTGCCACCCAATAGGAGTCAAGGCTGGGCTGAAAGCCGTGTTGCACATTGTTGCTGTGTATGAGCATCTGCTAAATGTATAATATAATATAATATAATATAATATAATATAATATAATATAATATAATATAATGTGTAAGACTATTCATTAAAGTGCTTGTCTATGGCTACTGCTCGGTAGGTGTTTTTTAACAGTATCTTTGTGTCTTCCAGGGCAGACAGTGACCCCCAGCCTGTCCTACAGGTCAGTACCTGTGTGCCAGGTAAACCCTCACAGCAGCAGCGTCCCGGTGAGCGTGCACCACAGCGAGCCATACCACAGCACGCTAAGAGACAACACCCACCCTCATTTCACCTACGCCATGCAGCCAATTCACCTCACAGGTCAGTCTCAAAACCATGTTCTGTCTATGGTAGTGATGGGAGAAGCAGGTTCAACAAACCCCATAGTGGGTGGTGTGAGGTATGAGCTGTCAGCCAGTGAC
Organism: Albula goreensis; assembly: GCA_022829145.1. NCBI lineage: Eukaryota > Metazoa > Chordata > Actinopteri > Albuliformes > Albulidae > Albula > Albula goreensis. The sequence goes on from CM040752.1 coordinate 33,839,385, forward strand.
TTCTTTAACCAATCAAACCATAGTCATTGTGATGTCATGAGATCTCATTCTCCTATCAGTGGTCTGTGACATAGCTTTATTGTCACAAAATAAGAAAGGAAATACATGCAAAAGATATATTACAGATATTTTCATTTGTAAGATTATATATTTTAAGAAGATCAGTGCTGGTCTGACAATTAATGAAAAAATGAATGAAGTGTGTATGCTCACTTCTTTGTTGACTTTTCTGTTCACCTCTGAAGATCCATTATGGTTCCTCATCACAAAAAATACACCAAATAAATTAAGCATGTTACATTACATTACATTAAATGCATTTATTTGCATTTTCATTTGCAATACAACCAATTTGGATTTTTACTCCTAAACAGTCTGAAATGACATCACAGTTTTCCAGATTCCGATCCTGATTTTTATTTATTTTAAACTATCTGAATTCAAACTGCAGATTTTCAGAGGAATTTCCCCCAGTCCACCGCAGAGTCACAGCCTCAATCAACACCTCTCGTGTTCTCGCAGTACATCGGCGGACTAACCAGCCAAGGTTCTCCCACAATCCTCCGCTGCAAAGACGAACCACTCAATCTGTCCAATAGGATGGAGAGCTCCAACTCAAGGACCAACCCACTGCCCAATGAAGCCAACGGCAAGATTGCAGGTAAAGCTAAGAAACACAACTTTAAACACACACAGGAATATGGCCCACAAACCAAGAGCTGTGAAACAAATCACAAGACCACAGGGTGTATGTCAGTACATTCAGTGTTGATGTTTCCTTCTACTAATAAATCAGTATTGCTTTCTAATAGTGCACATTACTGTGTATTACAAATATAATTTAGCCTCCTGTCCTTTATTGTTTTGCATTGTTTTGTCATGATTGGGCATAGAAAAAAACAAACACAGAAATTATGTAGTTGGGAAATATTCAGGTCTTATTTTCCAAGGAATGGAAAGATATCAGTCAAGGGATGTCTTTATAGCTCTACACCAATGGTCTGAGTGCAGTTGTCCTGGATGTTGTTGGTGTTTGTTTTTTTTAGCTGTAGTCTGTGTTATTTGAGTAAAAACCTTGTGGCTGTCCAGGACCAAAAACGAGGACATCTGCTTTAGACCAAGACTCTACTTATCTAACTCATTTCAGTGTCCTCTCCAAAGAAAGTTAGCATGGCTCTGGACCACAGCGAAAACTCTCTAACACTGCTGTGTGAGATTAGCCATTTCATAGCATTCGGCTGTTAAAAAAACGAAAGTGAAACAGCGCTTTTTTTATTGCAACGGCTATGTCGGTGGTTTTATCTGACAATTTACACAGTGTAGCAGACTTTGCTCGCTGGTGCAAATGCTGTACTTACTGTAATCTCACGTTCAGATTTAAAAAAATATGATACACTAACAAGTACAAACAATTCTGTTGAGACAACTGCATCATACTTCCAAACCAGATGAATTCATATAGAGCATTTTACAGAACAGTGGCTACAGTACATTTTACAATAGACCCTGGCCTTTACTTCATATATGAAACAAATAGGATGAAACAGTGGCAAGAACCAAACTTGATAGGGGTAACCCATCCTCTACTGTTTGGCCTGGATCAGAAATCCTGAAACAATATTAACTTTGAAAATATCATTCAAGACATCTCTCTTTGATTGGGTATTTGTGTATTTGGTATTTAACTGGATAATTTGAGCCCTGATGTTGTACTTCTGTAATTGTTTTAGAAACCTTGTTGTGAAAGGTATTGTGGGCGATGGCTGCCTGCAGTCGATGTGTTTGTAATGCTTTGTCAGACCAGAGTCAGGAGATGCATGGAAGAGTCTCAGGCGATGACGGTCTACCTGCGCATTCTTGTTTGACGAAGCCTCACCCTGATGCTTATTTCAGTATCAACATCTCTCAGACATCACCACAAGCGCAATTAAAAAGTAAAACTGATTGACTGATTGATTGAGCCATTGATTAAGGTTTGCAGACTAATGAGACCAGCGAGTGAAGCTCCATAGAACACACAATGGATGAAACAGTCAGTTATCAGTGACTGAAGTTATCAGTGACTTAACAATCTGAAAGAGTCAAAGAGTAGCATTTTGCAGAGCAAAGTCTTGTGGCATGTTCTGTAATCATTAATTGGTAGCACAAGTTAGCATCTCTTTCTCAGAAGTCAGGAACTGCTTTAAGCTAATGTTGTTAATCAGGAAAAACTTCATAGTTTTCTTACACTGGCAAACATTTTTTTCAGCAAACTAAAGTAACACAAGACTGAAAACAAGTAAGGCTAGCATCCCCTACAAACCAGTCTAGGCCACAAAATAGACACACACACACACCAGTCTCTGCCCCCTCTGAACTTCCCCAAGTCATGAATTCTCATTGAACATCAAGATTAGTGATGTGTGTGAGTTTATCATGTGTGAGTTTATCATCCAGTCACAGTTGTCAGTTTCCCAGCTAAAGCATTAGACATTTCCCCCTCCCTCCCTCCACAGACTGCAGGCTGCTGTGGGACTATGTCTACCAGCTTCTGTCTGACAGCCGCTACGAGCCCTTCATCCGGTGGGAGGACCGGGACTCCATGGTGTTCCGGGTGGTGGACCCCAACGGGCTGGCCCGGCTGTGGGGGAACCATAAGGTGAGCGTCCTGGGGCTGAGGTGGCCCTGTGCGAGAGACTCTGGGCTGGGGCAGGGGTCAGGTCCATTTCCGTTCGATACAGTCAAACAGCAGAAAAAATAATTGTGTTTGCGAGAGGACTTTGCAAAACTACGATGGTTGGAGGTTCAATTCCCTCTGTAGAGTATAAAAGTGGTTATCCCCAGGTAAAGTAGTGAAGTGGTTATAGGGATGGGTGTGTGGCTCAGAGGTTGCAGGTTTGATTCCCTGGTAGGACATTGCTGGTGTACCCTTGAGCAGTACCCTCGGCTCTTTACCCAAACTGCTTCAGGAAATATCCAGCTGTGAGGGTGGATTATGTGTCTAAATGCTCTGCAAGCTACATGACATTCTCTGGATAAATGCATCCGCTAAATTCTGAAAATGTAATGAATTGAAATTCAGTTAATTCATTGTAAAAATGCCTGTAAATTTAAAGGAGTATTTTGTTTCAACTAATGACCTGAATTTCAGATCAGTTCCTGAATTGAAACTGAGAAAGACAACATGGTTTGAGCACTGGTCTGATTCCCTAGCTCTGTCATTGTATTCTTGAGCAAAAGGTACACCTGAATTGCTGCAGTAAAATATACAGCTGTATGAAACGACTGTACGGTAAAAAAAAGAAGTGCTAGCTTATCTGTATAAGGCATCTGTTAATGTAAATATCACCTCACACAGCTGTGGACTTCATTCATGTTGGAGAGAGCGAGTGTTTACTTGTTTTGTTGACTCGTTGCTTTGGCCTCCCATCACAGAACAGAGTTAACATGACTTACGAGAAGATGTCCCGGGCCCTTCGACACTACTACAAGCTCAACATCATCAGGAAAGAGCCTGGGCAGAAACTGCTCTTCCGGTGAGTCAAACAAAGAAAGCAGAGAATGTGCTGTCCCTGCCATTTAGCACATTAGCTTTCACTGGAATGTACGAGTTGACTTGTTTTGAAAACAAATGTCTGCAGTCAAACAGACTCTCTCACCAACATTGTAGATTAAAGACCAGTGAACCTGTCATATGTTGACCAATGAAACGCCAAGGTGTGAAAGGTAAATATGCACACTTTCACTTGTGGCCAGACTGTTACTCCGAAAGTCTCCGAAATGGCAGCTCTGGATGCCATTTCATTCAGCCATAAACGAATGAGCCGAGTTGGCACGGTCAGATAGCTCAGTAATTTGCTCTTATCAAAGTAACGGCCGATGCAAAAGCGCTAGATGAATGAGATGAGTCAGTCATAAGCAACCTGAAGATTTTATGCCATCGGTGACGAACATCCCCAGAATCTCTGTTACCCAATCTATTCATTCAGTAGCAGGCTCATCACTGGGGCGTCATTTCCTTTTAAGCTTCAAAAAGAAAAGTCACTGAAATGACTTTGGGGAATGCACTCCCAGTCTGCCAGAAAAAATTGATTATTGCATCACATGTAAAGCCTTCTCAGGTACTGGTGCACCTGATAACGGATGAATATTCTGTCCACTCATTTGGATTGACCACACCAGTCTAATGAAAATGTTCTGTCTGTGTAGTTAGACCGGCTCATCAAACTTTCGTTTATCAATCAGTGTCTTTTGTATAAAACTACTTTTATACATTTGTTGAATTGGCACTTTTCAATGGACCGTTTCAAGAGGGATTAAACACAGAAAAAAAACACAACGTAGTCGGTAGGGGAAAACCCTGGCTCCTAAAAAGAAAAACAAGCTGAACTAGTAGAAAATGGCTGAATGAAGACAAAAACAAGTAATGGTTATGGTGGAAAAGTCTGGTAAGTCAGGCAGGCGAGCTGATTTGAATTATAAGGGGCAGGTGCTGGATGAGAAACTGAAATGGTAATTTGGTGGGTTTGCTGGTTCAGTGCCCAGGTACCCTTGCTTAAGGTACGTAACGTAAATAACTTCAGTAAATACCCACCTGTATAAATGGATAGCATTCATACCTGTAAGCTGTGTAAGTCCCTCTAGATAAAAGGATTGGCTACATGCCTAAAATGTAAATGTACTATTTGTGTAGAAGGTTATTTCTGGGTCTTTATTAAGAGCCTAAAACAGCTACTTGAGTTTCTCTCCCATGTTGGCAGGTTTCTCAAGACCCCAGAGGAGATACTGCAGAGCAGGACAGACCGTCCAGACCAGACCGAGAGTCCGGACCACCTGCCCTCCCCAGACTACCGGGAGGAGGGACTGGAGGTGTCCCCCGAATCCAGCTCCACCCCACCCTCCCCTGCTTCGCTCACCCCCCCACCTCCCTCGCCCTCGCACGGTACTCTACTCGCGGTGGGGAACCCCAAAAACAGCCAATAAGGGAACTGCATTTCTGTGGCCAGACACACCATTTTGGACACTTAAATATTTAGATGCGGGGAAAATCTGAGCTTTCATCGTAACATGTTGCAATATACCAAAATGTCCAATAGTGATGAAAATTTCATTCTGGTTTTTTTTTATTCTTGAAATGGGTGTCAGTTTTTTTTCCCAAAATAAATCTGTAATTTGTGGGATTTTCTTGTTGTCTAAAGACTTAAAGGATGTAGCCCAGGTTGGTATACCTGGTACAGCACTGTGAATAGTTCTTAATGTAAGACTTTCATGCTTCATTTTAAATAGGAACTGTTCAACGTCTTTTCTGGAGATAATTATCTTTACCATTCCACTCTATGTGGCTAGTCATTGCATAGAACCGAAATGACACTAAACTTTTCCATCTGACTCAATAAACAGTTGTATAACATAAGGAAACAGGGCTTACATTTAATGCTGACATCAAGTAGCTGATCAAGACAAAAACATAACCCATAGAAATAATTGCTTCCTTCAGTTCTGACATATCTTTCAAGCAGTTTTACCTGTCTCATAATTTACAGTACTCTTAGGTAACAAGTACTTTTTTCAGGCTCAGCCGTGTTTGTCATGTTTGGCCAGCTGTCACTTTATTTTTTGAGTGGAGCTTTTCTTGTTTAATGATGACATTAAATCACTCCTTTGATGAGAGGAATTTAAGATTGATTCTTCGCTATTCCCAATACTTCCTATCGCTCATTGTTTACAGTCAGAAGTTGTTGTCCACCAGTTATGGACAGTATTTTAAATGCATGCAATTTATAATATGGATTTTGATCACAGTTTGTAGATTAAGTATTTTTTAAATACAATTATCTCACTGTGGTACATATTTGACTAAAAAAGAAAGAAATGCAATTTGCTTTACAGATGGCACAGGGGTATAAACTGGCAAGGCGAGAAATCCATTTTACATTTGAAATATGAGCATGAAAATGTTTGTTTCAAATGCATGTATTTGACATACTGCCCATACTTGTTGTCCACTATGAAAAATAGCACATTGTGGCTATGACACAAGGAAATCATCAGGTTTAACCATTTATTACAACTACAAAGAGCATTATTGTTATTTAGTGAGAAATATTCAATTTTTACTTTCCAGATAATAAGGAATTGAACAATGTAGTTTTGAAATATATTGATGAATATTTTTTCCATAAAGTTGAGGAAATTCATGTACAGAAACATCGATTTTAAACTAAACATGTAATTTTTAGAACTTTCAATGTACAGTATACATAATGTACTGAATGATTTACCTTGCAGTTTTGTACATATTGAATGTTGTGATAAACTGAGCCTTTTGTGTTTTCAAACTTAAAAAAAAACATGCTAGATGTGAATACACATTTTGTGATGAATATGTGAATATAAATAAATTGTTTATGGAATGGAAGTCTTTTGACATATAAAAGTTACTGAGATGTTCCAGTGGCTTTTGGTGATACATGCTTTGAGTACTGGTTATGAGTGTTGGATATACTGTATGTATTCCACTTTTAGCATGCCTGTGTGGGGAAAAAACTTTTGTCAAAAAGATAGCAAGAAAAAATGCTTTATGATGCCAAATACACACACCCCAGCCGTTGGCCACTTTGGACCGCCCCCAATTCACACATTTTTTCACAAACTGTGCAATTTAAAAGCAAGTTTACATGCGCGCACACACACTCACAATGGAAATTTCTTCCGATTCAGTGATGTTCATTGTAATTACTATTTAGCGAAAACACAAAACAGATAGCAAAAATTTTTAAAAGCGTTGTTTGTTTTTGTTTGATAGTACAGTGACTTATTAACTCGTGTATTTTGGTAAGATTACCAGGTACTTCCTCAATGTGGTTTCCTTCCCGGTCTTGCAATACAATACCCTTAGTGTCACCTGACTCGATGGGGAATTCCTGCTTGGTTGTCCAATCCAACAGACTTTCATTTCACCACACCCCCCCACACCCCTCATACACCTAATCCTCTGCATCTCTCCTGTCTGGCACAACTTCTTTCTGTGGAGGGTGGGGCTTGGGTCACCGTTCCATGCATGCCACAATGTCCTATTTATCTTTGTAGCGCATTCATACACTGTTTTGATTCAATTGATAGTGCCCTACTTCAGATGTACCACAATTTGCCGAAGAGGAACTGAAAATAAAAGGGCATGTTGATCATTTGAGGAACGTAGCCCTGTGCAACTCCAGAACGCAATGGCAGGAAACAAACAATACCATCTACTTTATTCCAATTTGGTGAAAAGTAAAGTATTAATGGTATGTCTTTTAACTACCAAAAGATCTAACATTTCTTACACCAACTAATCAACGATCTTTGTTCTGCAGAGAACAGAGAAAAAAGATTGCTACTACTGCTAAGAGAAATTGCAGCAGCCATGGGCAGGTACTGTAGACTGTGAGACTCGGGACACTTCAGATAAACTGAAGTTAAGAGAAACCTCAGAAACTGGATCTAAACTTCCCAAGTACCCAAAGCAGTAGCCAAGGCTATCGCTTAATAATCCAACTCTTCCAATTACCTCCCCAAACAATGTGTATCTACTATATTTGAAGAGAGAGTATTCTATAAAGTATGAGGTTTTTATTTATTTTTACAGAAACACTAACCAAGCAATACACTGTAGGTGAGGACAAGAAAAGGATATGGGACTGAATACAACAGCAATGCAGAACAAACACACAAACATGAAATAAACAGAACTGGGGAAGAATGGATTGGGAAGTACAGATGCAAAAACAAGGGAAAGGAAACCGGACTGATGTATGTGGTTTATGAGGTCATAATGAGCAAGCATTTTCAGTTATGGTTTTTAGGTTAAATATAAACATACATAAACCATTAAAATTGAATGAAGCCTTTGTGAAAGTTGGATTGTGGATACATGGGTACATTTTCTTTTTTGAATAAAATAAGTAAAAAATGTGTAAGGACAAACACATAGGCTACTGAAGTACAACCGCAGTAACTACCACTAAGTCGTGATAGGTTAACTAACGTCTCCCCTACTGACACACCCACCTCACATTTGCCGTGCTACTGCGCATGCGTACAATTTGTTTTTATTTAGGAATGAAATTAAAATTAACTTTACAATATTACAGTAAAAAATATTCATTCCATACATGTCCAAATATATGTAATTTCATTATTTAAATGGGAAATTAGCTACACAATATTTTATTGACCTTTGACCCGCGCATGGGCACTGACACGAGCGTGAACGCTGTCGCACACTCTCTTCCCTTCCTGAGTCTCGAGCGCTGTCGACGTTTCGTGTCTTTTAAAGACTTAAAGTGGGTAGCAATTTCGGCAATACAGAACATTACACATTAAATAATATGCTTGAATGTGATGTCACACATAGTTAAAGCAATAAAATGTCTTTGTTGGCTGTTTACTTGACTATTTTGTTAACTGAGCATGTGAATTCAGTGAAAACATACTCGAACACACGTGCTGAACTGACTAACTTGCTAGCAGGTTTGCTAATGACAACATTTTTCTCCAGACATGATAGATTTGTGATCTATCTTAAACGTGTTTGCACGTTTGGACGTTGTTTTCTGTTTCCCCATTGTACCGTGATACTTGTATTGTCCAATTCATGTAAAATATTTAGGTTTCATTTCTAGCAGTGCATTAGCCGCAAGTCTGTTTGCCAGCATTAGAAGTGAACTACAGAACATGACTGAACTTTCATCGTTCGTTATATCTAAGGATGCGATTTTATTCTTTTTTTTAATTGCCCAGAAACCCCTATACCTAATTGTTTCACTGATACAGATGTCATAGTAACGCTGCTGGCTTGATTGTACCAGTTTTTTCAGTGGCGTTAGTCGGCTATTAGTTGCTTCGTGCGGGTTTATCGTTGTGTCAATTGCAGTGCTAAAACTCGCTCAATTTGTTTTGATATTCATCATGAATAACTCGGGGAAACGGGTCGGTGATCCCTGACAGCGATATTAGTGGAACATTCCAGATGAACAAAGAGGAGTTCGTTGCCAGATTACATGATCTGGCAAAACTGATTTGTGTGTGTCAAAGCGGGAAGTTGACACATGTGGCATTACTAATGCATCTTACTCATCGTGCAGAATGCGTTACGTGGCCGCTTACCTGCTCGCTGTCCTCGGTGGCAATGCCAGCCCTTCCTCCAAGGACATAAAGAACATCCTAGGCAGCGTCGGAATTGAGGCCGATGACGAACGTCTGGACAAGGTGAGTATAGAAGTGGGGCTCCTGTACCTTACGACGTACGCCTTTCATTTGGTACCTTGTGTGAATTTTATCAGGGTGTACATCTTAAAATTATCCCCATTGGCTGCTACTTTAGATGCAGCTGTGCATTAAATGTAATATGCGAGTAACCCCCAACCCCCCCCATGTTCCCACAGGTCATCAGTGAACTCAGTGGGAAAGATGTCAATGATGTCATGAATGCAGGTACATGTTTGGTTTGAGGGCCTTGGCTCATCCTCAACTGGATCTGGTGCTTTCGTATTATGCACTGTGAACAGAATGCAGTATAGTGGGCCTTATGTGGTAGTTGAATAGCGTTTATATGCATGCTACAGGTTGAATCTTCAAAGGTGAATACCAGAAATTGTTGTTGAACTTATTTCCTTGTCTGTTGAAAGTATGAGAAAGAGCACATGCAAGAGTTCTGTTGATAAAAGTACTGAGCATGCTCCGTAAATTACTACTTCCTGATAAGTTTGGAATGTATACTTAATCAATTATCATCGATTGCCCCCTATTCTACAAATAGAACTCAGTTTGAAAAATCTGGTTTAGTTAACCCTGTTAAACTGTGACATGGTTTCTGATTTATGGACAGTCTTCAGTATATTTAGGCTGAGATTCAGAAAACATTATCCTTACCTTTGGCTCACTGTCATATGCAAGTGTTCATTTTTATCTGAAAAGACAGATAGGTGTGTTCAGCAATCGATGTAAATTAATTTTCCAAACTGTTCTTGCAGAGAAAAAGCAAAAACACAATCCAATTTTAAATTAAAAATTCAATTATTTCAATATTAAGTTAAAGTTAAGGAGAAGTATTGATCGAATCTCAGCCTTAGTCTCCTTTTTATAAACCAGAATACATTGTGTCCTGAATCTTTCCTCATAGTTTTAGTTTTATGCCAGGGGTGCTGGGTTGCCCTTATTTTGTACTTGTCAAGCGCTCTTCTCTCCTGATGGGTGGTCACTCTCCTATAGTACAGCCTGGTGTGCAGTGTTCAGTGTGTTCATTGGCTTATCCTTATCTGATACTCCTTGCACATTGGTGTGACTAGCATTGAAAATGATTTCTTAGGTCTAAGAATATGGTTGAATGAAATCTATTCCCTGTATTTAATTCATGAGTAAATGTTTTTGACGGCAGGTCTCTCGAAGTTAGCCTCCGTGCCAGCAGGTGGTGCCGTAGCTGCTTCCTCGGCTGCTGGAGCTGCAGCTGCTTCTGCTGGGGACGCTCCAGCCGGTAAGTGTCATATCTGTGTAAAAATGCAGTTCTATGGTGTAGGTCAGGGCTGGCCATTCCGTGCTCTGGAAAGCTACAGTATGTTCTGGTTTTTATAGTCATTCACCACTTAATTGATTAGATAGCCCAGTTGATTGTACAATCAACTCACTGTATCATCAATAGGACATTTGGTCTAAATTGTTTGCTGATTTTATGGTGAAAATGAACAGCAGTGTGTACCCTGTAGCTCTCAAGGACCAGGGTTGCCCCCATGTAGGAAGAAGATAATCTCATGAGGAAAGTCGTTATTCCTATTTGTACTACCTGACTGTTTAAGGGTGAATCTTATAACAATTTCAGGCTGGAAAGACTCTTATTCCTTATACCTCTGCATACTTTAAATGCACAAAGCTTAGGTGTAATGAGATGAAATCCCTAAGTATTTTATTTTAATTTAACTCGATTGTTTCCTATCTCTTCAGCGGAAGAAAAGAAGGAAGAGAAAAAGGAGGAATCCGAGGAGTCGGATGAAGACATGGGCTTTGGTCTTTTTGATTAAATATCTCTCAATTTGTTATAAAAGAACCATTAAAAACAGGAAAAAAAAATGTTAGAAGTGCTTTGACTTTTTTTCTGTGCTCTTTCCAGTCCTCATTGTGTTCCTTGACAAACTTTTCTATCATGTGCAGGCTGGAAAAACTGAAACATGAAGTGCCAAAACACTTAACTTGACCTTTGGTAGCACAGCTATTTGGCATACTTCTGCTCTGCTAACTGATACGGTGCTTTATTTTCGCTGTGGGGTAGTTAAGCCTAGTGCTCGACAGAATCGTTTCCATGCTTGGTCGGTTTTACACGCATTTCACAACAGTTGGAAGGTAACCAAGCATATGCCAGTACTGTATTTTACAAAGTGACTTAGGAAGGGGGAGAACATAAGTGTGTCCTGGAGATTAATGTGAGCAGTACTGCTAACTTTGGGTAACAACATTTCCAGACCATGAAGTATATATATCCAATATCAATAAAGCACTGATGCAAGTGTGCTGTTGCGCTTGAAATCTAACTTATAAATACAAGCGTGTAATCCTACAAGTAAACATCCCAAAACCATAGTATCCTGTGATCGGAAGTTTAATAAGCTGCTTATGCCCTTTTCAGTTAAAATTCAATCAGCTAGGAGTCAATTGAACATGTCTATTAGATTGATACATTAGCTAATGCAAGCACATTAATCATTATGAGAAGGTGATGCACCCACTGGGGAAAAACTGTTGTGCTAAGGAACCATTCTGACAAGAAACTGGATTTTCTTTGACTGATGGAAGTTCCTCATTTACTGAACACTTTACTGCATCAGTGAGCTGACACTGTAGTTCGTAGTTAATGTGTTTTCCAGTTTGAGGACAAAGCATTACAGTGCCTGTATTGAACATCCTCTGATTTTAAATGACCATGAGAGCCTTGAAGGGGAGTCTGGTTTAATGCTCGCTAAAGAGATTTAAAAAAAAAAAAAAAAAAAAAAAACAGCACATTCCCACATACAGGTCACGCGTGTTTCTCCAAAGGAATAATAGGAAGTGGCCCAGAAGCTTCCACAGAAATGGCCAGTTCTGCTTTACACACTTCCAGCTCAGCCCTTTAACAATTACGAGAATTGTCTTTCAAAGCTCAAAATGCTGTTTTGTCAAGTATTCTGCTTTACGCTAGAGTGGCGCTGGCAAAAACTAACTTTTCCCAGAAAGTGACCTGAGGTTTGGAGCCATACTTTAAAGTAGAGATGAACGGGGGTTACAGAGCGTAATGATTGAGTCATTTTTAGGTCGTTTTTGTAGACGTAACTCATAACTATGAGAGAAAAAATAAATATTCTTGTTATGCCGCTCTCAGTACAAACTTTTTTTAATGGTATCAGAGTATTAGTATCGTCATAGATATTAATGAAATTTGGCATACTAATTTGGCCATACATTTGCCATATCTCCCTTAATAGCGATCCAAGACGCATGCAATTTCGGTCCCACAGGTTTCTTATATGACCAAATCAGCATGCCAAATTTCATTAATATCTATACCGATGCGGTCCAAAACTGATGAATTGACCCGGATTTACCCCTTTGGTCCATTACTAATGAACATGTTCCGCGTTTCAGCAAATGTCCTGTTGAATATAAAAAGGAGTCTCTATTAAGGAAAACAGTGCAAGGAAAGGCCATTTTACTCTTTTCGGTTCCAAATCTTCAATTTTCCTGTCAGTTGCAAGGGCACTGTATTGGATTTTGTTTTTAATTTAACCACGTGCTTATTCAGGTATTTAGGGGATTTAAGAAGGATCCAGACATTTAGTTTTCAGTGCTGACCTATCCTCCACTGATGTTCACCACCCTGCAATTTTGGTACCTTCTAAGCACTGACACCCAAAGAGTCGATTAATTCCATCAACAACACGGGGAAAAAAATCGGTGGCCTCAGTTCTGTTTGTTATAGGAATTACGGTGTGGCAAAATGCACAGAAACAATATATAGGCTGCAGAGAGAAGACTGAGAAGACTGGGCAAGCTGCATCATGCCCCCCAGGTCTGGGAATCTCACCCCGCTGGGGAAAGCTCCGATCTCCCTCTCCTTCTCCGGGTCCGGGTTCCTCGCAGTGTACCAGCTGGGTGTTGTGCAGTGTCTGCTCGATGTGGTACCAGGCGTGGTCCAGAGAGCGCCCAAAGTCTTTGGGGCTTCAGCTGGCTCCCTGGCTGCAGCTGCGGTAGTCTGCGGGGCAAATATGGGTGAGTATACGGATCTGCGCAGATGAGATTCCATCTTTTCTTACACGACTGATGCAATTAACTGATATTATTAACTATTATTATTGGTTTTTGAAGTTAATTGATCAGTAGATTTGACCTTATTTGGATGGCCAAAATAACTTGCGCACAATTCATTTTGAATACTATCTGTATGTGTGCATAGTTGGATATGTATATAACTGAACCTGCGTCTCCATTTGTTTGCATCACTTACGTTTTAAGTTCCTCAGCCACTAACACCACACTTGAGATGTTAGGTGCAGAGCTTTATATATATATATATATTCCGTTTCACAAACAAGTTTCCGCGCAATGTGGAAGAGAAACGTGACATTACATACATTCAACAGTTCTGTGCATGCAAATAGTCATCAAAAATGTAGCACACTGTAAGATTTTACAGGCTCCATCAGTATAGTGTGTCAGTATAGTTTTTCTTGTTACGAAGGGTCGTTTACGAAACAGGACGTTTTAAAACAAAGGAGGCTTTCCTTTGTTTTAAAAGTTTAACTTTACAATGAGACAATTGGATATTTGGTTTGAAAAGTATCCAAATAAATACAGTACATGAGTTACACAAGGTGCCGTGTCATCCCCGGACAGGTCGCGTGAGAGACGAGATGCTGAAATTCGCCACGTCCACCAGGGGCCACCTCCTGGGCCCGCTGCACCCCTCTGTGGACGTGTTCCAGGGCATAGAGCGCGTCCTGCGCCGTGTGCTGCCGGAGAACGCGCATCAGCTCGCCAGCGGCCGCCTTCACGTCGCCGTGACGCGGATCTCTGACGGCAAGAACATTCTTATCTCTGAATTCCAGTCCAAACAAGATGTGATCCAGGTACAGTATTAATTGCGCTGTGTAGTAACATCTTATTTTGCCTTTTAAAGGTGATTTACTTCAAAAACCGCACTCCACTGTTAATTGCTGTCCCCCAAAACTGAAATGTATGGTAGTGGTGCTGTGTGCAAACTCGTCAATCCATGCGAAGCGTTTACGCGCTCCATGGTATTCGTGAGCAAAGTACAATTAACAAATTAGGCTACATCATTATCCAGCGAATTCAAATTTGAGCTAAACAGCTGAATTCTGAATACTTTGTGGTTTGTGTGAGACAGAAATATGGGACAGAATGTACAATTAGCTGTAAGCATCCAATGAAAAGCACCGATAGTTTTATGGATTTACTGTCAAATCTTCTTAGTCATTGAGCAGGCTATAAAGTTATGGAGCCACTGGCCTACAAATACCCTGTAACTGATTGTATGCTTTCTGTCCACTGGAAGGCGCTGTTGTGCAGTTGCTTCGTTCCTATGTACTGCGGTTTGATGCCCCCCAGTTACAAGGGCGAAGTAAGTACAAATCCTTATTGCATTAATACATTATTACCCTAGTTATGCACTCCTGCCGGTACCTACAAACAATACACTCACAGGGATTGTGTTCATACTCTCTGAGGTGCTGTTGGAGCAAGTTCAGACAAGTTTTGCTGCTCTCAGGTGAGAGCAACCAGTTAGAGGTTAAAAGGCTCTGAAGGCCCGACGCTAAAATAGACCGAACGATACAAATGTCATTCTTTCCCATATGTTTACAGCCTGGACAAAAGACAACACAGAAACATTCTGTCCTCTGAAATTCTTGTGCCCAGTCATAACTAGGATTTCATCTTACAGCAATATACCATTCTTGGAATCTTGAGGCCTAGCAAAGATCTGATGGAGGAACAGCTAGAGATATGACCTTATGGTGCCAGGGCTTTCAGTTAATAAAATAACTATAATACCTTAAGCACCCTGTTGCAATTACAGAGCATTATAGGGTTTACAAGTAAAATTGATTTTTTAAGAATAAGAATTTTCAGGAACAGTATGCTAGTAAGGTAGGGTAATCTTTCTTGATCTGTAAAATTTGAATACAGTACAAGGCTGACAGAGGTTAATCACCATAAATGCAAGTACATAAGAACACTTTATGAGAACAAGCTATTAAACACCACTATGTTTTCCATCTATATACATTCCACACGGTGTCCAATATTGCAACAAGCCTGGAAATATCAAAGGTCTCTGTCTCTACTACTTGACCTGGCAACCTGTTCCCAGGATTGACGTACTGAATTTAAGATCCTGGTAGACTTTGACTCTAACATACAGTGCAGTAAATTGTCCCATCACAGGAACCATCCATGAATGTAAGTGGTTCTTTTGTCTTCTCGCAGTACTATGTGGACGGAGGATTCACGAGCATCCAGCCGGCCCACGACCACAACAGGACGCTCACGGTGTCCCCGTTCTCTGGGGAGGTGGACATCTGCCCGCGAGACCAGATGGCGGATTACTACTTCCTCATCGTGAGCGGCTTCGCCTTCCACCTCACCCAGTTCAACTTCTTCAGGATGCTAAACGCCCTCTTCCCCCCAACATGTGCTGTGAGAACCATTGTACTAAGTCATGTTTGAACTAAAGCTTCAAGAACTCCATTAGGATAGAGCTATATCTGCTGTGTGAGTGGACAGTAAGTTAAAACATACACATTATGTAGATTCACTTGGTAAGCAAATAAGTAATGTATAATGGAGTCATGCGATGACAAGTCATAGAAATTTACAAAATGGGTACAGTAGATGGCATTTGTTCTGACACATTCAACTTTAGTCTTTCAAAGACAAATGAGATAAATATTGTGTAAAAAATATTCATACCAGCAATCACTCTGAAAATGAACTTTTTTAAAAACATGTGGAAATCAGCAGTACAGATATGACCTTGGTGAACATGAATTAGCAAGGAGTAGTGACCCTTCCAGTGAGCAACCTGATAAGAAAACCAGAAGCCACAGTGTAGCCTTAAATCTGCACAAAAACAGATTATCACGTCACAGTTTGTCCAGAGTCAGGAAGAGAAGGACATAAGCCTTCTTTAGCTAAATCTGATGGTGGTCCTGTGGTGAGTTTGTCTTTATGTGTTTTAACAGCAAGTAATATGCCACAGAAACATTCAAAGGGATGCTTTTTCATCACAAGGTATCGAGCAGAATGTTGTACTTCTCTGAGGATGCTTGGTTTCTGCATGCTGTAGTGTAGCTCAGCTCACTCTTCCTGACTGCGTAATGAGTTGTCATTTCTCTTGTTGTGTCGTTTAAAATGTCTCCTCATTTCAGGTTCTGGAAGAGGCCTACAGTAGTGGATACCAAGACGCACTTTTATTTTTGCAAAAAAGTGGTAAGAATATTTTCAAAATTCTGAAATCCTTTTTGTTGCTTTTTTCTGTTAATATTATTGTACATTTTTTTAAACCATTGCCATTACACTGATTTTACAATATATATTCAACTGTGTCCAGAATGGGGAGGAGAGGTATCCAAGAGTTTTACTCAAGAAAATAAAACCGTCACAAACAGGAAGTCATGAATATCAATTCATGGTCAAGAAAAGGAAGACTGTGTGAAGGTGTTGTTTTTCAAAACCAAGTTTCTGCCTCTCAACCCTTACAGTCACTTGAAATATAAATATAGATATAATGTACATTATGTATTTCATGTGGAATGTAAATTGTTTTTGTAGTGGAATGTGTATTGGGTGTAGCTATCCCAATAAAGATGAGAAGATGAGGCTGTAGTTTATAATGGAGAATGAATCATATTGTGTGCTTCTCACACACAAATGTATGCCAAAGGCACTGTCCTTGAGCTGAAAATATCTGGCTGTTACACAAGAGATATGGCCCCTAGGAGGACTGGCGCTGCCATGCCAGCCTAGCCTGGCACAAAGGCACCCCCTGTTTACTTTCAGACACATTTTTAAAGACTTTTTCGGGCTGCTTCCCATAATCTGGTATTTTAGTTTTTAAGTGTTTTAATGTTTTGATGGTGAAATCACATTGCTCATTAAATGTTTGTGCATGTGTGTTTGTTTGTTTGTACACACAGGTGTGTGTGTGTGTCTGTGTGTATGTGCATGTGTGTGTGTGTGTATTTGGGTGTGTGTGTGTGCGTGTGTGTGTGTGTGTGTGTGTGTGTGCATGGGCGTGTGTGTACGTGGGTGTGAGTGTGTGTGTGTGTGTGTGTGTGTGTGTGTCCATCGACTTTTCGGCAATAAAGTTGTATAATACCCTTGCACTACAGGATCAATGGCATCCGAACATCTTCCTTTGATAAACAGTCATAACTCAGGAGCTGGCACTGCTGGCACTGCCAGTACTGTGTGCTTTAAAAACAGTATGCCAGTCCAAGCATGGACAGCAGCTGTCCTCATTCGTTATTGTACCAAACCGAAAATAACCGAGCTTTGCAGCATGGCAAAGTGTGCGGCTCTAACAGGGCATGCCCGTTCTGCCCAAAACGCGTCTTTAAAGTGTCTGTCCTCGTTTCTGCGCACAGAGTTCAGCTTTTAACGGGGCCTGTATAAAGCCCACCTCTTCCTCCTCAGCCTGAGAGAAAGATGAAGTGAACAGGCAAGTGATTCTTGTCATCGTGAAACCGAATATAAATATTAATCTGTGTTCAGCTATGTGTGTATGGGCTGACCTTTTCTTTTCCTTAATACGCAGAGAAATGGCCATTTGACATTATCTTATGAATATAAGATGGGTGCAGTAGTGTATGTTTTGAAAGTTTCTGAGTTTTTTTGTTTCTCAATATGCATTTTGTAAATCATAATTAATTTTGCATAGTTTTGCTCCAGAGTATTCTAAAGGCTTGCTGTTTAGAATGTCTGTTTCAAGTCTTGAATAATATAATAATTAATAAGGTAAACACATATTAACAGTCCCTTATCACTGTGTCAAAACCAGATAAGCTGTAGCTTTATTTAGCACGATAGTGCTGCTGTAGTGGTTACACAGGAATGTGAATATAATGTGTTTTGGGCTCTGCTACATGTTTAGATCTCATAGAGTACCTGCCATATCCGATGAACAGCCTGCTGTCTGCAGAGATATTGAGCTCTAAGAACGAGATGGATCGACAGGCCCTGTGGGAGACGGAAGAGGAGGAAGAGCATAAAAAAGAAGAGGATGAAGGCCCAGTGGCTGCCCAGGAGGAAGCCCCAGGGATGGTGGGAGATTTCTCCCAGAGCTCAGACAACTTGCCCTGGAGCCTGACGTATCTGGAGCAGGCGCTGTACCTGAGTCTGCCGGCCTGGGTGAGGACAGGTACGCACATATGATGTACTGAATCATGGATAATGGATGATCTCATATCATATATTATATCATACAATTTGCATGGAGCCATCCCTTTTGGGAACCAGGTCAGTTACTGGCAGATATGAACTGTGTTCCTGCACGGTGCCACCTGCTGATGCTATGCTGTTCTGTCCACTGCTTTTCACTGTCAGCTGTGCTTCAGTTCAGTCAATTGAATGAAATTAACTGAAATTAAACACATTTATTGAAGCAATGGCCAGTGACTAATGGCAGTGTGGCATAACTGTAAAGGAGATGGGATTCTTACTCTGAGGTTGCAGGTTTGATTCCCAAGTTGGGGCATTTCCATTGTATCCTTGAACAGGATGCTTAACCTGAATGGCATCAATGAATATCCAGCTTGTATATGTCCATGTAAGAGAGAATACTGACTATATGGGATTGTTTTGTTTTAATTGGAGGTATTTCCTTATGAAATTGTACACTAGTTTCTTCTCTGATAAAACTAGAAGGACTTCACATCCCTGAGTATATTTGGGACTGTCTTTTGCTTTAGCGTTGCTATGCAACCTCATGGCTGAGATGGGATTAGTGAGCTTCCAGAACACGCTCCTGGTGCGTCTGATATCATACCTGCTCCTTCCCTACATGCTTCCTGCCTGCATCCTCTCTCACCTCACCTACAGGTAAGCACACCTGGGCAGCTTTCACAGAGCCCCTACTAGAGACACTGTGTGAAGCTGGCAGCATGTAAGGGTGGTGTGTGCGCATGTGTGTGTGTGTGTGTGTGCATCTGCATCTGCATACATGTGTGTGTATGTATGTTTCTACGTGCCTTTATGTGTGTGTGTGTGTGTGTGTGTGTGTTCTCCCATGTAGGCTGTTCCTCAGACTGAAACGCATCCCAGAAGAGGCCTACTGGCTGTGGCAGGACACCAAGCAGATCGTGCTCTTCTTCTTCAACATCACCATGTCGAGCCTGAGGAAGAACCTGGCAGACAGGTGAGTGTGGGACCTCAGAGGAACCGGCCTCAGAGTTACGGACTGACCAGTCAACCAATCAGGCACTAATCTTGACAGAGCATAAGCTGGGGTCGTCTCACACTAACCCTGGTGTAACGGAGACTTTTATTCCTGTGTCTGCAGGAATTTACTCCAGCCATGCACTACACAACCTGATTCCTGTGTTCAGTTTACCTTGTTGCGTGTGCGGTTGATGACACCAATGCTGACCTCACAGAGCAGGTTTTTTTGAGAATGGCCTAAGGGAAGTGTGGTATTGCAGGTTCCTGCCCTCCCTCCAGCTGAGCTCTGTGATGCAGTTCCTGCCAGACTGCGATGGCCCCACGGAGTCGTCCCAGCTCCGGAGACGCTCCACCTTCCGAATCCAGCTCTCCACGGCCAACTCTTCCCCTGACCCCCAGCCCGGCAGCAGCCTGGATGCCCTGGCTTTCGCCTTCATGCTGGACCTGGAGCTGGAGATGGACAGCCACCCTGACTCCGAGGCCCTGCCCCCACTGCAGCAGCCCCAGGATGTGCCAGCCCTCCCCAGGCCTGAGGGGGAGCTGGAGGCCCCCACCAACACCCCAAACACCACCTCCACCTCCACCTCCTCCTCACATAACTCCTTCCTGCAAGGGGAGGAAGCGGAGGAGGGGAGGGAGCAAGAAGGTGGGTCTCGCAACGTGGTCTAGGAAGGTTCCGGAGTGCTGATCTCAAACGGGCCCCTCTGAGGTTAGCGTCCATGCTCTGATGAGTTTTGCCAAGAGAGCGCCCCCCATTCCCCCCAGTCTCGGTCACATAAAACCCCTCTTCCTCTGAAGTTTAAACAGAGATGTTGATGAATGCGTGTGCGTCACGGAAACCGGTAAGACTGAAGTCCCAGGCTTTTGATCAGTGGAACACACCCTGAGACAGCCACATGGGTCCGCAGTGTGGCTCCTCTCTCTCAGTCAGTGCGCTCTCTGATGATGACTCCACAAGCCCACAGTGGAAGCCCGATGACGCAGTCAGCCTCATCAAGGGAGAGCAAAGAGGTCTGTGTCTGTGTACCTGTGAATCTTATCCTAATGTTATCTGTAAATTTCATGTCGACTTTGCTCTCATGGTTTCACAAAATTTCTGCAGAGGTTTATGAAGGACAGATACAGACCTCTTGTGTCCCTGTATGAAAAATGTGTCTCGGGTCTCTTCCACGAATGAACCGTGATTGGTGTACGTAGATAATTAGCTGATTGAGTTTAGGTAGTAAAAGAACAATCTGTACATACACAGACCTCCAGGAATGGAGTTTCCCTCCCTTGATTGAATCCATGGCTGCAGTCATTAGAGCAAAATCATTGATGCCATCGGTGTTCATGTCTACCACTGGACTGCTGTAGCATGGGTAGAACCAGTTTGGTTGTTGATTTCCAGCTGCAGTCGGACACCAGCCCAGTTCATGGCAACCACTTATCCAGGCTATAGTATAGTTAACCATCACTGGGAAAATGATTGTAACACCAAAGTAACTGTGATCAAGAATAGAATGGAATAGAAATGAATAGAATAGAAACTTCATTTTTTTGTATCCATTGTCCCTTGAGAGTTTCCAGCTTGTTGCACTCCCCATGTCCCTGTCAGAGAATCACATATCACATGATAATCATTTGTGTTTCAACAGCATCTACATAATGAAACATTTAAGCTTTTCCTAAAGACTTCTGCATACTTTATTTGCTATATACAGTTAGTGAAACTAATTACTTTTTTGTCTCTACAGTATATATCGTCTGTTGTTTCATAGGCCTAACTTTAGCTAGCTGAACTTAATAAACTAGACCTTATCATAATAATCAAATAGGCAAGAACAGTGGTCTGCAGTGCAGATGTAGTAGCTGAATATTATGGTTTTATTTCATGTTGCTGCACAATTTCATAGTGAATCATTGCAGAGATATAATAAATAAATCAGCGTGTTTTTAAGAAAAGTGGTTGTTCAGTAATGAAAAACATAATTTTTGTATCAAGGGAGAACCCAGCCGCTGTCGTTTGCTGTATGCCACATGTATTCCAACTTTAAGGGTTCTGTTGGGTTCTCACTGCCTGCTGTCTGCATTTCTGCACCCTTAGTCCAGTGGATGAAGCTGTTTTTCCGTTCCATTCAAGGGTTTGCAGTAATTCCATCACTCTTGGTTATAATGTGTCATCTCCTTATTAGTTTTTAATTGCTCACACCAACATCAAGTTTGCTTTATGTGAAATCTTCATGGCTATCACAAGCAAATGTTTTAAGGAAATTGAAGAAGTGCTGTCTTATAAATGCTATGATTTATTCCAAGCCATCTAAGCACATTTTATTTGGGAGATGAAGCTTTGCTGAACAGATATAGGTGAAGTGCTGGCATTGTCAGTTAAATGAGGCAGTGTTACCTGGGTATGGCATTGTGTGTTTATTGAAGATAACCAAAGAAGCTTTCCCGCCCAACACTACTGAGTGTTGTGAACTACACAAATGGCTAAAGAAGTCGATTTATTTTGTCACCTGTTGGTTTGGTGCGCACAAGATAAGATGAACTACAAACACTAAAGACTGAATTACTTACGAATGAAGGTCAGTGCTGAATTACTGTTTGACTGATGTCTGGGCAGAAGGAAGCCGTGTGTTAGGAATCATTTCCTCAGAAATGTGTTGTATGTTCAGATTGCCTTAAACTGAATTTATGGTTTTGATTGGAGCCACTTTTGTGAGCTGCCTGGTGACGGAGTTAAACAAACACATCGCCTAAGACTGTCTGATTCACTGCTGACTGTACACTGTAGATGTTGGAAATACACTGGAGATGTGTAGAATCGGATCTGTCACATTAATCTACACCGAACTGCGATCACGCTGTAATGTTGCTTGCTGTGCCTCCACATGTACTTGTCACTGTATGGCTGAATTAAATAATGAAAACGAAAGGCTATTGAATAAAGCAGTAACTGAAGATGAATTGAAAAGTTAAATCTATTATGTGCTGATATGGGAAAATCAAACTGAAGGTCAGTATTTCTTTAAATCTGGCACACTAATTTCATTTAACCATTTGACAATGAAATAGACACTCAACACAGCGAGACAATACATATTTAAATTAGACATTTATTGACTTGATTCATATTAAAGAACACGGATAAGACAAAATAGGATGAATTGGCTTGTGTATGCCTGCATACACGTTAAAACATTTTTTTTTGTAAAATTGCACAACATTCATATTAATAAAAGAAAAAGGTCATTTTTTGAGAATTCACATTTGATGCCATTGTTCCGGAAACATGGGAAACTCCAGCGTGGCCAATCACATTTAGACCACAGAGTCACATGGTCAGTCCTGTGATTCCCTGAGAACCAGTCACCCTTCCTGGTGCCAGGATGAATGCCCGTTGTTAGGTACATCGCATAAAGAAGTCATTCATCCTGCGCCAGCTTGTTTACATCAATAACACATCTTTAGGTCTCCAAACCACATGCCAATATGGCACAAAATCAGAAAAACCCCCTTAGCAACTGCAACTAGGCAACGTTTTTGCACTGAATCTTAAAAGGATGCCAGTGGTGTTTTCCTTACAGTTTACTTGGCAAATAACTATCATCAGACATTTGGCAGTATGCGCATTTGGGCAAACCATCTTTCTCAAGGTTAACAACAGCAATGCCCCACCTAGGTATCAAACCTGCAACCTCTAATTTACAAGGCCACTTCCCTAATAAATACATCCACCTTACATGCATACTGCATTGTTGTAAAAATGTGCAGAGTTTAGAGTCACACAAAACAGCACCTTTAAATGGAAGTGGTGGCAGCATGGTAATGTTGCTTTACCAGCAACAATTTACTCTCATTGAAAGCAGTGACACCTGGTAACCTGGTTTGCCATCTGCCATCCACCACCCCCATACATAACCACATCTTCAGCTATCCAATATGAATTGATCCCCAGCTGTAGTTTCTCTTTCTGCCAGTAGAGGGCAGGTATTCACCTGAGAATATTGTTATGGAACCAATAATGGCCAGAACTACCAAAAGGTGACGGAACCAGTTTGATTTTAACTAGTCGTTATGTTTTTCTGTGTTTTTTTTTTGTTGTTGTTCTCTTTCAAACATGTCAGTCACTGAAAGCTCCTTCTAGCTCTACACATTACAGGGTTCATGAAACCTCTGCATCACTACTAGGCTACTCACATTTTTATTTTAATCAACAGCTTAAGTTTTCAATCCAAATCCTTGTTTTCAGACTAATGAAGCACTTTTTTTTTTACAGTCAATTAAAATGTTTGGCAATACACCAGACATCAGTTGATTATTTATTCATGAATATCTTTCTATGAATATGCACTGACATGAAAAGAAAGGAGGTTCATTAGTCTGAAAAATGGCAGTCCCACCTTTGAAAATTTGGCCATGAGTTGTAAACCACAGATATAGTTTCACATTTAGTTTTCACACAAACTTCTCCAGCGTGGGACTTTCTGAGGTTGGAGGAAACGTCCCCAGCTGTTGTCTGTTCTTTCTCAACAACATCAGAGGAGTCACAGGGGAGGCGTAGTTTAACCTGAGGTCTGGCTCTGTGTTTTCCTAAAGTCCGCCTCCATTAGTCTGGGCCTGCGAAACTCTGGACTGCCTCGGCTTGAGATCCCTGCAGTTACATAATCAAAAGGGCATACTATGTTATAATTAACACACACTTTATCAAGCTAACAGTCTAATATATCTGTCTCCACACCCAACAGCTGCCTGAGATATCAGAGGAAGTGGAAATGGGGAAGTATTTTTTTCTAACGTGATAAACATGACACAAACAAACTCACAACTAAACAGGGAGACCACAGGGCAGTCACAAAGCATTGCTCTGTTTTACTTTCCTTCTAAAAATGAGAGGTTTCGATTCAAAATTAGAACCAGATTCTGGATCATTATTTTTGGCCTGGCCTCCTTCACAGATTTTGGATCCATCAGGGAACATTAGCACGTTAGCCCTCTCCTCCCATTGCCTTACCTGAACGTGGGCCTTGCTCATTTGGGTGAAGCGGTCCTGCAGGTACTGGTTCCCGAAGCCCATGATGCGGCTGACCGCCTGGTTGGACAGGCCGGCCACTTTGGCGGTGAAGTCGAGGGTGAAGGCGAACTTGACCAGCTCCGGGGCCGGCGTGTCCTCGGGTAGCTTGCTGGGGACCTCCTCCTCCACGTAGCGGTCGGCCAGCTGCTGGAAGGAGCTGTAGGACAGGCTCTGGAAGAAGGAGCTGATGCTAATGCTGTCTTTGATCTGGGGAGGGAGACCAGGCCATTTGTTTTCAACTCTAATGAGACCAGGCAGTCTGTTTCAATGCTAATTTAAACTACGACTGTGAGGAATAACATATCATCAGGAGTTTGATACGTGAATAAACATCTTGCAACATCTGCTGAGCGCTGGTCATGCATCACAGATCTATATTAAAAACAGATGACTAAAACCACAGCCCTTTCATAGGCCTACAGCCTAGATACAAAAGAGGTTGACTGGGGAATGGAAGGTTGGTGGTTCGAGCCCAAGTGAAGCCAGAATAAGTTCAGTGCAGCTGCTGGGCCCTTGAACAAGGCCCTTAACCCCACACTGCTCCTGTGATTGATTAGCCCCTGGCTAGGCTAATCAATCACGAGTTGCGTGTACTAAATAGCTGTAATGACTGATTTTTGGTGCTAATGAAATGGGTGGGTGGGTGGGAGAGTTTATTGGGTCATGTCACACAGCAATACAAACACCACAGTAAACGCACAGAGGAACGTTATTGCATTATGCTACATTATGTATGTGATATACTACTGCTATGGAGCAATAATATGCATTTCATTTCATTTTATGTAACAATAATTAAACATTGGATTAACAATATCCCAGCAGAGCACCACAATTAGACAGACGTCTGAGCTAATTGGAATTGCCCTTGTTTTATATTCATTTACTGTTCTGCATTTTGCATTTCCACTTGTTAGCTTTTTTCTTTGCAAATGGGTATTGTGTATAAGCTGTATTTAATATCAGTATAAGCACTGCTTGTCACGCCTTAGTACTTAGACCATTTTAGAGGGGCATTTTACAGTGATTATTGTACAGAATATAAACAGAATGTAGACAAGGCCATTTTATAACCTGTAGATAGCTACCTCAGTTGAAACTGCATTGACCTAGCTGACAGACGTGCTGTAACAAAGGATTAGCACACAGACCAAGGAATGATGTGGGCCAAATTTGTATTTATCAGTCTGTATTAATGTATTAATAACAGACTGAATCAGAATTCATAAACATCATTTGGAGCCGTGTTGAATGCGTAGCAACACCTGTAACATTAGCTGACCTATTATGTAAACCACGTATCACGGTCACGGGTTAGTTGTGTTTGGAGCTTGTGATCAAATCAACAAGAGCTATGTGCTTCTTTCCAACAGGCATGACAAACAGTTTCTCTCTGAACAATGAAACATTGACCATATGAATAACTCAGTACGGAGTAATTATGTTTCCACAATAATTCAAAATGAATCAGGGTCAAAAGGATTTCCAGATTAATATTTTGATACACTTAAGAAATGTAAAGATACACTGTAGTAAGTCTAAATAAAAGTAAAAGTTGCAGTAAACCTGAGTTTATCACTGTCCGAGTTAAACATTTATAAAACGTTATCTATCCATCTCTTTTTGAATCCCACTACTTCCTTATAGCCTTGTGGTTTTTGCAACGTCATAGTATCGGTCAGACTGAAAAGAAAGGCTCGTCCGGAAAAACCTGCCTAGTGGTCTTTGTTCGCTGGCAGACACTGGGCACACAGTCAGTCTGCGTCTTATGTATGGATTTAAAATAGTTCTGAAGATATTCTGAGTGTGCATGCAAAGAACACGTCTGTTACTAATATCATACATGGAGGTCCAGAGGGTCTGCATGGAAACATTTCTCCAAACATCTCATCTCCTAAAATCATGTCAAAAACACATCACACTGAGATACCCCTGGATATTGACCATTTAAGAAAGAGTCTCATTTCAGATATTCTGTCATATTTACATGTCTTATTTCCATAATGTCAGGTCATGCACAGAGATACAATAATGTGCAATACCTCTATATCGATGGCATCCCCCTGTTGCTTCAACAAATTGATTATCTTCTCAATGGTTTCCTCATCTGAAAAGACAGAGGCAAGCAAAAACAGACGTGACAGTCTATAACATCGCTAATTAGGAGATGTGTTTCCTTACACAGTTCACTATCTCATGGGCAACTTCAGCTCAAGGTAAAGCCTGTGTTACATCAAACAGCCAGATTTTGGGGCAAAAACACGTCTACTGCAAGGCTGGCAGAATGCTAAAACCGCTCGAAACCATGGCAACAGTGCCTAAAATACAGAACAGCAATCAGAGTTGAATTATGTACAAACAAAAACAGGCCTTTCTACAATTGCCTTGTCACTGTTACTGGCGTACTGGCAATCGAGAACAAAATGTTCAGATCACACTTATAATGTTAGGGACCTTCTACTGATCTTTGACAATATCTACCATCACACCTGTAATATACACAAAACCATTTGTCATCACAAGTGGGACATTATTCCAAGAAGTCAGAAAATATACTTTTATGGTCAGCGTTCTCATTCTTTCAGGATCATGGCGAAACACAATTTTAGATACAATCCATATCTAAAACACATCTGATTGAGTTACAGGTTCCTTAAACCCTGTGTTGACCTGAAGGCAAGTGTCAGTCAAATGATAACGGCATCTAACAGACAGGATATTAACGGTGTAACGTAAGGTATACTCCTCATTACCTTCAACGGCCACCATACTGGCCCTGGCCTGAATGGCCTCAGCGAAGTCCACATTCTCATCCGTCGGGCTGTCTTTCACCTCCTTCACGATCTTCTCCAGCTCCTCGGAGACCTTCTCGTAGTATGTGCTGATGGGTTCCACACATACAATGGCTAAATAGAAAAAAACACACACACACACACACGCACACACACACACACACAAACCAAGATGAAAACTACAGATCACACAAACAGATATATGTGAATTTCTTACAGTTTCACTGCACTGCAAGTGTTACTGTAATTTTTATTTCCATTGAACAGATCTCGACATGGTCATGGTCTCCTCTTTCCGCTTTAAGCTTTCTCATCGTGGGGGGAAATTCTGAATAACTCCCAGGCTCACCTTCAGGCTGTCCCTCTGCGGGGAGGATCCGGAAGGAGGGCATCCTCTGCGGCCGGTTCCGGTCCGACCCTCGGCTGCTGAAGGACAGTTTCAGGAGCGATCGCTTCCCTAATGCAGGTTTTCGGGAGCGGGTGGAGGGGAGAGAGCCCTGGGCCCCTTCGCCCGGGGGCTCCTGGACAGGGGCAGCCATGCCGCAGAGCTCGGGCAGGGCGGGGCCGTCTAGCATGGCCCTCTCCATGCTGGACTCCCTCCCTCCCTCCTTCTCCTCGCTCCCCTTCTTAGAGAAGAGGCCCAGAAAGCTCTTCAGCAGGGAGGACTTCCTCCCCTTCCTGGCGGCCCTTTTCAGACTTCCCTCTGGCTCTAAGGGGAGCCCTTCGGACAGCGGGAGGTCGGCGGGGACGTCCGTGGGGGATGGCTCGATGGTGGACAGCTTTCGCACTGGCAGGCCCCTCCCACTCTGGAGGTAGGTGGAGCCGTCGCTGGCCGATCTGGCGGCGCCCTGGCTCTTGGCCTGCGCGACCCACTTGGAGGCAATGTTCCTGGGGAGCGACTTGTCGCTGAGGCTCAGGCTGCGTTTGACGTACACCTCCAGGAGGCGCTTGGTGTCCCTGCGGCCCAGGGAGAGCAGCAGAGGGCCATGCGCCTCTAGCTGCAGCTTCTGCATGTTTGGCTGCGCTGTCTGCATGTTTGGCTGCTGAGCTGACTGCATCATCAGCTTTGGCTCCTGGCAAGACCAACCCAGCTACTGTAAATGGAGAAAATAGAAATAACTTTTTTTCAATTACAAAATTATTATTACTGCAATTAAGGAAAGAAATTATCCTAACAATATGAATAAACAACAATAAAGGGGAAAATAAACACCCTTTTCACAATGAACGAAATTAATAGCCTTGTATTGCCATTATTGACTTTGTGCAAGACAAATTCCCTTCTGTGAATGGGGATGACATCAAACCGGGGGAAATACTCCATGTATCTGTTGCAGAGATAAGGTTTCCTGCTCCCACAGAGCCATTGGGTGTTCAGGTTTATATTCCAACCAGCACCTCATTCAACAAATCCACAACTCATCACTGCTGTTATTTGAGTATGGGTGTTTGTTTGGTGCTGGTTTGGAACAAAATCTGTACCCCTGTGGCTCTGCTGAGGCAGAGTTCCCTACCCCAGATCTAATGATAGCGTGACATACGTCCAACCAGAACTTGAACAGAAAATCTACAGAAATAAAACCGAGTGCCAAAACATGCCACTGACAATGCTATCAGGCGCGTGTTATTATTCAAATATTTTAACTGCTTGGATGTCAGTAAAAACTCAACATATTCTCAGATAGCTAAAGTTTTTTTTCCCTTCTTTGAGTTCTGTAGGAATTTGTCTGGTGTCTTACACAACAGATATTTGGATTTCTTATAATGCAAAAGTAAATCATTACAAATTTAATCTTTACAATGGTCACAAAAATCAATTAATTCCAAGGATGTATAAATGAGATCAAAGGTTTATTTTATTTTAGAGTCTGAATAATTTCACATTTCACTTTTCAACTATGGAAAATGAACAAAAAACTTTCTGAATAAATGTTTATGTACTTTATTCTAAAGAGCCCCCGGAATTCAAACCAAATGTTTAAACCCATCTTCCGGTGACAAAGATGACTTTTGCTTTTACCTATCATTGACACTTGCATCGGTATTGCTGGCTTGTTTTCCCCATCAGACGACCGTTTTCTGTTAATATTGTATGGCATGCATGGAGGAAAGCCATCCGTATTACACAAAAATGTAAATTATCTCTATTATTTGTAAGACCAAGTAGGCTAAACAACTTCTTTAAGTCCCCTAAATACATCACCTCAGTAGAAATTCAAACATATGAAACAAGCAATATTTAAGTATGAAACGGTAGCTGCCACTGATATCAAATTGATCTCGTTTCAACGCGGATGTAAGAATATAAACTTGCGAATGCAGCTACTAACCGCTATTCAGGTTAACGCAAACAGGTAAACTCACCTTCAAACCCCTTCCGTTACAACCACTTAAGTGCTTAAGGCAATGAGAGTTAAGAAAACATTGTCGCGCTTACAGGAACCCCGCAAATGTGGGGAAAAAATGAACGATAACAGTTAACAAAATAAATAGTTTCCGTTAATTCTGCTAAAAACCGAAATGCACTCACTGTCCGTACATAAAGAAAAATCTTGCATGCTGTATCGTGTGCTAAAGGAAAATAAAATATCGTCTCTCTTATATTTCGTTTTAAAATGAAAATGAAAACATACAGTCACATCAGCACAGGAAGCGCCGTGGTTCCTCGAAAAGGGTCAAAGTCTTTACATGATTGTGTAAATTGGGGAAGCTGCAGTCCTGCTCCACTACAGCAACAAGGTTAAACACCAAAAATAAAGTTGGCGTTGGCAGGAAATTTAAAGATCAACGTTATTTCCGAATAATCATCAGATATCAGAATATGCGCATTTTTCGTTTAATCTCTATTAAGGTGAAAGAGAATCAAAACAAAGTCAAAAAGTGAACATCCTTTTAAAGATCCGCAGAAGGTTTTTCAAATACCCAGAGAATCCGTGGCAGAAAGATCAATCCAAGGCTACTGGTGTTTTGAAATAAAAGAAAGCTCACCTTTTACAGTTTTCCAGGGCAGTATTCTGTTCCCCGCTCGGTGGAGGAAGCACTCACGGACTGCAGCCCCTCAGGTAACTGTATATGGCCTACCAGAATACTCGACAGGTCAACGCCTACCTTTACTGTTCAAACAAATATCCATTATCTTAAGCGCCCAGGGCGTGACTCAGAGTACCGAGCGCTGAGGTCATCACTAACGATGATAACGTGCGTGATCCAAAGAGCACATCTTTTATTGGTTGGTACAATACAAGATATTTATGCATGTATTTTGGGCCAACGTATACACAATATCTAGTGTAACAGTGCTTTACAATATATAATGTATAGACACTCTCTACTTGGCAAATCAGCCGTCCCCTGGTTTATTATTATTATTATTATTAGTAGTAGTAGTAGTATGTTGGCCTGATGTATGAACCCATTCAGTTTACTACATCCCCTAGTACATCTTGTCCATTATTTATTTATGTACTTATTTAGCCATCCTTACATACCTCAGTCCACATCACATACCTGAGTGATGGAACTGTGTAAGTTTATTATGTCACTACTGTAAATGCAGATATATAGTGGGATTATGAAAATACCCACTGAGTTAGAGGACTGCTGCTGACAGGAATACACTGAGAACCTTTCAGAATGGAATCCTGCAATCTAATTCAACCTCATGTTCTTTTTTTTCTTTTTTTTTTTTTTCTGGACTGCTTAGTCTATTTGCCCTGACAGTTGGCAAATAGGGTCACTGTTTGTATGGAGTCAAGGGGCTGTAGTGTGGGAATTACAAAGAGAAAGAGAAAGAAAGAGAGAGAGAGAGAGAAGTCCATTCCCCTCCCTCAACCTTCTCTGATTAGCACACACACAGCTGTGAACACAGCCATGTGTGGAGCTGTCTCAGTCAGGAGTGGACCGGAGGGAGGGAGGATGGGGTGGGGGGGGGGTGTCAGTGCACCACAGGGGGTCTTTCATAGTACAGTGTACACATCAGGACTGAGCCTTCTCACACGTTACTGTGACTTTCAATCCTCTTTCCTGCTGACCCTTTGCACACCTGTTTTTCACCCTGACTCTGATGCAGAATGTAACAGACTGTTTGGCCTTAGCAGTCTGAGGATGATATAGGAAAACACAATCAGGTAGGTTTGAATCTCAGTAAATAATCGGTTGAAACACCCCACCCCTCACACACATTTGTCTTGACTGACCCCTTAGGGGACCGGCGGGGTGGAGTGATCCCTTTTCTAGTTTCCTGTCCTGGGGGTTCCTTTTGGGGCAGGACTGAGGACCTAATTAGCCAAATGTTGTAAACATTTTAAAAACATTCAATCCAAAGACTGAGACTTCAAAATATTTACAAAGCTCTGTAACTTCAGTTTTGCCGCTATCTTCATTATCTGAAAGGCCCATATCAAAACATATGTTGAAATTCAGCAACAAATAAGGTATTTATGATATTTATTTTTGTCAAGTACTGCAAACAATGTGAGTATTCTGGTAGGCATATGTTTGGAGTTTTTTTTTTTTTTTTACACTTTGTTCTGATGTATTTTTTTGTACCATTTCCAACACTACAGAGTCTTCTGTGAATATGCTGTTCACAGTTGGGTATAATGCCTGAAGCATTACTTTGGCATAACGCAAGACTGAAGCCAAAGAGAATAAATTACTAAGCGGTAGGGTAACAGGTGGTCTTTCTCCCAGTGCCTGCAGTGTGTGGGGCTTTGACATGTAAGAAACTTAATTCATGAGAATCAAGATCATAGTTAGAACTATGGAAGTGGCTGCACACCAATTTTAAATAAGGAAAGGATGTCAGCTCTTATAACGCCTCTTTATCCATTGGCCAAGGCGAACATGTTTTGGCGCAGAGCCTTGGTAAGGGCAGCAAGTAAATTATTTTGGTGGTAGATGTTTTGACCTCACCTAAGCACAGTGTACAAGTGGATTACTAGCGCTATGTAGCTTCTGAGCACAGGCCAATGAAAGCCATTGCAGTAATGTAGCTAACAGCTGCTTTCACAACAGCGCCGTAACCCGGCAACACAAGGTCACGTAAGGTTGAAGTGAAACAAATGATCTGTTTAAACCTGCCGCAGAAGTAGGGGATTATGACATCATTCAAGTGCGCGGCAATAATCGAAACCCTGCGGCAATCTCCTTTAGCGGTGTAGACCAGAGGATAATGAAGCGCTATCACCTCAAACGTCAGGCTTAATCCTGTCACATACTGCTCCACTGTGCCCCCGGCCCAGGTCAGACCACAGCAGCTAAGCCTGTCCAATGACCTGCAGGAGGGGGAGGAACTGGGAGAAAAGGCTGCTTTCAGGGACATCTTTTCCTCATATCCTTCCATATGGGGTATGGACCATTCCTGAAGTAAATATGAAGTGATATATACCATGACCCTGCACACAGATTAAATACAGACATGTGTTATCCTTCAATAGCATACATGGTCACTTCCTATGACTTGGTAGTCTGTGTGACACAAAGAACACAGAGATTTTGGGATGTTAGACGTGACTTGGACAGCCAGTTTACTTACAACTATTTATGGGCTAATTACGTGGAGTAAGGAAGTGAGAACAGCCAAGAATGCGAGCGCAGCTCTCCAGGATGGGTGCTGTCAGCACACACTGTAACCTGAATCTAAACTTCCCTGTTCTGGCACACCAGCTATAACGTAACTCTGGCAGTGTAAATGGGGCCAGGAGAAAATAAAACATCCTGAATTTGGTCCAGCAGAATTTTACAGAGGATACTTTGGGTCTCTCTCACATCAAATGTGTGACATTCACTGTATCCCTGAGTGGAGTGTGTGATAATTAAGACATAATGACCGTACTGAACTGCACTGCAAAGAACATGAGGAGACCAGGCTGTTCAGCCCGACATGGCTCATCTTTTGCCCACACTAAACATCCAGCACCCAGGCCTGCATCAGGCCCGGACTGGAACACACCAAGGCCCTCTGCCTCCCCTACTTGACTTGATAAGATGTTTCAAGCATCGACTTAGTGAAACACAACTATATCGGCGGTATGAATTTGACCCTTAACTAAGTTTTATTGGTCCCCACAAATATTTCTATTCAGCATTCAAATCATAAAAGTGCTTTAACATCATCAAAATGACCTGAGCCAGAAGTTTGAAGATTTCTGCAGACCTTTGACCTTGAAGTTGACCCCCTAGAAATTTTTAAATGTGAAAATTCCTGGTATTTCTTTTGACTGCATGTTAAAATAGACCAGCAGATTCTACACCTCAGCAATTATTTGGAATTGATACTTGATTGTTTCTTCAGGCAACTTTTGGGGCATTTTCCATCTGTTTAATGTTTTCTAAAAAAACAAACAGTGTTCTCAAAAGGCCAGAGGGTAAACTACACGAATGGCATGTCTGGGTGGATGTATAATCACAAAATATTCTGTATCTTTTCTGAAATTTAGGTGATGGGTGTTATTGTTTTCAGAATATTCATCCTTTTTACATACACTTCCTGTGATCTTTGTTCCATGCAAACAAAGACTTGTCTTTTATGAACAAAGTCCAGGATAAAATACCACTAAAGGAAATTCTAAATCAGTCCCTTCTCTTAAATACCATCTGAAAAACTGTTTTATTCTCTTGCACAACACATAAGAGGGAATATCACATGACAAACTGATCAGCTAAAAGAGGGAGCAGCCTGTGTTTTCTGCAGGATGACTTGGCTGCCTGCAGTTCATCTAGGATCCACCGTGTGGCGCTGTTTCTACTATGCTGGTGGTTTCAGAGAGGCGAGCTGGAATCAAGCAGCTCAAGGCCTGCGAATGCATTGATGAGGCAGGAATTCTGCTCAGAAATCTCCAAAGAAACCTGTCATCCACGTCACAAAGCCAGCCCTCCCGCTACCCACTGTATCCCAGCATGCAACTGTGACAACGGCTGAGGTAAGGATATGGATAGGTGTAAAGCCAGACTTACTTCCTGATTTCACTCAGGTTGATGTGGATCAGACAGAAGCTGAGACTGATGTGACATGGGAGTTCAGGAAACTTGGTGGGGCAGTAACGCAGTTATTTTTTAACAGGACTGCTAGATTTATATCACATCTTAAATACATTCAGGAATGTTAGTCACATTAAGTCGAAAATCACTTTAGGAGGAAATCAGAATACAGCCAAACTACTCGTACATTTACGGACACGTCACTTTCTGGAAATGGGTCATTGTGCGACACCATTTTAAATACCTGACCTGATGGCTGGACTTCACTGAGTCTCATCAGTCACCTTAATAAAATATCTAACCAGTGCACATAAAAGTTACAAACACATTCCCTGTACATTCACTGAAATATCAGAGCACCATAAAATAAATATATTATTTTTATAAATGATTTTTCATCCATAAGCATGCTAGGTAATTCTGTGTAAGACTGTAACACCCTTGGCAGAACACTTTATGAACACTTTGGCTGTGCCAGTCAGAGTGTTTCTGGGCTGTACTTCAGACAGCGTGACGCACACCCTGGTACCTTTAATTATGCTATAACAGGTGTGCAGCGCTCAGTGTTGCTGATAAGCTGTGATAAACATCTCAACCCCTGGACCCCATTCTGCATATTACTGCCATTGTTTTGGTCAGCAAACACATCTATTGAGAATCGGTTTGGTGTTTATCCATCTGTCTGAGATTGATCAGTGGTGTGTGCTGTATTTGAGCGCATTAGATGTGTTTATTGCACGTAAGGTGAGCTATCCATACTACTGAGCCAGGGGAATTCACTGCGCAGAGGAGGCGTTTCGGGTGAGTGAAGTTATGATAGTTGAGACCCATTAGATCATTGTCAGCCTAAATTTCTGCACCGGCTAAAAAGTTAGATGCCTATTTCACAAATAAAAAAAAACCTTTACACGCGTTTTAGATTATGAATTAATTCTCAAAATCTACTTGGAGCTTAAAGAACCTAGCTCTGGGGTGGAGCTACAGCACCTCACCCAGGACTTGAACCTGTAACGTTTGAGACTACAAGCCCCATGACCCAACCATGACCAGCCACCACCGATTAAATACATCTTATAACAACTTACGCCCACCCAGCTGCGTCTGAAACCTTTCCCTCAGCAAGACAAACATGGCCAATTAACCACAAAAGCACTGCAAATCAGCCTTATAACAACCCCTGAGGTGAGTTTGCATTGCCCTCATTAGCCAGTAGCAGGGTTTGTTTTGATTGTCCTAAGACAGGGGTACGGTCAGTCTGAAGCTAGCCTAGTTTAGAAGATCATATTTGCTTGGCTTAAAGAGCTTTTTTACGCCACACACTCTGCGGTTTAAATTCACCATGCTAAGAAAGTGCCACTCAGTCAGACCCGTCAATCAATGCATTGGCCTGGCTTTGCTCCAGGCATTGCCAGACTGTTCACTCCACGATGCAAACAGTCGAGCAAGCAGCCGCACGGTGCTGCACATTAACACTCAGCGTTTCCACTCCATGGGAAACCAGTGCCGTTCGTTTACTCTGAATGCCTTCTGGACACAGCGTTTTTTAGGATGAACAGGGGGTACCTCGATTTACATTTTCTCCCCAATTAAACATATGCATGCACTATGTATCCATTGAATGTGCTCTCGACTGTGTTTTAACTGTTATCTTATATGTCTGTGTCAGGTAGCGATGCGGTGATCAGGGCGCACAGGCCCTCCTTTGTCCTGAGTCAAGCGGAAAGTTCCTGCAAGTAGCCTGCATGCTACAGATAACAGGTACGACAAGCCCAATTCAGCGAGGAGCCTGATGAAACCAGGGGAAATGTGTGTTACAGTATGAGACACACTGAAGAATGAGAAGGGCTGCTGTCGCGCTGAATGATTCAGGTTTTCGATATCAGAATCGCTTGTTGCTGCCTCAACTGTGGCACTCAGTCCGCAAAGAAGTGAGAGTTGGACTCGGAGACAGCGGATAGGAACACACCGGGCGAGCGAGTCGAGCCGAGCCGAGGCGGGGCAGACCTGTGGAGCTAGTCGCTATAGCCGGGGCTAATTCGGACAGCCTGGGCAGCGCTCGGCGACCAAATTCAAAGAACAAACGAGAGATAACATTGGTAGATTAGATGTCTTACCCGCTTTAATTTTTTTTTTTTTAACATACAACCATATGTTAAATAACGGCCCGGATCTTTGCGACAATCCTCTTTTTTTCAGCCGAAACCAGCAAGCTCATTTCACTGCCAGCAGGTCAGCGCATGCTCAGACTGAGGCTTCTCTGCAGGGGGAAAAAAACACTGAACACGGAGTAGTAACATATTATCGCCACAAGGGGGCAGGCTGAACCAAAACATATTTGAGTTAAACTCTCAGCAGACCTGCTCTGCGCGTTCACAGAGAAACGCCCTGGCTGCTGTCGGGCGCAGTTGAATTCTTCTTCAGAGCGCAGGTATTGACGCTGAACTGGCGCGTAGTTTCCCGTGCCAACTTGTTAAAAAATAACCAGGGCCCGTATTTATTAGACGTCTCGGAGCAGACGAGTAGGACAAGGATATCTTTTACCTATTAGATCATAATGGACAAGGTTGAGATATGGACTTGGGGAATATGATAGTACATCATCACTCTGAGATGTCTGATGGATAGGAGCCCAGGTGCTACCTTTGTACTCCAGCTAATTCTGCCATGTGTAGTGCAGTGCAGTCCTAATCAAAGTTAGAGGGAAGACATTAGGGCATATTCAGTGTACATTCACCAAAACCCTTCTCCAGCCCAGCTAATATCAATGTCTGAAGAATGTTTGATATCATTTTGCTTGAGTTATCATCTGGATAATTCCCTAGTCTTGAAACACATTTTTTTGCTAACTTGTTCTGTGAAAGTGACAGGGTAACATTCCAAGCATCTCACATGTCCAGATGGCCGTGTCATTAAATAAACGTCCTGAAGGACAGAATCGGATACATTTGACAAATGTTTTGAATTAAAGTACTGAAGTGGTAGGTGTGCTGTACATTGATAATATCAGTGATGAAATCAAAACAAATGGAAATCCTCAAATGCGTTTTTGCCAGGAATAGCATTTTTCTTTTTCTAAGGCGTTCTTGTGGTATTTTCATTTTGACTTTAATTACAAATGAACTGACAAGTTTGACAAAACATTTCCCAGTGTTCCTAGAGTGCTTAGGTAAATAACAATTGTCTGTTTCCAGAGCACAATGAACAATGACAGTGAGCTTCTCAGGGTTAAAACCCCTCAAAAGCCTTTGCTTACAGGTCCAGCTCTGTAACCACTGTGTTACACTGTTCCTCATGTGAAATGACCTCATCTCCCAGAATAGAGATCTGATCACTGTTATCCAGGGCATCTGTCAGCTGGTCCCCAAAATGGTGGACAGTCCTGCGGTCCTGTCACAGCGAAAACCAGCAGAGCAGGGGCAGTGTCCATCAGACACACCATTACAGCCTTACAGTGTCTGTGGGATTTAGACTGACAAATAACAGTTAGACAATTAACTAGTTGAGAACCCTAGAGATGTGTGTGTGTGTGTGTGTGTGTGTGTGTGTGTGTGTGTGTGTGTGTGTGTGTGTGTGTGTGTGTGTGTGTGTGTTGTTCCATACCTGGTTTCATACTTTGATTGAAGGGGTAAGTCCATAACTCTGGTTATTTGTTTGTAACTCTGAGGCTCAAGAGTATATTGTTAGTCACCCAAGAATCCCCGCCCCAGTGCAGCCCCCTCACACCCACATGGTGATCCTGTTCGTCTGTGATGTTTGCATTTCTTCGGCTCTAGTGTACATTGTAAGTCACCCCAACATCCCGGTGAAGGCCCCCCCCACCCATGGCGCTGCCTCTTCCTTGCAGCCACGCTCACACCAGGGTCAGCGGCTTTGTTTTTCATGGGCTGAAAGCGGGACAAAAGTCAACCGGTGGGAGTCGTGTTTCGTCTCGGGTGATCGGCTCGTCTGCCCTGTGGTCCGGGCGGCTGAGGCCGCGGTGCAGGGATGGTATCCACTATGTAACTGCATACAACGGGTCACCTGTAGGCTTTTTCCCCTGACTGGGCCTGGTGCTCCGAGCCTGGGAGAACCAACCTGTTGTGTATCTTTACTAAGTGTGGTGTGGTGTGTGTGTGTGTGTAGTGTGTGTGTGTGAGAGAGACAGTGAGAGGCTGACTAATTAAACTGGTATGAATTCATTTTAACATGCTGGCAAATCTTCATGGATGATTGTTTTATCTGTCCACCTAGTTTTATAACATAACACATTTCTCATACTAACTTGGCATTACAGATTACATTTGAACCATCGAGGCCAGTAAGACGTTTTTCTTCAATGTTTGGGTCACGATGACCAACATCCCTATAATCCCTTTGAATTATTCAAATTAAGACAAGGAAAGATCATTCTTAATAATTAAGGAGTAACAAAGTCCGACTGTGGCAGAAACCAGAGAGATGGGGAAGTCCTCCTCAGGAGAAGCAGACTGGAAGCATGTGACAAAAGCATTTTCCATCAAACCCGAAGAGAACCACCCTGAGACAGATCACTTTCTGTTAATGCAAACCATTAACCCTTCTGGGCTGGCTTTTGTCTTTCTGAACAAATGCAGCTCTTATATCCTTACATTACAGTAGGAATACAGCTTTATATTCTTACATCACAATAGGAATACAGTCTACATCCTTACACCACAATAGGAATACAGTCCCATATCCTTACATTACAATAGTAATACAGTCCTACAGTCTTACATCACAATAGCAATACAGTATTATATCCTTACATCACAATAGGAATGCAGACCTATTGCCTTACATCACAATAGGAAAACCGTCCTACAGTCTTACATCACAATAGGAATACAGTCCTGCAGTCTTACATCACAATAGGAATACAGTCCTGCAGTCTTACATCACAATAGGAAAACAGTCTTATATCTTTACATCACAATAGGAATGCAGTCCTATTGCCTTACATCACAATAGGAATATGGTTCTTTAGCCTTTCCCTTTAATCCATCAGATTACATGTCACACAAATTGCATCCATGTAGAAGCCACATGTCAGGTAGTGTGTATGCATGGCAGAGGGGTACAGTGGGTAGAGAGGTCTGGTAGTATATGCATGGCAGAGGGGTACAGTGGGTACAGAGGTCTGGTAGTATATGCATGGCAGAGGGGTACAGTGGGTACAGAGGTCTGGTAGATGAACAGGGTGGGCGGAGTTTGGATTACGCCACTCTTGCCCTTTCCCTCTCTGGAGCTCCCTGCCCTCTTCGCCCTGTTAGGCGGGGCGTTGGCTGAACCTACCTGCCCTTCAAACAGACTGAGGCTGTGGAAACAGATGGAGGATCAAACAGAAAAAAACACACACGCACAGAGGCTCATACACAACTGTGCTGACACGCATATACGTGGATGGAACAGCTGAATGCGCACACACACACTCCCACACACACTCCCACACACACACACACCCGTTTCGTGCTCCTGGAGCCGTATATTTTTAAATTATTTCTAGAAAACAGGCTCCTGACAGATGGCAGGGCTTATTTTTCACTCCCTGAAAACAGGGTTATTCCTGGCTACTTCCCCTTATGTTATACTCTGTTCCACACACACACACACACACTATCACACAAACACACACACACACACACTTCACCGCTAACTTTAGCATCCAGAGGCGGGGCTGAGGTTTATGGCACTCCATAGAAAGGGATAATCTTGTCAATGTATTATCTCTTCAGGTAATTATGGCATCAAATGCCAAAACATCTTAAAAAACACATTAAGAGCTGTGTGTGACTTTTGTCAACACCTCATTAAGCTGGGGTGTGTGTGTTCTTTACCTGGTTTAATAACAAATCTATCATCTATGAAATAGCAAGATGGTTATTTATCTGCTTAGTGAATTGAAAGGGAAAGTGTTGAATAGGGGATTTGAGATGTCACCATACTTTCAATGTTTTTTTTTTATTATTTTTTTTTAACAATGAGAGCTTTCCTAATTGCTGTTCTGTCACACCTTTCAGTTTGTCCTGTGGTGAAAACTGGCGTGTCATTGATACAGCTAGCAGTACAATCTGCATGCGCTAAGTTAACCTACAGAACGCCCCGGGGCTAGGGGAAGCATGTGTGAAAGCACACTAAACTGCACGCCATTAACATGGAGAGAGGAACAAACCAGGAAGCCATTAAAGGTTTAGGTTCGTGACTCACCCCCCCCCAAACCCCCACCACCCAGACTGTGGCTGGTGTCTGCATCCAAGCATTTAAGTATATATGAGAGACTGTAAACAGGGGCAGGGTATTAGCAGTATTAAGTTTGCTTGTTTTTTCTCCTCTTTCCTAATCGTCGTAAACAAGACCCGTCGCCCAGGTGTCAGTTGTCTTTGGTAACATACCTTAAGTCCACATACATTACCGCACAGACCGCTCCCACATACAGCCCCATGCATGCAGTACCATTTTATTTATTCAGTATTTGTAGTTTTATCTTACTCATTCATAGTCCCTCTTTCCGTGACACTCAGTGGACAGTGCTGTGGCCTCACAACAACAGGGGCCCAGGTTTGATACCCACCTCCGGGCCCCCTCTGTGTGGAGTTGGCATGTTGTCCCCATGTTTTCATCAAATTCCTCCAAGTTCTGGGTTCCTCCAGTGGTCCAAAGGCATGCCGGTTAAATGGATTTGACGTGCAAGATTGATACTTGTCTGGATGATGCAAGTATGGACGCCGTATGGATATATTAATTTGATGATGATGATAAAGAAACAGTAGCATATAGATTAACATAATGAAATGCATCACACAGGTTCAATGAAAAATGATGAAAGGACTAAGAATAAAAGAGTAAAAATGATAGAACAAGGTAACATAACGGTCAAATAAAAGCAGGGTAAAAATGAGGTGTAAGTAGGTAATTTTTTTAGCTACCTTCTAAGTTTGACTGTAGGCTAGTTCCACCATGTTGTCACTTCAGGTGTGTTAACCATGGTAAAATTTGGTTGCACTCATAAAGCAAACAATGAATCTTCTCAGTTTTTAGAAATGTTTTGTCTTGTAAAAAAGGAGAAAGCAACATGGATGTGTTTGTTAAGACTGATGAAGACCTGCTTGTAAAATGCATGCATCTTCATCGCTGGCGCGCTTTGCAACGCATAAAAAGAACAAAGAACAAAAAACTGAATTTTGAAAGACTTCATGTTTGTTTTCTTTATGAGTGTGACCTAATTTGAAATGTTTTTTCATTCATTTCACAGACATTCTTTTCCAAAGCTGAGATGCATACCAATGAAGCAGCAAGAGCAGATAATAAGAACACGTTTTAGAAACAGCTCTGCATATAAAAATCATCAAACTAAAAGTAGTGATATGTTTTTTGCATTGACAGGGTTTTTTTGTATTATGGGACAAACAAACTAAAGACTACTAATGTGCTTATCAAGTCTGAAGTCTGCTCGGACATGAGTTTCATATTCAAGAAATACTTTCATAAATGAATACCATTCAGAGCCATTTAAATACTGCATATCCTGAGTTTACTGGGTGTTAGGTTGGACCAACAGGACAGCCCAACACTGTTACAAACTCACCTTTTGTATAGAACATTTTTTTTGTGGGGGCGGGGTGGGGGC
The DNA here is from genome assembly GCA_022829145.1 of Albula goreensis. Lineage (NCBI taxonomy): Eukaryota > Metazoa > Chordata > Actinopteri > Albuliformes > Albulidae > Albula > Albula goreensis. Next base: position 33,881,275 of record CM040752.1, read on the forward strand.
AGAATAATGATATGACAGTAAAATTATAGCCTGTAATCATTTTAGATCCAAGATTTACTATAATGAGAAATTTCAACGAAACATAAATCCTCTTATGCCACTCTGTCCAGATAAAGCAGCCATATTTGACCCATATTTCACTGTAAAAGCATTGTATGTATATCCTGTAGATCAAGGAAAGACAGGAACAAGCCATGCACTGTTGCCCTCGCACGCACGCACGCACGCACGCACGCACGCACGCACGCACGCTGACACACCAGGCAGCCTCAGCTGGCGGGGAACATGTTACTGCTGCTGTTACTTTTGCTTCATGACTTCACAGAAACTTGGATTGAATCGATCTTTTGTTTTTGTTGGACTGGAACAAAATAAAAACGGTTTTAGCGTGGGAATTCAGCAGTCCGTTGTCCTCGAATTGTTTCAGTGTGTTTTATGTTTGTAGAGGGATTTCATTAGTATGCAGGTGGCACAGAAACATAAGGTCACATGTTTCAAAATATACTCTTTTATCTGGGCCCTATATTAGGAAGGTGGAACTTCGCCTACATGACATTTTATTTATTAACATATCATAATAAGTGGATTGCTAAAAGATGTGCTTTTCTGTACAGGGCCTACTCTGTACTAGTCAGTGGCAGCTGGTGAGCTCAAAACCAATTTCAGTTGTAACAAAATTGCCAACAAAAACATTTGTTATATCCATGGATGTTTTTAATCTAATTACATCAATTGGTGTTGATTACTGCATGAATTACTTGTTTGATTGATAATCAGTGAGGATAAGTGGGAACAGGCTGAACATAATGATAGGTATAAAGGTAAAGTTTGTTCCTCCCCTGTTTTCAGCTCACCAGCTGCCACTGGTAGTAGTCCTCATCCCTGTTATTCCTACTCTGGCTTGTAGAAAGTCTTGTAAGATGTACAGTTCTCTGCTTTTGCCATGGAGATGTGACAGGACACACAGTCTCAACCTGACAATATAGCAACAGTCTCAGTGGCCTGAGCTCATGCTCTTAGGTCAATAGACTTTGCACATAAAACCCACCCAACCACAAAACTGCAGCCCTGGCATTTAAAATCATATTTTGTAGCCCTCATAAACTGTAATTTCATTATATGATCATCGAGTTCAATAACGGGGCAATAACCATAATGTGCTCACCTCCAATCGGGTCTGAACTGTCCTCCTCGGCAGTGCGGTTCATCAGAAATCAATGCTGAGCTAAGCGACAAGTCCCACTCTCTTTATGTAAATCAAAATAAGGGCCTTAACATGCCGTGTCTGTAATTTTAGATGCACTTCGGAGTTACAGAAAGCCCATCTCCTCAGATACTAACCCACCTATTATCCTTATTACCATTAATACATAAGGGCTTTTGAGTTACATACTCTGACATAATACCAGCAAATGGGAGTTTAGCCAAAATCTTTACCAAACATTCTGGGAATGTTTTGTCAGAGCTAGGCAATTTTTTTTAAATTGGGAACTGAGAGGTCACTAAAGGTCAGACACGTGACCGCCACCTGAAATGGTTATGTAATCCCCGTATGTTGTTCACAGGACTTCTAGGAATGTGGGTACAGAAATAAACACAACGACATTTGCGCAAATGCTGTTTTCTGGGAGAACGCTGGGAACACGGTGCCATGTTTACTTGTTGAAGAGCGGCCACAGGGCCTCTGCCCAAAGGACAAAACAACATTGAACCGGCTTCCCCTTCGGTTCCAAGCAGTGCGTTTGCCGGGCAATCGGATAATGTGCTACGCGCCTGCGGCGATACCAGATTAACCTGTCTGAGCTGTGCCAGAGAAGCACCCACAGTGCGTGTGTGTGTGTGTGTTTGTGTGTGTTTATTATTTATCTTTTTTTCTGTGAATGCCTGTCAGTCATTCAGTCAGTCGGCCCCACAGCCTCGTCCCCGCTGCTCGTTCGTTCGCCTCCTAACCCTCGCCCGTGTCCGTTGAAACGGAAGTCCAGATTGGGCGGTAATCCCTCACCTGTTTGGTGTGCCAGCGTGACTCTGCCCCGCGAACAGCACACACATCCCTCACACTGATTAGGGAGTCAGAGATCAGATCCCACCCAGATGTTGTATGATGCTCATTCTGATTGAGAGGGATATATAAACAGGATCAGGCCCAGGCCGCCGATATCCACCTCACATTCCCCTGGCTGAAAACACCGGTCGGCCATTACAGTATACACAGAGGAGCTGGAGACTATCAGAGAAGTCTTGACAATGTAGAATTTAGCCAGGCAAGGCGATACTTGTCCCTGGAAGCATTTTTATATATTTTTATATGTTTTGGGTGAGTCACAGTGTCAGAACATGTCAGGAAAGACTTAACTAAGCCCTGATTTAGGCTGGGAAAATCCTTTATTTTAGCTACTACCAATATAAATAATTAAGCTTGCTCTCTATGCATTGAAGGTTGTCACATGCTAGCCTTAGCCAGACCTCAGTGGAGCTCGCACCCCAAAGCTAAACTACAGCACTAAACAAACACCAGTTAGGACCCACTGTAACGCGAGGCAAGTGGGGGACATGGGTGCAGAAGTGAAAGGGGGTGGGGAGAATAGCTCGTCCCTCTCATTACATTACTTTACATTATCGTCATTTAGCTGACACTTTTATCCAAAGTGACTTACACTTGATTAAGGTAGCCGGGGGCCAATCTCCCCTGGGAGCAATGTGGGGTTAAGGGCCTTGCTCAAGGGGCTTGAACCACCAACCTCAGGGGGTCCCCATCATGTATCTTAGCCACTAGACTACAGGCTGCTCTCCTGCTTCTTCTTCTCAACTGTACACAACACCAAACACAGACCAACTATCACTGACGATGATGGAGCAGTGGAACGATGCAGAGAGGGAGAAACAGAGATAAATGTTTGAGTCTGTGGGGGTTGGGGAATTATTAGCAGATACCAGCTGCAGTAAGCATCTTAATGCTTTAGCAAAACATACTCTTGTCATTTCAGTAAAGCGTATATGAATTGAATTTGAATTGAAATGAGAGAGAGAGACAGAGAGAAAGAGAGAGGGAGGAGAGAGAGAGAGAGAGGAAGGGAAGGTGGGAATAACAGAAGAATGCAGTCTCTCTTTCCACTTCCACCTCTTATGAGGCTGACTGATAAAGCCTCACCTGCCAGGTGTGCTAACAGGTGGAGATGGAAGAGCCAGGTGAAATGAACCCAGGTAGGATGCTGATAAAGACAGCTCTCAATCACTTTTTGATGTGTTTGAATAAATGAAAATACTTCATTTTTATCTTCCATGCCAAGCACAGGTTTTGAGTTTTATCCCATTTTTAAAATTTATGTAATTATGTAATCATGGGGTTTGTTTTTCTCCAAAAATTGTTACGCAATGAATATGTTGAACAGGTTTGGTTTTCTCTTGAATAAACACCTGAAGCATCTGTTCTCTTTGGAACTCGTTTGGGAAAATGTGAAGCAGCAGCCCGGCTCCTTAATATCTAAGACTGAGAAGCTGAGGCAACTCTGATTAAGGTTTCTGTGTCTCTAGCCAGGGACGCTGGCTCGAAGTCATGTAGCTCATGATCCGTGTACGGTTTCATAGGTACAGTACGTCTTCTGTGCTCTCCTGTTCATTTGGAGGGTGAGGCGTTTTGTTGCCGTGGTGACGATATGGTGCTATAGATTTATGAATATCTCTTGGGGTTGGGGGTCTGTCTGCATATAAGGCAATCTGTCCACAATCAGCTGCTTGGAGGAACAGCAGGGGGGAAAGCCCAAGAGTTTTGCCTCCCTTTAAGCCCGTGACTGAAACTTGGCCGGCCCTTTCAGACGGAGATCCCTGCATTCCTCCTGCCTTGGGCCTGACGTAGAGCAGGAATGTAGCGTCACGATCTCTGCAGGACCGAGAGGGGAAAATCTTGCTAAAGCCTTCGTTTTCTTTTGGCTTTTTTGCTCTTTTTCTTCTGGGTTACTGGAACCACAGCTCAGCTGAAGCAGCGGGTGAACTGGAAGATTCCCTACCAGCGCTGAAAGATGCATGAAGAGTGATCCATCTTTAACGAGCCTGCCTGGATGGAAAGTTCCAAACAGCGGGCTGGGGTTTGGTTTGTTTTGGAGACAGAGAGAGAGAGAGAGAAAAGAGGACAGGCAGAGAGAGTGTGAGAGAGGAGGGGAAAAGAGAGGGATGGGAAAAGAAAAATTATAGATTGTGTGTGTATGGGTGTGTGCATGCATGAATATGTGTGCGTGCACAAACTTGGCTGTGTGTATAAATATTGCGTGCATGCCTGTGTGTGTGCATGTATGTGTGCGCATGAGAAAGTGTGTGCGTGTGAGGAAGTGTGTGCATGTGAGGAAGTTGTGTTACTCAGGTGTATTTTTGGCCTCCCTGGCCCAGGTATGACTGACTCAATCACTCTTGGGAGGATCATGCTCAATAATTCACACCGTTGCAGTGCGTTTGACCTCCACACTACGCACTACAAAGCATTGTTCAGTTCCCATTTTTAATATCACAGCGTCTTTGATAAACAGGTGTCAGAAAGGTGTTTCACCTTCAAACGTCAGATAGAACAAAACAAAATGACCTGAAACTCTTGCTTTCGGGGAAGATTTTTCTGTTGATCTTGATATACACATGTATGTATTTTGAAACTAGCGCTATAGTCACATACACTAACACACACACCTGTGTATTTGTACAAACTCTTACACACACGCACATACTCACACACACACTCCAGTGTAAGTAGCAGCAGTGTCAGATTCGTCAAAAGGTCTAGTACCTGCATGTTTGAATGAATAGTTCATGGCTTTGGTGTAGATGTTTAAAGTAGCACTCTCTGAGTTTATAAATCAGTAAGTGGCTAATACACAAAAGCAACAATTGCTTAAGATCCTTTAGGGACAATAGCTTGCTACTCTGAAGTATGCTGTCTTGTGTATTTGTATTTGTGATATTCTGTCTCTATTGCTGAAGATCGAGATTGAAAAAGGTAAAAGCTTTGGATTAAAATGTTTTCTGCTCATCAGTCAGATCGAACAGCAGATGATACTGTTGCCAAAAATCATTGAATCGTTGTTTTTCACTACCTGATATTTTTATCTTTTATAAAGATACCCCGGCCGGAGTGAACTCCCGGGCAGCATTGCATTAACAAACGCTTTGCTGTACCTTAAGCTAGGATTTCATGGAAGAGGATCCCCTCGTCTTGCCCAGCTAACTCACCTTGGCAGCATCTGTCTGGTGACACTTACATTCACCTGTCAGATGTTATTTACTTCTTCCAAAGAGAGAAAGTCTTGTTTTTTTTTTTAATGAAGAAGCTCAGGCATGCCCATTACTCGTACGTTACATCTGTTCTCTCTTTTTACCTCACAGGCCACCTGTTGGAACTTTTATTTGCAGAGGGGAACATTTATGGATCATCCAGTCAATGCAGAATAATCTGGAAGAAAAACGACTCATGATGGTCTAACAGAGTGGTGTCCAAACTCAGCTCCCAGAGGGCCACAGTCTCTGCTGGTTTTTCGTGTGTTTCAGAATTTACTAAATTTAAATCGCTGATTGTCTTTAAAGTCTATACATATAGTTCCCAGGGGTCTGATCTTGCTGCCAATTGAAAGGAAACCACAAAAAACCCACTGCAGCCCTCCAGGACTGGGGTTTGAATGTCCCATCCAGAACAATATGGAGTATTACATTTAAACATTGTAGAGGAACCTTACCTGTATTTAATTTGAGGACGCATTTTTGTAAATATTGTATTTAGCACTGAAACGATCTGAAGGATATTGAACTATTAATGAAGGTTCGATAGTATCTCCTAAAGCAATTAACAGAATCGATTAAACTAACCCACAAAATACTCAATAACAAACCTAACACTGATAATTGCAAGTACACTTGACTGTTGTGTTTTCACTCACACACAAACACACTCACACAGGTACCCACACATACACACACACACACACACACACACACACACACACACACACACACACACTGCCATTAGAGGCTCTCAGTGTGCTCAGGGCGGTGAATATGAACATGGAACACACACTCGTTCCTTGCAGCAGCAGATCAGTGTCTCTGCTGTGGACATGCCGTGGCTTCCAGCCATGAGCACAGACAGGGAAATGTGACATTTGAATAGTTTCCGGTGCAGCTGAGTCTACACTGAGCTCTGTATGGGCACTCAGCTTATGAGATGTGTGCATTGTGTATTTTGAAGGGCTTTGGAGATAGTGCATGGATAGCTAGCTCAACTGCAATGGGTTCCCCCATTGCAAAGATATGCTGTTTAGTTTGAGATATCATTGGTGGCTTAGGGTGTGATCACAATGGCAAAAATTGGCTGAAATATGAAATCTGTATTATTAAGAAAATATGACTTTCTTTTGTTAAAACTGTTTTTGATGAATGTTTTCTCTGATGTGATATTTTTGACAGTTTTTTTAAATAACAAAAATGTCAAGGTGTGCCCTACTTTCTCAAGATGTTTTCAAACCAATGCCCTTAGTCATGACATTGTAACCACCACTGCTTTATCCATCAAATAAAAATATGGAAATTAATTTCAAATTTTACTGTTGAATAATTTTCCTGGTTTTACAACAATATATATCTTAATGGTATAAACAATCAATACATTCATTTGTGACTTCATGTAATTTCTGGATTTAACTTTATCCTTTATAAATTGTTAATGACATGTTTGTAGATTATTTATAACATTTTGCATTGGCTGTCTAAATTTAAACTCTGATGTTGCATGCTTAAGTGCGGAAGCTTTAGAGGGTAAATGCACAGTGATCGATTGAGCTGAAGCAGGGGCAAAGTTCAGAGCTGCAGTGTAGTATTTGGGGAAGGGAGCTCGGCTTAAAACTCAGAGACTGTGGGCAGGATTCTCAGGTCAGGCACTGCTTTTTACCCTGGGATCAGGTTTGGATCAGACAATTCCACACTATTTTCATAAATCTTCATCACCAATAGTTTGATCACATCAAATAGTTGCAGTCACTTCATCAACTTATCACATATTAAGAGCCATGGTAGATGTAAAGAAACTGGTTAAAAAAGTGGTTTTGGGCATATAGTGAAAATTGGGAGACAAATACAGTCAAACCACAAGAGGATCTCAGGATCAGTTGGGATAGGGATAAGATACAGCCTTAACAGGTGTGTTTGCTAACAGGTGTGAGCACAATATGTGCAAGGATCTGCTGCTCTGATGCCTTTTCCAAAGCTACACTCTCTGTCCTAGCAAAGGAAATGAGAAGACAGATATTGGCATTGCCAGAATAACCTAAAAACCAACATTTCAAGCTAATGAGTTAAAAGAAAAAAAAACATTATAAATGCATTACATTACATGACAGTATACAGCTGTCCTGAACAGTGGCAACAGAACTGAACCCATCCATACCAAAAGGTACATTGCGTTTTCTGAGGTAGGATCTGTTGGACATGGTGGAGACTAGAACAGATTGTTGACAGTTTTACATGGAGCAGTAAGGAACTTGACTTGTACTGGCCCTATGACTGTGCATGAGTGGGGACAGGACAGGAGACTTTGTATATGCCCCCTATACTATATATATATATATATATATGGCACGCACACACACTCTCTAACACACCTCCAGCACAAATAGCACGCTCGCACGTAGCATGCTGCAGAGCACACGGTGGACAGACATTCTTTCCATCATCAGTCCTGACGCACATGCTAATGGAACACGTTCCCGGGGGAGGCGCCAAGGCATCCCAGTAAACACATGACACATGTTCCGGAAGGGTCCGTCATCGGCTTGCACACATGTCAGAACACGCACCAGTACACACTGTAGTGCGGCGTGGCCGCTGTAGTCGGGCACGCTCGGGTGCCCACGCTCTATCTCTCTCTCTCTCTCTCTCTCTCTCTCTCTCTCTCTCACTCCCACACTCTTCAATGCGTAACCTGGCCACACAGCCGGGGAGGCTGGGATAGATGAGCTTATAAAAAATGTATTGGCCCTGCAATTTGAATAAGGCTCTTTTGGTTTTGGAGCATACTCCAAAACGATATCTCATCAAGAAATGTATTTCATTCATGTAATTCATTCATATTTCGCATCTAGTGCTTTCAGTTTCAATGTGTACCCATTCAATTAAAAAAAAAAAAAAAAATGAGAATAATAATTTAACAATGTAAAGATCATATGCTAAACACAATGTACCTGTTCCCTTCTTACCTGGAAATCACTGTGGCAGTTGTTTCCGTAACTATGGCTTGGTTGCTTTGGTAGTATGTTTGATGTTCCAGGTACTCATTGCAAGGTTCTGATGTGATTTTTAGCCACATTTGTTCAAACATTTCAGTACAAGTAAAATGCAATTAAATATTTAATATACAAATATAATTATTTCCCTCATTCCATCATTCTCAATTTTTAATTGAGTTTAACAAACGTCTGCCACAAAAGACAGGTTTTTTTTTCTAATCTGCAGTTCATTACCTTGATTTAATAAAGCAATTAATTAAACCAGCTGCTTATCATCCACCTGAAAACAATGTGAGTGACAATTAAATAATGTGTTTGCTTCTGTCTGCCACTCTTTTCAAGCTAAGTGATAAATGCTGAAGCTGGGTTTTTAATAATAAGACATTTTATTGGCAGGTATGGTCCCAGAATGCATTGTCTGAATATTCTGCATTTGTACTCTATGGAGTATAGACTGTTTGTGACCTCTGATCTTTTTTTCATGAAAATTTTACCATGCTCACCTTCTCAGGTAATATCCATGATTCGAGAGAGGTCATTTGAAGGGGCGCCGCACACCCACTGCACCCGGGACACTTGCCTGAGAGAGATCTACCTGTATCCTGTAATCCCTCTCCAAAGAGGCTGGTACGGACGTCTGCTTTCACCTGTGTGATATTGGCTGTGTGGTATTTGTGGGTGGGCTGATAGATTCACTCAGCTGCCTCTCACATGGATGGTCTAGTTTTACTCAGACTGGGGGTGAGGGGGATGTATTTCATACATGGGTCTGACACTGTTCTCCTGCCCCTATGGCTGTCCTTCCTTTGTCCTTTGTCCCCTCCCCCCTTTTTTTTTTACTCTCTCTGTGCCCGGAGCGTCTGAGTCGGTGCTCCACTGTCAGGCGATCACATTTGGGGTCTGTGGACCCCTTGTCAGATTACAGGACAACGATGGGGCATTCCAGTGAGCCATAATGGGAAAGGGGTAGCCTTACAGATGCTCATCCTGGTGTGTGTGTGTGTGTGTGTGTGTGTGTGTGTGTGTGTGTGTGTGTGTGTGTGGCTCATAGCTAGTAAATAATCCATCACTAAACTGTGATAAAACTCCAGGAACTTCCAGGAGCATGCTTTGCTAACAGACCTTTAGTCAGCTACATGTTGGAATGAATCCCACCTTAGAGTAGGTTGCGTGAAACGGTAAACTGCTTAAGCCAATCAAATACACTGTCAGAAATCATCTGGCACCAATCAGATTGCAGGTAGTCTGGACGAGAGTTAACAATGTTATCCAGAGAAGTTATCCAGACATCCGTCTGTTTATGAGCCCATTATAGCATTATTCAATGGCACAAACAACACATGAGGCCAGAATTACTTTAACATTTATGCTAGCATTGTCCTCACCACATATGGATAAACATGAATTGAGGGAAATTGCCGCGGCTCTCTATGGTCATGCTTGCTCTGGGCTTGCTGTTGGGGGAGAGTCAGTTACCTGGGATCTGTGTCACACCCCTATGTGACCTTGAAAAAAGCGCTACCTAAATAAAGCAGAATTGACCTGACATGTTTTCGGGGTCCTCCAGCTGAAGAGACGCAGGCTGGTCGTGCTTTGGGGGAGCTGCAGACAGGCGTCCCTCTCTCCCCCTCCTCTCAGACCGAGGGGAAACCGCGTGCCTCCGCTTGTGTTACAGTGAAAGCGGACCCCGGTCACTGATCATCGAGGAGTGGATCTTATACAACAAGGGTGTAAACGGGCCTTTGAGCTTTGTGGGGATCTCCAGCGGAAAAAAGGATCGGTTCCTCTCCGTACAAACCCCATCCTCACCTCTCTGCCTGAGCTCTGTCTCTTTCAGGCTCTCCCTTCCCTCTCAGGATTTTTCCAGAAGGCCAGGGAACCCGCCCAAATCTCCTAGCCTACCTGGAACTGGCCCGGACATTGAGGCAACCTCAGAATTAACCTTCCTTAAAAATACTGATAGCCCTCATGTTGCAATGGTCCAACTTATGATTTTTCAACTCTAGGATGGTGTGAGATATTCAACACTTTATAATAAAATAGGCTTTGTGTTAATGATTTCAACCATCTGTAGGCTAATGTTAGTGTTCTAAGCATGTTTAGGGTAGGCTAGGCTAGGCTATGATGTTCAGTAGGTTAGGTGTATTAAATGCATTTTCGACTTATATTTTCCACTTACGATGGGTTTATCGGAATGTAGCCCCATTGTAAGTTGGGGACTGTTTCTACAACTCGGGAGGTTGAAGACCTTGCAATAACGGAAAACCGTGACGTTGCAGCAAAGTTCAAGTTACCTGCAGGTTTGTAAAAGGTTATTATGAGCATATTATGCCTCTCATAAGATGTGCGGTCTTCCAGAGAAGGAATCGTTTTTGTCTGTGAATACTCAACACAATAAATATTTGTGTTTCTCTTCAAAAGACAGTGAACAGCTCCCACAGTGTAAATGCAGTACTTTCCTTTTACCGCCAGGTGGCAAAACAGCAGAAATCAAGGGAGCTATTAAAGTTATCATATCTCCTGAACACACTGCTTTATATTAAATTCTGTTTTGAATCCATTTGCACAAGTAGTGGTAAGAGGTGCAATTTGGAAAATAAATAAATAAATAAATAAATAAAAACCAGAAAATGAGCAGATGCAAGCTTGGAGCCCAGATGGCAGGAAGTAGCAGCAAGTTTGTGCTTAGCACATAAGGCTAGATGAGATGGTATTTAGAGTTAGATTGAAAACAATAAACTAAAAACAAAAAAAAAATGATAACCCTCCTTTGGCATGAGGAAAGGGGGATCATGGGAGAGGACACACCCATAATCGTCTGAGTCGCTCCCGTTCTCCATTTCAAATGGCGACAGAAACAACTGTCACCTCCACCTCTCACAGCTGGGGCACAGACTGCGGTGTGAGAACTCAGTCATTAACATCTACGATACATAAAAATAAAAAAAACTCCTCTGTGTTCACAGTCCTGTCATCACAGCAGCAGAACATATGACTGGTGGCTGCTAAGTCTGCCCTCACCCCCAAATTCACTCTGTGATTAAACCTTAGAGGGTCCATGCCAACAAAATCAAGTACTGAACTGAAGACACCTGCTGACTGGAGAACAATCCGGACTGCTGGTGTAACAATTGCTCAGCTACAATTGGCACAGACTGGAAAACAAGGCGAGTAAGGGGTCAGGAGAACAGAGATTATTTATTACAGCAATATCAGACTTACTAGCTGCGACCCGCAGCTCCATAGTTCGCTCAGTAGGTTGGTTGGTTGGTCGGTCCACAAAAATGTCCCCATCCTTTGGCGGCCACAGTTTTCGCCCTGGGAGTCTAAAATTTTGCTTGGAGATCAAGTGTGCATATGTGTGTGTGTGAAGGTGTCTGTTTCTGTTCATGCCGATTGGCTAAAAAAGGGGTGTGGCAGTAGGAGTGGCCTGGTCACGGCTATTGCAAATTCTTGCTTGTTTGCAAAATCATGGCAAACATAGTCTTACTGTTTTTGGTAGGTGGTAGTAATCAGGTAATCAGTGACATTCCACTGGCCACTGCTGCTGCAACACCTGTAAGCCACAAGTACCTGTACAGAACATGCTGGGACGTCACAGCGGAAGCACCCAACCCCAGCCTGCCTCATAAAACCGCTATTATGAGGCATATTATGAAGTGCAACTTTCTTCAAGCTCCGCTCTCTATTCTCATGAACGCAGAATTTGGTGGGCGCTTGTTTTTTTTGCTGACTGAACTCCCTTGCTGAATTAACCTCCACATCACACAGTCTCTGTACCAGCGCCGAGGCAGGTTTCTCTCTCTCTCTGACTATCGGATATTACCACTGGCAGAGTGGATGTGTCATCGCTGTCCTCCGACACCCTGAAAGAAGTCTATGTGAGTAAGGAAACAGGGGAAATAGGATCTGTTAATATAGTTACACTCAACACTCACGCAGCTCCTCTCCTCCTCCAGCTTTTCTCGGGCCATAAGGGAGAGAGAGAACTGAAAAAAACCTGAGGCGAACCATAAACATGTTATTTTTTAAGTAGCATAGTTATGGATCAGATACTCAGCACCATTTCAACATCTAAATCATCTACAACAGCAACGCTGAGTCCATTCTCATGGGCGGTGGTGTAGTATAACGGTTGTGGAGTTGACCTTGTAACTGAGATGCAACAGGTTTGATTCCCGGGTACGGCACTGTTTTTGTATCCTTAAACTAAATTGCTTTGGTAAATATCCAGCTGTATAAATGGAAGGTGTATGAGATATAACCTGTGTATGTCTCTCAGGACATGACTGTCTGTTAGGTACAATAGTGAGAATTACTTCAAATTGTAGACAGATTACAGTATATGAAAGTTTAGCTAGACATCCAGATGGTGTGAAATGTGAATGAATGAAGTAGCGGAATAAATGGAATAAATGGAAAATCAAGACTCAGGGCACTTCATAACACAATCTAATTTGTATTTACACAGGACACGGCAGCAGAAGTACACGATGCATATATATGATATATACAGTACTGCGCTGTGGGAGGAGTCTGGTGTGTGCTTGTGTTTCTCACTGGACACACAAACCCTCCTCCTTGTGACTCAATTGGGAAAAGTCAGAAATGTGTCCAATCAGCATCCAAGAGAATCAGAGAAACAGAAGCCCAATCGACCAATCAGCACCAGCACTCTATACACTGTGAACCCATGTGACAGGTTTACTCTGACTTCTCAGTTCTTCTTCAAACAGCCAATTTTAGATGTCCATCCATGACGAGGAGTGATTATGATGTAAGGAGTAACATGTCTTAACGTTAGAAGCTGTAATTCATATCTCATTCTCTCTCTTCATTTTTGTCCCTGATGCTGAAGAATATTCTTATAACAAAAATTTGGAAAACATTAAACGCATTAAGCCAGGCTAACAATATAGATAAAATGCAGTCAATACATTGTGTTTTTGGCATACCTTTAGCTATGCCAAAAAATCTTCACAGTTTTCAAAGGGTTTCTTTTATAATCTCGACAACACTGAGGGCAACAACTTGGTATCTACTTCTGTTCCCTCACTGATGATATATGCCTCATATTTAAAATCACTTCAACTGAAAAAAAAAACTTCAACTGAATGGTTACATAATCTGCCTAAAACAATTCATTGAGGAGATATGCTGAAATTTCTCTACCTGAGCAGTGATAAAACAAAAATCCTCCTGGTTTGAACCCCTCATAAAAATCACAAACTGTTCTCGACTGTTGTCACCAAAATTTGAAATATTCTTGTCCTTTGAAAGCCACATTAAAATATATATGCAAAACATCATTTTATCAACTTCAGAATATAGCAAAGTGTTTCCAGAAGTGTGCCAATTAAACGTGCCAAAACTCCTTCCTCACTTAAATTTGGACTCAAATCCAACCTTTTCGGCAACACTTTTTATCAATACAGCATCCTTTCTATAATCTCTTTCTTCCCCTTATCCTAATGTTCAATACTTTGAAATAATTTCCTAAAAAGCACATTGCAAATAGAATTTTGTCATTTTTAAATCAAATATTTTTGGAAATAAAAAATATATATTTAACTGCAAACATTACAGGCCACCAAAGGCTTTTCCCTTAAAACCATTAACATTATACATTTAGAGAGAGAAAAAAAACTGAGCTTTAATTCAAAGTTTGCTGGAAAAAGTTGATTGAAAGTGTACCCTGTTGTACCAAGGGCACACACAGGTCATTTCCAAAGTTAGCCCTTAATCCCCGCAAATCCCTGATCGTAGAAGACAGAACGAGCATGCCTGCAAAGTGAAAGAATATGCCGTTCCTGGTCAGTCAAGGCGTGTCGGCTTTAAAATAGCACTGAAATAATTCCTGAACAAAGCGACTTTTGAGGAAGGGGGAAGGGATCTTTACAACGACATCATCAGAAACTACTGCATATCCTTTCAGATATATCTCAGTGCAAAGGGGATATCAAACAGGGTGTAATTCCATTCACAGCTACACCCAAGTGAATTGTTGCGCAAAAAAAAAACGAATCAATAAAAGTCGAATTGAGATCATTCATTAGGTCGCTTTGAAACAAACAAACAAAAAAAACAGCATCTGAGAATCTCATGGTAAACAGAAAAGGGGAGTGCAAGTGTGGGAAGTTCTGGTCCCAGAGGGCCAGTGCATTTCCTGCAGGTACTCTGGATAAATTACCTGATTGGCCAAACATTCTGATGCCAATTCACTCAAAGTGTGGAACAGCAGAGGTAGCTGACTCAGCAGTTAGTGAATGACTCAGCGGTGAGTGAATGAATGACCCATTGCTTATTACCGATGATGCTTTAACAGTGACCCAGAAAAGTATACTAAACGTGGACTACTTTCGATTTATTCTTTACTGCCACAGCTATATTGTTGTAAACTCTGCGCTTCCATAGACAAAACAAATACCAAGTAAGGCGTCAGTAAAACATCTTCAATTACCAAATGAACCACATGGCTGAACAAATGAATAGAAACAGGTCTCAATGTGAATGGACTTTGATGATGTCAATGCTAGCCTGCTCATGTACCTTGGACATGTAATATGCCCAACCGAAATTAAAAAAATGACATTTTTTATTGATTTAGGGCAAATAAGCAATGTAATACCTTACAGGGCCTGGCGACTGTGTTGTGCTCTCATAAAGTTTGAGTGCATACAGTATTTCTGGGCAGAATTGTTTTTTATTTTGCTCAAGGAATTGTCAGGCTGACCTTTTTTTCTATGAGAATAACATTTGCCTGAAGATTAATTATTTGATTCTCATTGAGAAATAAAAATGTCACTCTGTGCCATAGCCGTCTTACTAATGTGAGGCAGTAATTCAGCTGAAAGGTCTGCCTGAGCTGAAAGGGGACAGTGTTTGCGAGCTTTTTCCAGATTAGCGAGAACGCTGACAGTGAGCTTAGTGTGGATTGGAAGGTTTTCCAAAAAACAAAAATAAATAAATTGTGTTGTGTATGAAATATATAACGCTTGCTCATCAAGTTTCACTGGGGAGGTCTTGTTCCTAGATTTCGTTTATCTGACTGGTACGCTAGAGGGCCTTTGGGGGTCAGACCCTCAAAGCGGGCGAAACCTTGTCCAGGAATTCGTGCCGCGATCGGAAGGCGTGACAACGTTCTGAAAGACCTTGGCAACTGCGTTTCCCCCACATTCTCCTCAGTAAAGATCCCTGCCTTTAGCTGCCGCGCTCGCCCTGTCAGAGCCGCCCCCTAAAATAGCAGTGTGCTTTGGTGGCCTTTGTCCATTCACTTAACAATAAAAACATTCCTTTGGCATTCACAGAGCCCTGCATGAGAAGGAGAGAGAGAGAGAGAGAGAGAGAGAGGGAGAGAGGGAGAGAGAGAGAGAGAGAGAGAGAGAGAGAGGGAGGGGTAGGATGTTCAGGACAGGAGGGCAAGCCTGATATTTCAGGAATAATATTCCTCAAACGCGCTATGCTGCAGAAGGTGGGTCACTCTAGTAATCCAGCAATGATCCAGTCATATCAATCTAGTAATGTCTTCATTTTAGAAATTACCGTCCTCCTGCCTTTGAACAGTTCATGTCATGCCAAACCCTCGTGAGTAAACGAAACAGACCGTTACATTGTGGAAAGGGCAACATGCTGTCAAAGATACACAGGGTGATTTATAACAAATTTTACTAGATATGGCAATATATATTTTGGAAAGTTTTTTTTTGAAGCATAAGCAGCAATTCAAGGCACTCAAGATGTAAAATAAATACAAATAAAAAATAACACTTGAGCTATCAGAATAGAAATATGGAACATTTCACCTAAGGAATTTCTATTGTACAGAGTTATTCGGGTGACTAATGCAGAAGTATTTAGATCATTCAGATCAAAATGAAAAATAAAAACAGATTTAAAAACATAGCAGTGCTGTCCCTGTGGCAGTTATTACCTGTCATTGCCATGGACCACAATTCCCTGGCTGAACTCTTCGAGACACATTACTGATATATACTATATATATCATCAATTTCAACAGATTAATAACACACTGTTGAGATGAATATGAATGAATAAATAAATACATACATAAAACAAAGAACAAAAAAACTGATAGATAAATACATAAATAGATACAATATATCCCATAATTACAACGGTGGTTGTAAGATGTCTGTTGCAATGTTGCATTTCAATGTGTAAATACTCTTTTGAGTATTTGAGTTGACAACATTGTAATGCTTTTGTAGCTAAATGAAGGTACATGTGAGGGACTGTACGAGGAAAGCAACATTGAGAGGATGAGGTCGTTTCCTTTCAGTTCTGCCGTCACTGTGCATGGATTTCACCCGCCATCAATCCACTCCTCCTCCTGCAGCCCGTTTGTTAAACCAGATTACCAAACTCCAGGTCCTGAAGCAAATGTGAGGCCATTCACTGCTGGAATATACTTCGGTCTGTTCCGTTTGGTGTCGTCTCCTTCTCCGCCACCATCCCATTTTAGGTTACCATGCCAACCTTTTCTCAGATGATTGACACGGAGACACGGGCACATCGGGGGTGGGGTCAGTTCCATGTGAATTCAGTTCAGTCAGTTTAGGAAGTGAACTGAAATCCAGTTGACCAATTGAAAACCCCCCTGAGAACATTCTGGCCATTTTTCAATTCATGAATTGAATTTCAGTCTATTTCCTGCATTGCATTGAACTCCAATGGAATCGAACCCAAGTACCAACATAAACATTACCTTTCCTTAATTTAATAACTGAAAAATTTAAAATTAAAAATAAACGTTAAAACATACAACATGAGGTGCAATATCAGTGAAGAGTATTTATGCAGGGAAAGAACATGCTTTTTGATAACCTTCATGTAAAGGCAGGCAACCACATTGCCCTGAAATGAACTACAGCTAAATGTACTTATTCATGAGATGAGTCATGTACTCTGGTGTATTTTTTTCCATTCAACAAGATGAAAGGTTTTCTGGGGTAAATAAAAAAAGACAAAAACCACAGATATTATTTTGTTGAGTAACTGGTATTGTTATTTAAATATATCCTATTTTGCAGAAAGTTGCGCCTTTGGTTCACAGAGCAGTGCTTTTGGATTTCTCATTTTGCCAGTTGCCGTTGGCTTTGTTGAGAGACGTTGTGCTGCCATGTTTGGTGGCGGTGCCCGACCGCAGGGCCGTGTCCGGAGCTTCCGCTAATGGCTGCTTTTCCTCCTGCTCCGTCTCGCGGTGGTAGAAGTAGTTGAAGTTGGAGACGATGACGGGCACGGGCAGGGCGATGGTCAGCACCCCGGCGATGGCACACAGCGTGCCCACGATCTTGCCCCCCATTGTGATTGGGCACATGTCCCCATACCCGACCGTCGTCATGGTGACCACCGCCCACCAGAACCCGTCGGGGATGCTGACGAACTGCGTCTCGGGCTCGTCGACCTCCGCGAAGTAGATGGCGCTGGAGAAGAGGATGACCCCGATGAAGAGGAAGAAGATGAGGAGACCCAGCTCCCGCATGCTGGCCTTCAGGGTCTGGCCCAGGATCTGCAGGCCCTTGGAGTGCCGGGAAAGCTTGAAGATCCGGAAGACCCGCACCAGGCGGATGATACGCAGGATGGCCAGCGACATGTTCTGGCCCGAGTTGGCGTCATCTGGCGTGGACACCAGCTCCGTCACCAAGGTGACGAAATACGGGATGATGGAGACAATGTCGATGATGTTCATTATGTTGTTGAAGAACTCCCTCTTGCTGGGGCATACGGTGAAGCGCACCACAAGCTCGAAGAAGAACCAGAAGATGCAGGCAGTCTCGATGAGGAAAAAGGGGTCAGAGAACGTGGTGGTTATGGTTTTGGGGGTCGAGCTTGGAGGGGAGAGCGATTCAAAGCCCTTCTGGGACTGGTTGAGCACATTAACGACGGTAGGGAGGATCTCCAGGTCCTCGCGGAACTCCGGCAGAGTCTCTAAGCAGAAGATGATGATGGAGATGACGATGACGAACACAGACACCAAGGCCACACCCCTGGCGGCATTGGAGCTCTCTGGGTACTCGAACAGCAGCCAGAACTGCCGGTGGATGTCGCTGGATGGCAGGGGCACCTCGGCATCTTTGATGAAACCCTCGTCCTCCCTGAACTGCTCCATGGCCTCGTTGCCAAGCTCATAGAAGTTGATCTCGTCGGCAAAAATCTCCAAAGGCACGTTAGCGGGCCTGCGGATCTTTCCCCCGGACTGGTAGTAGTACAGGATCCCGTCGAAGCTAGGCCTGTTACGGTCAAAGAAGTATTCATTTCTCATGGGGTCGAAGTAGTCCCTCCGTTTCAAAGGATCCCCCAGCAGGGTCTCGGGGAACTGGTCGAGGGTCTTAAGCTGCGTCTCAAACCGAAGGCCAGCAATGTTGATGATCACCTTCTGGTTGCCCTCCTCTAGGCCCTGCTTGTCTGTGAAGAGGTCGTCGCAGCAGTCCTTGGCCAGCTTGCTGAAGATGGTCTCGCTTTGCGTGCCCTCACTATTGAGCAGCTGCTTCCAGTTGGAGATCAGGCTGGCACAGCTGGGGCGCCCCCTCCTGGACACTGGCGGAAGGATGGGTGACCCCGGTGGGAGAGGATCAAGCTGTAAGTGGACCATCGACATCTTCCGGCTCTTGGGGGGCGACCGCTGGGGGAGAGCAGGTGGTTTTTGCTCATCCCATGGACAGGGGTGTCCCCCGTGAGTGAGGTCATCTCATTAGCATAGTCCGAGTCGTCCGGCTCGCTCATGTTGATGTCGATATCGTCCAAGCTCTCGAAATTGACCAGTGCCACCTCCATCACCCCCCTGGTGTAGGCCTCAGTTCCACGTCCTGGCCCAGGGTGACAGAGTTTGGTGGAACCACGCCCACAATTTTTTTTTTTTCAAAAACAAACCAATTATAGAAATTCAGGGGGAAGTATGGGTTCAAGGTTGTGGCCCTGTCTGGCAGCAAAGCAGAACTGAAGAGTCTGCCTGAATCCTTAAAAAATAAATAAAAATAAAGCCAAAAAAAGTGTGAAAGTATAAGGAGTGAGCCACCCTGGCAGTACAGCTCAAGCGAAGGGCCTGCCAGAATCTGTGAGTCTTCTTCTCCTCTGGACCTGCAGACACACAGAGAGGGGAAATAGGGCAAGTGAGGGCTCAGTACATTCTAATTGTAGGCTTGGACTGTGACAACAAAGAGAGGGAGAGGGAGAGAGAGAGAGAGAGAGAGAGAGTATTTATCGTCTTGTGTATGTGACGTCTGAAGGTGCTCATGTGCCAAACTTGTTCCTTAGATACCAAGGTTTCTCTGGAAACCAACAGAAAGCAGCTGGCGGAGGATAGGAAGCACATTTCTCAGGGTGCGAGCCTGTAATTGTGTTTGTGAAGGGGAGCAGGGGGAGAGGGGAGGGGAGGGGGGGGGGGGGGAGAAATGGAGCCGGGGATCTTGATGAATCGTGACCAAGATTATTTTTTAGTTTGTTTTGTTCATTAAGGCAATTAAGCCATAGTAAGGGGAAACAAACAGAAATAAACTGATTTGCATTTGAGGTCATGTTGTGCAGGTGAAGTAACAAGGACAGAAACGGTGAAATTCTCACTATGCCATAGCACAGCTTAATATCTGGAAACCATACCATAATAAGCCATATTACAATAATAGTATACAGTGTATAAAAGTATATAGTATATTATTATATGATAGCAATAGTATATAATAATATATTTGCATTGTAAATCATGTACTTTTGTTTCTGTGGGTGTTGTATTACTCAGAAAACAGGAGAGAGTGTTTGATCTGATGGAGCGCTGACACACTCACTTGTTTTTCGGGTAATGTCATGTTTCTCTTCTGGTACCCTACAGGTCAGGGTGTCATTCGTATTTCTACTCCGAACTTTCAAGTTTATTATAGTAAAAAAGCACATCACGGCAACTTCAAACAAATGAAGCCATTTTGTTTATGATGCAGAAGAAAAAAAAACACATACAATTGCACACGCTAAATTCTAATTGAGGTGTAAGAGGCAGTGCTAAAGCTTTTTATGTCAAGACAGTTCTGATGAAAAAGAAAAAAGAACACTGAATAATATTCAGTTGACCCACTAGAAAACATAACATTATTTTTGCTCATTGCTTTTACTCAACTGAATTTTATAAGCAGATTTACTGAGGGAAAGGAAAAAGCCCAGAGTGAAACCCTCACATTTATTGCATCATAAAAGGGAGACACGACACACCATTACTATATTTGTAGTTTTTTTTTGTTATTTTTGTAGGTTTTTTTATTTTTGTGGGGGCCTACTGTGCTTTGTGTTTCTGAGGGTTATTTTG
Organism: Albula goreensis; assembly: GCA_022829145.1. Taxonomy (NCBI): domain Eukaryota; kingdom Metazoa; phylum Chordata; class Actinopteri; order Albuliformes; family Albulidae; genus Albula; species Albula goreensis. The sequence continues at coordinate 33,901,840 of CM040752.1, forward strand.
GTATATGCTAATGACAGGAAAGCGTTTGTTCGGATTTGTTTTCTTTATTTTGGGTCTAGGTGCGTCACTCCAGTTTTCTATTTTGGCTTTTTCCCTGCTGAGTAGAACACACAAATATGTAAATTAGCCAGGCTAATTTGTGACAGGAAACAGCCACATCAACAAAACAATACCCTGTAGAAATCGACTAAAACGGCAGAGAAACGATCTGCAGGACCATGACATTTCTGACGGAAACATGCGGGGATGCTGAAGCTCAGGAAAATCAAATATTGCATGAAAAAGATGTCAATATATTGAAAGTATTAATTTAATACTCTGTGGACATTCAAACGCTGTGAGAGGATATGACTCATGGAGTACCCAAAACTGAGAGCTTGAAACTTTTGGAAACTCTTCACATTTACACTGCTGGATATATTCTGATTTAAAAAGAAAAGCAGTGAGTTTCATTCATAAAAAAAACATTCATCAGTAATAAACATATCATCAATAACCTGTCTGCTTATCTGCAAATCCCCTTCTGCATCGTATTTGTTGTCCACAAAAGCTGATCAAAAACGGATCTTTTTTTAAATGCTTGTCCACACGTGAGACTGTGTTTTAGGAAGCGCATGACTGATGGGAACCTGGGCCAAGAAAAGGAAAACCTATAAAAATCAACCATAACCACCAAAATAATACACATTTCTGACAGAAAAAAGGGTTTCAGTTATTTAAACATGTTTTAAACATTTTTGAGAAGCAGAAAAAAGAAACTTCATTATGAATGACATTCCCAGGAGAGATATGCCGTTTTAGACAAAAACACGCCAGTTAAAGGTTGATCATATTTTTAAGCTTGTCCCCAGAACCTGTGAGTTAGCTCAGGATATTGACACAGCACAAGATGCAGAAAGCAGATGCAGACAGTGGAAAAAAAGCAGAGAAATGACCAGATGAGCTTTTACTTTTCTGACAGAGACATTTAAGTTAGTTTGAGGTGGAGAGTAGGCGGGTTGGTCATAAGCAGGGAGTTGACACAGGGGCTAAGGTGGTGGTGTTAAGTTTAAAACAAACGAATCTCAAATTTCTCTTCTGAGCAATGTAGTCCTATAACTATAGCAAAAGAAAGAAAGAAAGAAATCCTTTTGCACATTGTTGAAAATACAGGAAATTTTGACCATTTTTCAAAAAAAAAAAAAAATTGGGAAACCTGAAAATGGAATTAAACATGGGTCCTGGTCACCCTAAAGATGGGCGGCTCCCTTTCACCTGTATCCATGACCCTAAATCAGGTGAGTGTGCCCTCTTTAAAACCCGGGGCCTTCTACCTGTATCCCTGTCTTAGGGTCACGGTTGCGTGCCCTCTATAAAACCCGGGGCACACTCTCCGCTCAGCGCGCGCGGTAGTTGACACCAGGGCCCGGGCTCAGGCTACAGAAGCTGCTATGGGATTAGCGACGGTCGGGGCTACGGCACCTGTCCTGTAGGGTAGGACTCTCCCCTCCTACAGTTCACTTACTATTCCGCTGACCTTATTAGAGGAACCAGAGAGCAGCAGGTTAAGGGTTTAGAGTTAGTTTCCCACAGAAACTGGAGCTTTGCGCACATTACTTTAATCCATTATTTATCCGGCCTGCCTGTTGCCCTCGCGCTGAGGTGACTTGCTTAAGCTTCGATTTTTGACATATAGGATGGATGTTAAAGTTACAAACCCATTTATACTCTGAGCAACACAGATTGTGCTAATATCGAACTGGATTTTTTGCAGTACTGGTCGCTCATTATTATACGATGATATATTATAAAATGCAATATTATAATAGCAGCAAATACAACTGGGGCATGGATCATTACATTACAAAGTTAAGTACATTAACTTACAGATGAGGAAAATCTGGGAAACTGAGCTGGATGAACAGTGTGTGCGCACATGCTTGAGTGTGCCTCAGTGTGTACCACACTATGTACACACCTCTGTGGATGAATATCTATGTAACAGTGTGTGGTTATGTTTGTGTATCTGTGAGTGTCTGTGTGTGTCTGTGTGTGTGTGTCTGTGTGTGTGTATGCACATCTCTGTGTATGTATGTAACAGTGTGTGGTTATGTTTGTGTATCTGTGAGTGTCTGTATGTGTGTGTGTGTGTGTGTGTGTGTGTGTGTGTGTGTGTGTGTGTGTGAAGAGATAAAGGAACAGCAGGTTTTGGGGTACGGGCTAAAAGCGGTAGCAGAATCTGGCACAGGGAGGCTGAGAGGAGACGCCTGCAAAGGGAGGCTGAGAGGAGACGCCTGCAGATGTTTAATTAAAGACACCAGACTGACGCATCATCCATTCTCCTGTCTGCAGCAGGAGCGCAGAACGGGTGACACAGAGCGAGAGAGGAGAGAGGGAGAGAGAGAGGGAAGGAGAGAGAATGAAGGAGGAAGAGACAGAGAGAAGGCAGAAGAGACTGCAGCAGGAGCACAGGACGGGTGACACAGAGCAAGAGAGGAGAGAGGGAGAGGGGAGGGAGGGAGAGAGGGAGGAAGAGAGGGGTGAGAGAGAAAGAAGGAGGGCGAGAAAGATTAAAGGGTGACAGAAGGAGGGTAAAGAGAGAGGTAGAGAGAGAGAGAGTGGAGAGAGGAAGATAGGTAGAAAAAGGAGGGAGAGATACAGAGGGGGCAGAGAGAGGGAGCAAAAGAGAAAAACAGTGCCCGAGCCAGGGGAAAGGAAAGAGGGATATAAACAGAAGAATAATGGAGAGAGAGAGAGAGAGAGAGAGAGAGAGAGGAGGTGGAAACAAAGCTATGGGGAAAGCAATGAGGTTCATTCTCCATGGAAAGTTCTTATCCTAATGAGCCGTCTCTTGGGCTACATTAATGCACCTGCTGACCTCAGCACCTTGCTGAAGCACAGCACTAAACAAAGGGGGTCATGGCACATTGACACATTTTAAGGGTGTTCTGGAAGAATAGAGTCCATAACCTATATTGTCCCTTTTTGTTATGTAACCAGGTTTTTTTTTTTTTTTCACCTGAACACAAACTGCACAGCCTCAGTGTAAAACAGAATGAGATTAAAACTCACTGTGTGTGTGTGTGTGTGTGTGTGTGTGTGAATGACAGAAATAAACTCTGTTATTCTTTGCGGGTTTAGGCTGAAGTCAGAGTGAATTCCTTGTCCTTTTCCCTTACATTCACTCAGGTTTGTGATGGCACAGATGCACAGCCTCCATGTTACTCCCTGAAACGGGCAACTTAGAGCTGAGGATCCATTCATTCCATTACAGTCATTTAGCGGACGCTTTTATCCAATGCAATTTACAGTTGATTAGGCTAACTAAGGGCCAAACCCCCCTGGGAGCAATGTGGGGTTAAAGGCCTTGCTCAGGGGTCCCAGTGCTGTACCTTAGCCACTAGACTACAGGCTAGTTACTGTAGGCAGCTTTCCCATGTCGTAGTTCCCCTTTTAGGTCACCAACGAAGGCCCTGATTCAATCAACCCCTGAGTTTGTTTAAACTTAAAAACGCAGCATAAAATACAACATTAACTTAAAATGCAAAGTAATACAAATTACATGCAAATATTACACTCCTCTGGTGGAAACACTTTGGCTGGGTTTCAATCAGTATTTGTCCTTAACCGCTTGCTTTTGGTCTATAAGTATGTTTACCAGTTCATTTCAATGATTTCTGAACTCCTCCAACTGTGTCGGTCAATATCAGAGGGAACGCTGACATTTACACATGAAGAGGTTGATTCATTAAGATTCCAATGAATAATCGCATGATTATTAATGGTTTATAATCATTTAATATATTATTAATAATTAGTGGGTAATCAACCAAGAAACAAACAAATTACACCAGCTGCAAACAGCCATATTTAAATGAAGGACTTTGACTGTTTGGAATAGACCTCGACCTGTGTTTACTGTGGATGGTTACACTGAATGTCTGCCAGAAGTAGCTAGCATGCTTGTATTGCTTGTTTTATTCAAATCCTAGTTAGTCTTGTATTCTGTAGCATGACTTGCTGTTTAATTAAAAATAATTTATTCTTACTGTTCAGGATGCATGCATCCACATATTCTGATTTCCGTGTCTTTTCAGCGTTACCTGGAATGAGTCTGCTCATCAGCTCCCATTGCAAAAAATCATTCAGAATGTTAAGTTATGGATTTTGCAAACGCATATTTTTGTGTGAGTTTTGCACTCGTGCACATAGAACTGAAAAAGACACAGATGCACATGAATAGTTGTCTGGTTGTTTATGGGCTTGTTTGTTTCTGTAGTGAGCTACACTAGTGTTTAGTGTTACACATAAACATATAGAGTGATAAATTGACTGTTCATTTCTAGGGGAGAAAACCCAAATGATTAAAAATAAAAGACTTTGCACATTCATGTTTGTAGATAACCAGGACAGATATGGGGACCTTAAATGTCTTGCACCATTTCAGAAGCATAGCTCATAAGTCCTGATTTACAACTGCGAAATGCAAGATGAAGTCCCTCACACCCAGTCTATGCCATTATCTCAGGTTAATGCAACCTATTCATCCTGTTGATATAACCAACCCTATACCCTGAAACCAGCATGCCAAATTAAATATTCTCCAGGCTGTTGATTATAAACAGATAAAGAATACCTGCAATAATTCCTCTGATTTATACCAGACAGGTGCGCATTGAAAAAAACAACCTGTGACCCAGTTCAGTTTCAAAATGCCTAAATATCACCAGTACAATAAATAGTGCATTCATTGTTTCATCAACAGCAAACAGAGCATGGGAAAGCGTTGCTCCAGTCTTGGCTTCTAGTGGCGCAGTATGTAGGTCAGGCAGAATAATCACTTTCCTGGGTCCTATGTAAAGGAAGTCGCTGCTGTTTACCTAAGACACCATCTCAAACAGGGCTTGCTCTGTTTGTAATTTAGACAGACCGCACCATGTTAATAAATCAAGCCTTTTGTTATTGTCCAGATAGAGTACATTACCCAGACATAATGTATTAACAACAGATACTTGGTGTTACCTATCAGATAAGCTTTGCACAATTTATTTTCTTTTTTTATGCTTCATTTGGAATAAGGACAAACACAATATACTACTTGTGCTTTCTGAACTGATTCCTACCTACATGTAAGTAGAGTGTTTTCTGCAGGCATAGCCTAGCTGAGACAAATCTGGATGGTTGTGTTTTTTTTTTGTCCTTTAATTTCATATTTCAAATTCCCTACATTCTTTAATGTTTTTTTTATCATTTAGGTTTATGTTTGAATAAAGTTGAAGTTAAAGAAATATTTTGAAAAACACACTTTGTTCCCATAACGAATTGAGAACAACTGACTTGGTTGTGCAGTCCAAAACTTACAGTGAGAAATCAATTTGTTATAAAAACTACAGTAAAAGCATGTCATTTCAACTCAAACAACATTAATGCAGAGGGATGAGTGTATGAATATGCTATGACTAAATGTTTTTAGAAAAAAATTTGGATGGATGGATCCACACACACATTCACTAAAACATACATAATCATAATACTAACCATAACCATTCACATTCACTAAAACATACATAATCATAACATAAATTCACATTCACCATTAATCATAACAAAACATAACCATTCACACGATGTACCATTCACAAACATTGATGGACATACACACACATGCTCTACATTCACATACAGACTGAAACACACACACACACACACACACAAACCTGGTCTACATTCACATATACTAATACACATACACACACATGCACACACTCACACACATACGTGCTGCACAATCGCACACACTGATATGAACACTTTCTGTATTCACACACATGCACAGACACACTCTACACTCTCATACATTAATACATACACATACATGCTCTATATTCACACACACAGACACACTCTACCCTCGCATACATTAATACATACAAATACATCCTCTATATTCACATACACACAGACACACTCTACATTCTCATGCATTAATACATACACATACACACTCTATTCATTCACACACACACACACACACACACACACACACACATTCCCGGGACGTGGAGGGTCTCACACACACGGGTCTCCCAGTCTTACCGGCTGGTGCCCCTGGACGGAGAGGTCCCCCACCTGCCCAGGGAGTGAGCTTCAGCGAGCCTCATCCAGCACCACAATCAGGGGATCAGACTAGCTTAATCTATTAAAGCTTCCACTCGGTAACCTTACCCAGGGCCCGTAACCAGAGCCGAGGGTTCGAAACACACACACACACACAGGGCACATGGCTTCACCTGCCATGGGGCGCCAGCCAAGGAGCGGGGCAGAGGTGTGTGTGTGTGTGTTCGTGTATGTGTGTGTTGTGTTGGGGGGGCAGTATCACCCTTCCACAGCACAGTTTCTTCTTCCTGTTCTCTGGCTTTGTCTTAGGGGCCGGGGGTTTGAGGAAACCCCCCTGCTTTACTACAACCAATGGCATTCTAAGAGTGGCAGGACAGAGGGACTCAGTGCCGGGCCTTGGTGGGGGTGGAGGGGTGGTGTTGGGGGTGGTTTTGATTCCACGGCCCGCTCTGCTCTCCCGGACAGCCGGCAGCCCAGGCCAAAGGTCACGGTCCTCAGAGACACTGCCCAGCTCTGGCCTCCATGTATTGGGCCCGCCCCCTCCCCCAGTCTGGGTCCGCACCAGGATGTCCGTCCCTGTCTCACACTCAGAGAGGCTTGCCCGGCTGAAGTGCCCGGGGCAAGGTCATACGACCGCCCCGCCCCTGCGACCCCTCTTCAGTCAACAGCAATACAGCCCCAGATCGCTTACAGCGTGCACAAAACCTCCCAGACTGGAACAACTTGCTTACCGATCGCTGCGTCTGACTTGCTAACGAATTCACCTTAAATTCTTAATGCTTTACAAGACAATTAAAGAGCCAAGCAGGTGAGGAGGACAATAAATAACGACCACAGAGCAATGGAGGGACCTTCGGATGCTCTGCTTAGATAGCGCTGGTGTGCTGTCCGCTGAAGTCGGAAACAGAGACTCACCAGAAAGAAAACCTCATCTTTATAACATCTTTATAACATAATCCAAGCACAGTGATTTTTTGCACTCATTTGTAATAATATACATTTTAAATGTATGATATAATTCATTGATAATATATATATTATAGTTATTTAGCTGACACTTTAAGTGACTTACAGTTGGTTACACTAATCAAGGTCCAATCCCCCCTGGGAGCAATGTGGGGTTAAGGGACTTGCTGAAAGGCCCAACAGCACTGGTGTTCTTGCTGTGGCTGGACTGGGGCTTCAACTGCCAGCCTCAAGGGTCCCAGTCATGTGCCTTAGCCACTGGACTACAGGCTGCCCCTGATTAATTTAAATATGCATGTGACTAGAATTCAATATTATTTCATACACTCTGTATGACCGCATATTGAACATGACCACAAAATTCCCCTGAGGGAGGTTAGGGTGGCAGTAAAAAAAAAGTATTTCCATGACCCAAGCAGGTGCAAAGAAGCCACTCTACAGAAAATAGGTGTTTATTGATCCATCGGTCATGTGTTTCTGACCTGGTTTGACCTTACGCAATAGGGAAAGTGACACCCAATCAATTGCTTTAAATCCCACGTAAATACCCTGAGCACTTGACATACACATGAACGCAGCATGCTTCAGAAGCCGCACTGTAATGGCTAATGGATCTGTGCAGGACGTCACCATGGACTCAGCCCTGTTGGTTTACCTGTCTCAGGTATGATATTAGAGGTTGGGTCTGCAATGGGAGTACATACCTGGCCTTATCATGCCAGGATTAAGGCAAGTCTAAGGGCTTGGTTACATTGGCTAAAACTGATTAAAATATCTGAGTTAATTCTCATGAAAAAAAAATCAGTTTTGTTACATTTAGATTTGGGATGAGACATTCCACTTCGCTACTACAGGTAGTGTAGAAAGGATAGACTGTTCAATTCAGGCCATGTTGTTATCTCAAGTTAATGTAACCTATTTATATATCTACCTCTATAACCCTGAAATGTGTCCACTGCTGCGACCCTCTCCCACCAGCTCAGGAGGAGGAAAAACATAAGTACATGACTCACCCAATTCATGTGATGACAAGCCTTCATTTCTTTCCACACTGCAGATATTTCACTAATCACACAGAGCCGATGCCATCAGGGGAGCACAAAGTCAGCATATACTCATATATGCTCTTGCAGTTACCCAACTGGCCACCGAGGGTGCTAGAGAGCAACGAGACCGATGACTGCTAACTGGTTTAACCCCTGTCTTTCCCCAGTGAGGCAGAGCCTCAGGCTATAGCGCGTAATGGAGCAGCTGGGACTTGAACACCCAGCACTGGGCTGTGAACATGAGCTACCCAGAGGCCCTGTCTCTGGAGGCCTTTCTCATTTAAAACATTCCCATACCTTCATGACAAAAAGCTTAGCCATTGCAAACCGTGACATAAGATTTACGCCCCTCTGTCGGATTCTCTCACCTCTCATTCCTCGCTTTCCCCGAAGGGGAAAACCTCCAATCAAAGTCCATCTTCTGCACTGTGAAAGTGACAGACGGATTTCTTGGTCCTGGCAGGCTATCATGTTATGTGACACACATGATCGCTCATGACCGGAATACATTCTCTCTCGCCGTATCTATAACAGATCTTCTGCCTCTGTGAGCTGGTTACTCACGCCCCCCATCCCCCACCCCCCACCCCCAACCCCCAACTGTAACCTCCATCCTAACCCAACCCCCCAAAACCTCCATCCAACAACCCCCCCCCACCTCCCGCCAAGTGACTAACAGCACTGCAGGAATTTTGAGCATGCCCACAGACGCATTCATTTTTCACACATGTCATTTTTCACACTGTGATATCTGTCTCTTGGCTAAAGGCTTCCATGCACACTGGCCTGGCCTACCCCCTGCACACCCAGGCCATGCCGTACAGCTGCTAATGTACGCACTCCATCTTCACCGCCGTAGTCTTGGTTATTTTAATATTTTAAGGGCCTGTCTCTTTATGCTGTAATGAAGAATCACCCCGGTACTTTAGCTCCCCCAGGGAAGGATCTTCACCTGGGCTGCTTCAGTCGACATGCAGCAGTGTTAATGGATTAGCTGTAAAAACACAGGCCAAGTAAATGCCTGTGGAGGAGGATGCCTACATATAGTGGAACATACTGCAATATACTGTCAATACTTGTTTTTTACAGTCATAATTATAAATGTATTTCAAAAATTATATATTGAGATAGCTGAGAATTTCAGTCATTTTTATATTTGTCCATATATTTTGAGGTGATGCAGTATATATTTTTCTCAATAAATAGTTAGCACTATGAGGGTGTAAGGAAAGGTAGAGAAGTTTTTTTTTTTAAATGTTCATGGTTATATTTGACTGTGCTAATTGTATTGATGATCCTTGCTCTTATTATGCACAATGTCATTGACTCTAAAAGTTTCATTTTTTGTAGTACCAATGCCCTTTAATGCACTACTGCTCATGGTGTTTTAAGTCACACTGGACAAAAGAAATTAAATGAGTGCATGTGTCCCTGCTACAATTCCTACAGTGTCCACCAGGGGCAAAAGGGAGTCACCAGCCCTTAGAAAGATGCACCCCAAGCTCAGTGATGGCCCCATAACTGTCAATCAAAACTACGGCCTGAATGCAAAACACATTCCTATGCCTACTGCATTAAGCATTAGAGCTCACTTGCCTTTCAGTGGCTCATTGGGCTATACTTCACCCACATGCAGAGATTACATTTGTGGTGTACACATTTTACTGTTGGTACACGCTGTGCCAGAAACATTTACGAAGCATTGTAGATGTAATACATTGTTATTAGCACTTACACTTGAACTTAACCACCAACTGGTTTAGATCCTTTTAGCTACATGCTATTTTTATTGCCGACTGGATTTGGCATGGAAACACCTTGGTGCGGAGGGTATTCCATGCCATCTGGCAAGCTGTGGATTGTCTTGTTTACCCACATGACCATACCAAGGAGAGAGCGGCACTTTTCAGGGTTTTGCATGTACACTGCTATGACTTGCAACCACACATTGTTCCCAGATTAGCTCTGCGCTATGATTAGCTACATATTACACAGAGCATTCCACGTGTCAGCACCTTTATTGCATGGAAGTAAGGACTAAGAGCACCAACTCATGATTCATTATTCCACTCAACAATAACATTAAAAAAAAAGATTTATGTCCACTCTGCTGCGGAGGGGGGGCTGGTCACAACCAGTCGCCACGGAAACCTGGCTCATGGAAGATGACGAGGGCATAACTGCATTTCTTTCTGTGACTTTCTAAAATTTTAAATATTTTAATACCTTAATTTTAATAATTGCTGTTTAAAATTTCACAAGCGCTAGAAGGACCACATGCTGTAAGCAGCATTCATCCAAATAACTAACTCGCACAACACTGAAATCGTTGAATTGTTGTCCGTGACGGTTGACCTGAATTGTGGAGCTAAATTCTGATGTCAACCCTCAACCAATCACAGCAGCAGTCAATAAGGGAGGCTCAGATCACTGATATGACCTTTGATCCAGTCTACTCTTTGGAGGTCATTTGGTAACCATAACAAGGCCGTGTGCAATAGGGACTTTTGAGATCAGGACAGTAGCAGTTGTGCATCATGAACAGAAATGGTTAAACTCTAACCTTGACAAATGATCGAAATATATATATATTGCTCTGAATATATTTCCATTTATTATTCTTGATTAGTGATCAAGAAATCAATTCATCTCTTTGCCTAAATTTAATTAAATGTTTTTTTTTTGTACAGTAGTTTATGAGCCCTCTTTCTGCCGGAATGTCCAGTGCTGTTGTATCCTGTTACCTCATGCTTTTATTTTGTACTTTTCTATTACAACAACAGACTTTCATGGCCCTACAGGCTTTTGCTATGCAGCTAATTTGGATGTGGTGGATTGAAACTGTTGCTCGTATGTTGACTGCCCTGCATTGTTGCTGCAAGCAACGTGGAATAAACATAAAAAGAATTCATCACAATAATCCATAATGACTGGTTACTAATACCTATTCTCAATTTCATCGTGTGGCATTATAACTCATTATTTTTCTCTTGACATTACAAGATCATGCAGCGCTGGCCTATATCTGTGGATTATCTGAGCATATGGATGCGTTTACTCCATGTTCCCCCTCTGACAAACCGAGGCTCGTTGATGATGTAAGGATGTAACGATCAGTTAATCCCAGCAGATCATGCAGTGTAAATGCTCGCGAAAACACAGCGACGTTCAGAGGTTAGCTCACCAGTTGCATTGGTGTTATAAACGGTTAAAAAAAGGGTGATATTCTTTTTTAACGATTCATGTTCAAAGAGTTCACTGAATTCAGCCCATCTTTGAATTAATCTGATTGATTGAATGCGACCTCTTATTTCTTTGCTGAATAAGACGGAGTGCAGAAATGTTACGGTAAAGTGCTACACACCATAAAGAGAAAGGTGATTAGCTGCCAATGAGTATTGATTACTCAGCTAATTGGAGGGCTCATTAATCAGGCAGTAGACAGCCTGACACCATCGATCAAACTCCGCTATTTAGAGCTCACAAGCTGCCAGACTGCAGTGGAGGGCCCTCCTGGAGAAAGTTCATTCTGGCTCCAATAGATGTATTATACAACAAAAAGGTATTATGGTATATATCAAGTTTGTATATATGTATAACTTAGGTCATATATATATATGTAACTTATATTATGATATATGTACATGTGTGATGCTGTTTTGCACCCTCTGGCCTGGGAGGTGCTGCTAGTCAGGTCTGTGCTACTGTTGTTCATAGCTCTTGTGGATGCACTAATGGTCTTTCACATTATAACTCACTCTGGATAAGGGCGTCTGCTAAATTACTGTCATGTGACGTCATTTAATGTAAGATCAAGACTGTGGTGAAGCGGCAGCATGCCAGCTTCTCACATGAAGGTTTAAGTACTAAACCTACCATTTCTGTTCTCATTTGAGGCGAAAATTAACATTTAAATTCTTCACAATTTCATTTGTCTATTCTGCTGTAACATTGTTATCTTTCTATCTGCTCTGCTAATTAATACTGGTATAAATTATGCATGAGTTGTAATAATGCTGTTGCTTCATCACAGAGATTATGCACAGACAAAATGGACCTCCACAACAAAAGCAAAGAGCAATGCAAACGAACACTTTGTGCTAGCTGATGTTCCAGCTCCAGAAACGTCTCTGCATTCGTCTTATAGTTCAAGATCAAGAATAACTAGAGCCAGCATCAGTCAACTGGAGTAAAACCTAAACAAGTTATACGGCTCTCAGAAGCCAGATACAAGATGATGCCAGATGCCTTCTTCCTTTAAATTCCTCGCTTCTTCATCACAAAACGCCAGCTAATCACCGCACACTCCATCATGATATTTTACAATATGGAGTATTGAGGCACGGAGACTGCATTCGCCAAAAGCCTGTCACATAAATCCATGGAAGTAGCGCAGGCACTCAATGAAAATGGATTTGCCATCCAGGAAATCTGGAAAGCCGGTCGTTATTCATCCCATCGGTCGTCGTGATTGATTCACCGTCGCCCTAACCGTAATCAAAGGTAGCACGGTCTTGCTGCCAATTCCTTCCTTCACCAGTCGTTTGCCATTTTGCTATTTAAACTGCATTACTGGGTCCTGTGGCACTGTTTGCTTATGGGAGAAGGGAGAGCTTGGAGCAGCCCTCTAAAGATGATATACTAAGATTTCATGCAAATAAGTAACAAGATCTGGAACTTTATAGGTAAGTGCTTGGTTTTGCTCAGTTAGCTCTAGGGAAAGCTTTTAATTGCAACGACAATACCGAGAGTCACTACAATACTGAGGGTCAGCAAAGGACAAATAAGTCACTAAACAACTAATTAGGTTAAGGTTCACTAAAACATTGTAGGGCAATGTGTTCAATATGTAAACATTACATTTTAGCTCACCAGTGAGAGAATGCTGAAGTGTAAGAGTGTAAAGGTGTTTAAGGCAGAGGCACCAGGAAAGAGACCTCATGTGAACCAGGTCCATCAACCACTGTTGCTCTGCTCTACATAATATCTCCCAAGAGGATGAAGAAAAACCTGCTGGAGGAATTAACTCATTTCAATTTACCTCTCAACTCCACTGCTACCCTAACAAAATAAATAAATACATAAATAAACAAAATATACACAAAATCTTTTTTCCATCTTCGCAACACTTGCTGAAAACCTAAGAGCCCAGGGGTTACTCTGCTGGGAGAATTTTGAATGTACTTATTAATCCGCTTTCCAGCCAGCACAGCCACTTGGCAGGCACATTCACTGTGGGGACGTGACACTATATATTCACTGTGGGGACCTGGCAGTATACATTCACTGTGGGGACCTGACACTATACATTCACTGTGGGGACCTGACTCTATACATTCACTGTGGGGACCTGACTCTATACATTCACTCTGGGGACCTGACACTATACATTCACTGTGGGGACCTGACTGTATACATTCACTGTGGGGACCTGACACTATACATTCACTGTGGGGACCTGGCAGTATATATTCACTGTGGGGACCTGACAGTATACATTCACTGTGGGGACCTGACACTATACATTCACTGTGGGGACCTGCCAGTATACATTCACTGTGGGGACCTGACAGTATACATTCACTGTGGGAACCTTATATATACGCAGGACCCTTGCAGATCTACGCATTGTGTTTTAGCCTATGAAGGGTGTCATTCAGAGATACTGCCAATAATGATAATTTTCTTATTCATCTGACAAGTAATGATTGGTGCCCTTAGTCAGTCTCTGATTCAAGGGGTTTTAATGAAAACTAGGCGTACTACTGGCCATTTGTGGCAAATTCAAATATCATTGGCATATGCTAAACATATGAATGGAAGAAGAGATGTTGAATTTGAAATTGAGAGCCTGCAAACTGACTGCTCACCACTGCTCAAACTTTATTCAGCTTTCATGCTTCAGCCAGACCTCAGCCCCCAGTCATCCCCACCTTGCTACTGTAATCTCATAAGCAAAGCTCTGATTGGCCACAAGTCTGGTATCTACTTCTGTCTATCTGTGTACTCTGAAATCCCCCCCCCCCACTCCCCACAAAACCACAGTTTCTCAAATCACGACCATCAACTGGGGCTAAATATAACATTTAGGTGGAGCCAGTTTGATTGTATCTGATCTCTCGCTCCACTAATGTTCCC
>CM040752.1:33921085-34333585 GCA_022829145.1 Albula goreensis
TGACCATCTCTGCCCTCTGCACCCCCCCACCCTCCCCAGATTAAGCCCGTCTGATTTACAGAAATGTTACATTACACTTTTAGAGAGCCGTTTTCCCCTCTCTCTCCAATGGATCAAGCCGGGTAAAAATGTGAACATCTGGTTGCAAGGCCTGAAGTGCTCTTCATTACACATTACTGAATAATAACAATTACACCCACGCACGCTTACGCACACACACTCACACACACTCACACACTCACACACACATACCCATGCATGCAAACATATACACATGCACGCAGGCACCCTCTCTCTCTCTCTCTCTCTCTCTCTCTCTCTCACACACACACACACACACACATACCCATGCATGCAAACATATACACACGCACGCAGGCACCCTCTCTCTCTCTCTCTCTCACACACACACACACATACCCATGCATGCAAACATATACACACGCACGCAGGCACCCTCTCTCTCTCTCTCTCTCTCTCTCTCTCTCTCTCTCACACACACACACATACCCATGCATGCAAACATATACACACCCATGCATGCACATATACAGGCACCAGGCACTCTCTCTCTCTCTCTCTCTCTCTCACACACACACACACACACACACACACACACACACACACACACACACACACACACACACACACACACACACACACACACACACACACACACATGCCCACACCCATGCATTCACACAAAAGCACCCTATCTCCCTCTCTCTCTCACACACACACACACACACACACACACTCACACACACATACACATGCACCCATGCATTCACACAAAAGCACCCTCTCTCTCTCTAACACACACACATGCATATACACAAATACATATACAAACAATAATACCCTAACATACCAAAGCTAACCTCTCATGCTGCCATCTTTGAAATTTTGTATCACAGCTACTGTTCCACTGCTACCTGTACCATTCATATAAATGAATATATAATAAAGTTCAAGTGTTAATCCTGTAAATCTGTGGGAATTAAAGATTCAGATTTCATAAATTCTGCTCTTGGAGTTTTTGTCATCCATGGAAACATATCAATGTTTCCAGGTCTCAGCCATCTGCCTACATATGTGATAGGACGGATGATTGTTAACGAATGTTAGGTAATTACCATGGCTTCTTCAGGAGCTGCAGTTTAATCAAATACAACCTTCAAAAAAGCATTGCTCTGTAACAGAAGAGTGTCACTTGTCACTAAGTTGTGTCCCTTTTTTAGTCAACATAAGATGATACAACTGTACTGAATCAAGAATAGTTTAAAAACCTTGATGAATTCTATTTATGAAGCAGTTTGAAACACCAGCTAAAGCTACACTCATGCGTGTATACTTAAAAATTAGGTAGCACACATATATGTACAACATCTAAGTACATATTCACTTTGCAAGCTGAGATGCTGAGGGAGAAAGATGGACTTCTATGCGGAAAGGTGGGTGTTGAATAAAGAAAACCAGTCCAGCAGCTCTTCAGATAAAAGCAATCTGTGTAGTTTGCAAAGCCATTGATATATAGTCGCACTTGCTGTAGTTCACAAAGTGTTACTATCACTGTTTACCATGAGAAAGCATGCTGTTAAGCAATTATTTTTGATTTGATATACTTCCTTTGTGCTACTTCTGCATTCATTTGATGGCTGATTTGGTTCCAGATTTAAATGCCCTTGATTTCAAAAGAAATGTTCCTACAAAGTATGTAAGTGCAGCTAATCACAGTTAATCATGAGATTATTTAGTGAATTTTTTTTATCGAATAGCTGCCCTTTATATATGCATCGCTTTGTATCTTTGTGTTTCATCCTAGATGTAGTAGCGATGCTGCTCACAGTAAGACTAGCCGGCCCCTACTTCATTCAGTGATTATTTTTATTGAAATGTAATTTGTTTAATGCTCAGGTTGGGGTCATTTGTTATAACTAAAAGGTTATTTATTTATTTAGCTGTAATTTTTCATGTTCTCCCTGTTGATAAAAAACATTGTTATTATCATCATGTTCTTCTTAATAACCTTTTTAGGGTTTTATATAAATTTCGGCTGAATGACCTTAGTCTGAGTATTTTTTTACAAAATTCAATAAATAATCTAAATATTTACCATGTTTGGCGTAAAGCTACATTCTAGTTGTCTAATTTCTACACCACGTACAGACAGCCGTGTTTTTGAAATCTGTGTACCCTCTGCCCGAAGGCATCCTACCTGCTATAATTACAAGTCACAAATATGCGTATTCACAATTCACTCAAACGCTAATGCCTAGAATCCTTCGGTTGTAAGAATGTTATATCTGAGTAGTGCACGTTTACTGCACTTTTGAAGCATAGAATGAATACAGCGCTCGCAGAAAAAAAGCTACCAGGTTTAGCCCCGTTCCTCAAAACTACGTTGGAAAGTCAGGTGAATTGGGTATAGCCTAATGCAGTCTACAAAGGCGCTCGCGGTTGTTTATCTTCAGAGCGCGCGGCTGTGCAACAGCTGGTTAGTAACACACACACGCACGAGGGAAGAGGAGAGGACGGACACACAAATGTGTTCAGAGCCACGCAGATGTACACAGGGTAGGGTAAATTGTTAAAAACAAAACACCCACAAAACACAAGTTAAATGGGGGGTACGAGGCGACAAGGTACCTCTTCTATTTGACGGATTGTAGCATATCCTTACAGGCTTCCTGAAATTGTCCTTGAAAGTTTTTAGATCCCGTCCATGCCAATGTCGCTGTGCGAAGTGAATAGGAGGGTATCACCCCCCAGCTTAGGAAGTTGACAGAAGGCAGGGCTGCGACTGTCCGGGCAATAATCGGAGGAGGACAGATGTGATCGTGATATAACAACACCAACAACAACATCATTACGTTTAATTTGGCCAATTCGCCTGACTGCAAGAAGCATCGGTCCTGTTTAGCTCCACCGCCAGGTACTGCTGTCGATTGGCTTTCACATTCAAATGTCATTCTCAGTGATTTTGAGTTTTTTTTTTTTTTGGTAGAGGGTGCTGTGCTGTTTCCCTCTATCGACGGGCAACACTATTGATTAAAATCTAAAACGTGAGAGCATTGAATGGACAGCTGTTTGCTGTGCCTTAGTCAAAAGTCTATTTTTGACAAGCATCTGCTTGAGTTGAGAAGTGACTCTACTGTATTCAGTATGTTCAGGAAGTAAATCTTAATATGGCCCTGAATCCCAAATAGTTATATACCAAATCATGATCACACGAATATCTCGTCAGCGGGCTGAAAGGTCAGTTTGCATCGACGGATTGCTTTCAGCCTATTGTCGATCAGAATGCGGTCGGCTCCAGCTCATTGTAATTTTGTATGCGTTAAGAAATTCTCAAATTCTGCTTCTAATTGTACAATAGGATAGGGCAGACTAGGCGCATATTCTTGGATATGTTGTTTACCTACCTCACAGCTGATTATGTGCAAATAATCGTTGTGCTCTGTATTATTCATATTTATAAGGATATTAAAGGCACATTTATTTAACCATTAATTTATGAACTGTTCCATAACAGTGCTACACCAGTTCTTACATTATTATTATTATTATTATTATTATTATTATTATCATTATTATTATTATTGTAGAAGGGGAGATGCACTGTTGTCGCAGTGAAAATGTCTGGTAGCGACATCCTTTGATAACATCGCCACATGGCACTGAGTGGTGGATGCAACAAGCAGTCAGCCCTGAGCTCCCATGAGGACTGTTGTTCTAGTAATCTTACGCCCCCTAGAGACCAGTCTGAAGCATAACCCCAAGAGGGATCTCACGAACCTGCTGTTCACCGCTGAC
Organism: Albula goreensis; assembly: GCA_022829145.1. Classification (NCBI taxonomy): domain Eukaryota; kingdom Metazoa; phylum Chordata; class Actinopteri; order Albuliformes; family Albulidae; genus Albula; species Albula goreensis. The sequence goes on from CM040752.1 coordinate 33,924,902, forward strand.
TTTCAGCCTCAACTCACAAAGGCAAAAAAAAAAAAAAAAAAAAAAAGTGTATCTGCTCAGTAAGCATGATACAGCTTTCATATCCATTCTGTGCCAAAGTGTGCCATATTGAATTATTAAATATGAACTCATTTCAAATGAACTCATGAGAAAGATCTGCTATTCAAGAGAACGAAGAGGAATAAAAGAGAATGGATAATCTTGCAAAAATAAATAAATGATAATTACAGATAAATGCATTTTTCCTGCTTTCTTTTCTCCAGAAGGCATTTTTTTTTATTGTAGGCCTTGTTTTGCGCGTCTTATTTCCCAGTTCTTTGGAGGATCACAGAAAGGCGGTGTGCCGGGCCTCTTGAAGTCTGTGAAGCCACCCATCATTTGTTAATGAACGCTGGGATTGGAGGCTATGGAGCTGCGTCTCTGTACCAAACGATGGTGTGTCCCCGTGCTCTGTCATGAAAGACAACAGCTTCGCTTTTGATTAAGATTTTAATTTAAATCCTGCTAAAATTAGAACAATTTTATTTATGAAATATGTGAATAATTCAGAGCTCTGTCTAAAATTTCCAGGACAAAACTGATTTGTGCACTGTGAAAGGTTTGTATAGTGTAGTCTGACATTCTTTGTGCACACACACACACACACACACACACACACACACACACACACACACACACACACACACACACACACACACACACACATACACAGATACACAGGCTGAATGCTTCCACCTTTTGAAGTGACGTGACAGAATAATATTCTTGAGACTGTGAATCCAGGATAAGTTAATTATAGACAGTCATTAACAATTCATATTTTGTGGCATGTTCTGCTCCTCCTCTCTCTCTCTCTCTCTCTCTCTCTCTCTCTTTCTCTCTTTCTCTCTCTCTTTCTCTTTCATTAGCACTGGCTTCCTCTGGATCTTTCTGAGTGTTCACAGATCAGGCGATTAAACTCTGATAGGAGAAGACTGCACTGAGACCCAGGCAAAGGTCACTTCCTTTCCATAACTGACACAGTTGCCAAGCAGACCAGTGGTCAAAACCTGCATATCAGATAGTTTAACCTTTTAGATCCCAATGTATAATTCCTGCATATTTATTACAAACACTATGTATGAATCATGCATGTTGTTATCAAAACATTTTCGTTCTGTAATCTGAGAATTTCATATAAGGATTTTACAGTTTTCCAGCATCTGAAATGAGAAAACGCACCTGTGTTAATAACATTTTTGGCCCTAGTGTGTTGCTCGAAAGCAAGGAGGGGTGTGTTGTTTGTGGAGTAGTGCGCCCCCTACAGTCTTGATTGACTCCTGACCGTGCCAGTGTCACCTTTAGCTTGGAGTCCTGTGGGGCTGAAGCAGCCCAAATGGCTGTAATGTGTCCCAGGAAGGGGGGGGGTCAGCTGGGCCTCATCAAACGGCATTATGGGAGTCAGGCTCCACTCCTGGACAGTCACAGTGTCTCTGGACTCTCAATGTCTTTCGGCACTTAAGTGCTTAATTTAAGCCATCGGTTGGCTAAAGAGAACGGGCACTTTGGGCTGGGTCCAGACCTGAGGTACTTACTGCTTGAATGCATCAATGGCGTAATGATAGACTCTTGTAATGCCATTTGAATGAGTCTTGCGATAGCCTGACACAGGGAGTGCGCTTAAGTGGTGTGTGACTCAGGGCAGCGTTCGGCCATTCATTTCCAAGGTCTAAATCGTCTGCTGATTTACAGGAAATACAGGAAAGCTGCAGACACTGTGGCCGTCTAGGACTGGAGTTTAACACCCCCGTCCCACAGCATGCTCTGCTGTGCAGGTGTTATGGATGGAGTGTTAGTGTCAGGGGTCCGGCAGAGGACCCCTCTGAGTGTCAGCTGTGGAAAATGAACAGGCACTGTGGGGCTCTGAAAATGAACCAGCTGTGGAGAGTGACCAGGGCTCTGAGTGATCAGCGCTCTGAGTGACCACACTAGTGAGTGACCAGCGCCAGCGCTCTGAGTGACCACACTGTGAGTGACCAGGGCTCTGAGTGACCACACTGTGAGTGACCAGCGCTCTGAGTGACCACACTGTGAGTGACCAGGGCTCTGAGTGACCACACTGTGAGTGACTAGCGCTCGGAGTGACCACACTGTGAGTGACCAGGGCTCTGAGAGACCACACTGTGAGTGACCAGTGCTCTTCTGAGTGACCAGCGCTCTGAGTGACCACACTGTGAGTGACCAGGGCTCTGAGTGACCACACTGTGAGTGACCAGCGCTCTGAGTGACCACACTGTGAGTGACCAGGGCTCTGAGTGACCACACTGTGAGTGACCAGTGCTCTGAGTGACCACACTGTGAGTGACCAGCGCTCTGAGTGACCACACTGTGAGTGACCAGGGCTCTGAGTGACCACACTGTGAGTGACCAGCGCTCTGAGTGACCACACTGTGAGTGACCAGGGCTCTGAGTGACCACACTGTGAGTGACCAGCGCTCTGTGTGACCACACTGTGAGTGACCAGGGCTCTTCTGAGTGATCAGCGCTCTGAGTGACCACACTGTGAGTGACCAGCGCTCTGAGTGACCAGATATGGCAGCCCTGCTGGACGCGATGTGTTCTGACACTGTGTGGGTGGGCTGTGAAGCCCAGCCGGTCATCTCTCCCACATACCTCTCTCACCAGCGTCCCCCACGCCAGCGCGATTGGACCATTCTGCCTGATTACACACAACCGGGACCCAGAATGCCCCTGTGGGTGCCGTCTCTGGTGAGCGAATCGGCTGTGTGAACGGCGGGAACAAGCCGCTACTTGCTGACTGAGGGCAGTGGAGGAAAACCCTGGCTTTGGACAGTAGAAGCACTACCATGACTTTATTCACCGATGCACTACACCAGCGGACTCTAATTAGTGCAGCTGCTCAGACAGGTAGTGAGCTAATTAGTGAAATGATGTGATTTAGTGGATGGATGGATTAAATACTGGTACCATGAAACCCCGATTTTAAGCGTCCCAATTTAACACAAATTCAGATATAACACTATTAAAAAGCTTTACTAAAAATTAATTTGTGTTTTAACTTCTGCTGTACCAGCAACGATTTATTCATGGAATTCTTTAATTCAAAGGTAATTTACTTGCCAGAAGGTAAACATGCAAAAAACTGGTTGAATCAGGGAAAATATGGGTGTTGTAGGATGTTAGGTCAACATTGGTTCAGTCTGAATGCTGACTTTCTTGAGCCCACAATGCACTGTGCAAAAAGCCAGGCCTGACCAAGGTCGGGGGTGGGGGGTGGTGGTAACCAAGGAAGATCCACCACACTGAAAACTAGTGGAAGTAGCTGGAAAAATAACACCCTCTCATTTGCACAGTAACTGTATGGAACAAGATAGCTACATCACATCTGTAGTATATGCAAAAACTGTACTAAAAAAGTATGTGGGAATAAACCAATCAGCCACTGACAACTGATACATTAAAAACAGCCAGTGAATGGGGTAAACCAGGAATAACCATGTTTTAACCAAATGGCAGTCCGTGATGCAAACACTGATAAATAAACCAAGCCTGACCAAGTTCAGGGCACAGTATGCTCAGTGAGCCAGCATTGGACACTGTGAACCAACTGGCATTTGTTGTTTTAAATGTCAGTAAGCAAAGCTGAACCAAGATTTCAGGGTTTGGGTGTCTTTCCTTCTTAAATTTTCCACAGGAAAAAAGAATCTGCATTTTGAATCTATTTTTGTGCCAGTGGTCTCTTGCAAGAGCAGAAAACTGCTCTCGCAAATTAATGAGACATTTTTATTCTCACAGGGCGGCGGACGGCTGCTGAAGTGTTTTTTTTTTCTTTTCGATGCTCTCTGTGCTCTCTCTCTCTTTCTCCTTGGTGTCTCTCACTCTCCCTCTATCTCTCTGTCTCTCTCTCTCCCTTTCTCTCTCCCTTTCTCTCTCTCTCTCTCTCTCTCTCTCTGTTGCTGAAGGAGGTGGCTCACGTCTCCCTGTAGAGAGGGCTGAAGTAGGCCACGCAAGCTGGTGGGTGGGAGGAATGGGCGCTGCTGCCGGTAATAAAGGATGAAAGGGGCAAAGGGGTGAGATTCAACCCCCCAGCACTGTGCCTGAGACCCCAGGGGAACCCCCTTAATGGCAATCCTGCCCCCCCCCACCTTGACTGCACTTGTGTGGCTCTCAGGTAAGTACTCCTCTACTGCTTACCTGTCTGAGACATACACATATTTCTGGTTGGATTGGCATTTGCAATAGTTTTTTTGGCCCTTTAAGCGGTTGTTGTGCTTGATAAACATAAAAAAAATTGTATGTTTTTACTGTAATTCCTTAAAGGCCTAAAATGATATTTAATTAAAAGGTGAGAATTAGTAAGTGTGAATTGTTTTGCCTGCTGCTGCTGCAGTCAGGTGGTGTTTGTTTTTGTTGTTGGTCTGCTGTGGAATTCCCCCTTACAAACATCAAAACACCTGATGCGTAAATACAGGGTGAATGGCACGTTATTGACATGGATCCTTTGGTCTTCCCACTATTTCATCAACTATTCAGTAACAGATCGTTTCAGAATTACATTTGCATCCACGCTCACGCGCCCGGAGAGAACTGTGATGATAGTGATGTTCCCCGCTGTGGGAGACTGCTCTGTGCTCTTGGTGCCAAGGTCAAGCCCAAGTGTTCTGTGGACACACCCCTGAGCCCGCACACGTCGACAGAAACGAGGCATGAGTATCTTTACTCGGTAGATCATAATCCCTCTCAGCCATGAATAATTTAACAATTTAGAGGTAGCGAAGTAACAGGGCAAAACGCAGTTTGCGAGCGCCAGTATTGATCGTTGATGGTTGCGGACACAACGACCTTGCCTCTTAATTGCAAGGTCGCTCGCTGAACCCCTACAGTGGATAAGAAGCTGTTTTAATTTCAAGGAGGAGTGTGGCATCAGCACAGCGCCTGGCCTCCTCATCTATCGGGGGGGTAAACTGAACCCCCTGTCTCCAAAGATCGACCCCCGGAGCACACCAGGTGCTCTGTGGCTCTCCACCTGCGACTTCAGAGCTGCTGACACAGTGTAAGGTGAGGAAGATTCAGGGGACCCCCCCTTGGATGGCACCCCAAAATTTTTTCCATGGGCTCGAGTCTTAAGAAACATTCTTTCTTATGTTTTCTTTTTCCCTCAACAGGTCATCCATAGTCCTTTCTAACCCTACTGGCACTTGAGACTTGTACCCTTCACTAGCACTTTGATAATCTTGTTCCCAAAGAAATGCACTTTGTGTTGTAGGTTGCTCTGGATAAGAGCGTCTGCCAAATGCCTGTAATGTAATGTAATGTAATGTAATGTAATGTAATGTTGCCTTAAAGACTCTGGTATATGGGGTGTAACACCTGCTACCCAAACCACAGTGAAATTGGAGCGGGGTCATACGTATTGACGTATTGCCATGTTATTTTGAAAAAATACTTTCAGGAAATCAGAAAGCTGTTTGATTTTCACATTACACTGCATTACACTACACTGAATGATGCATCACATTACATTATACCAGATTTAATCAAATTATTTAGTGATTAAATGTATCAGAGACACAGCCGTGGAACGCTGGGAGTGCACACAGATCAGCTGAGATCTCAGGCTTCCGGTTCATGTATCAAAACTCATAAACGTCCAGATCTGAGGATTTGAATTGTTTTGAAATTGATGTGTGATGTTGAGCCTGAGCCTGATTTGAATAACTGGGTCTAAGAGTCAGAGAAACACAACAGAACATGTCATCTTTTCTTCCTCACAGGACAGACACATCACTGTAGTGTTTCCTGTTTGCTGCATTAATTAAGAGAATTAAAACTGAATTAAAACAGACCGCACCGGAATGATGACATCTCTCAAATTGCGTTACCCATGGAGCTGGCCTCAAAAGAGTTCATAATACAAACATCCTTAGCAACCAACGGTATCGGCTGCTGCAGTGCTACAATGTAGCAATGTATGACATCACAAAGGCAACACGAGAGTGACTATCTCAGTGGAGGAAACAGTGTTACATCAGCAAACCCGGGGCTTCTGGGTAGCTCACAGAGTAGAGCTTTTGCTTGCCACTGTTGCCTCGGCTCGCTCTGAGGGGATTCAGGCCTGGGATTGATTGTAAAGCTGCTTTGTGATAACTTGTTGTAAAAAGCACAAATGAAATTGAACTGGAATGTTTGTGGTGCACGAGGTTGTCCAGTGGCTGAGTGTCAGAGCACCAGACGAACCTGAACAGCTATGACTGGAGGCACGCTTTAGCGAAGCAAACATCGGCTCAGCCTTGTGTTTAAAAGAAGGCCGTTAAGCAGGTCAAGTTATCAGTTAAATCGCTCTCTACTGGTCACTCCTAGCCAGCTGGGTGCTTGCAGACACTTCATCAGAGAATATGTCGGCTTCATGTTCCTATGATGGTCTAGACAGTAACTAATCAGTGATGTCTCTACAAGGTGAAAAAAAGAGCTTGTTCAACAAATCAGAGATAGTCATATTTTTGAATATATAACTAAACAAAACACCAAGCGCAATCAATGGCTGTATATCACTTGTACCTGTGACAAGCACAATAAAAAACCTTGTCACAGGTACACATGATATACAGCTATCCAAAAAAAACTAGGAATCCAACCAGTAAGTAACTGATCATCTGTTATTTTGGAGACACTACCACCTTCTCTTCTTTTGTGTTCTTACATCCCTGTGGTTGTTCATGTTGTAGATTGTTTTTCTGTTGTAATTACATATTAACAAGGAGAAAGTTTTTTTTAACATACCTAAAAACACAGCTGTGGTTTTGAATTTTGAAGTTTTGGCTTGCAGAACTGCAGTCTCACGTTTACTCCATCGCTCTGTAACCCTACTACAGTTCTGCAAGGCTAAGCCCCCGGCTTTGTCTCCAGGCTGAATCCCAGCAATGTCACCCTGTCTGAGAGGTGTGATCAATACAACATCAATTTCCTCTCATTTCCTGTCCAGCACATGCAGGATTAGCTCATATTCAATCTATTTCAAATCTGCTGGGAGGAAAAAAAAAAAACCTATTTCAAAAGGTACAAAGGAATGGAAACATATTACATAAATCTGTTCGGATACATAGATTTCAATATTGTCCATCCGAACAGAATATCCATTTAAGGTCAATATGTCATGTACGGACTGTAAGGTCAGACAGAGTAATCCTGATTCAAGATCGTGGTCATGAGGCTGTAATTGTATCGCTGAGTTCGCAGATCCTGCAGAAATAAGATATGCCTTAAGACCCAGCGGAAAAAACACACCACGGAAAATAGTGTGTAAAAATAAAAAAAATAATCGCTGTGGAAAAATACTAATCCTCACTACTTATTTACCCCATATACAGACCCAATTAGCAGCGTCCTTTAATCTGTGCCTGTGGAATACATTAAGCTAGCTACATTCGTGACATTTATGTAAACTCCAGCGAAATGGAAGGGAACTCGGCACATTTGTTTATTGAGTTTTTGCTTGGCTTCACAGCCAGTTCGAAGGGGCGGGTAGAGCAGGACTCAAATCAAATTTTGCTGTACAACACGGGACGCAGTGCTGGTAAATTTATGAAAGAGACCAGGCACAAAAAAAAAAAAATCACTAATGGGAATGTAGAAGCCCTTCAGTTTAAAGTGGCAATTACCACAGCGGAATAATGTTAGACTGCTGATGCTGGCCCATTTGAACCAAACCACACTGAACACTCCTACACTCCTAACACCCATTGTAATGTGTAATGTTTTCAGTCCCACAGCAGGAAAAAAAAAAAAAATGAGTTCGCAGATCCTGCAGAAATAAGATATGCCTTAAGACCCAGCGGAAAAAACACACCACGGAAAATAGTGTGTAAAAATAAAAAAAATAATCGCTGTGGAAAAATACTAATCCTCACTACTTATTTACCCCATATACAGACCCAATTAGCAGCGTCCTTTAATCTGTGCCTGTGGAATACATTAAGCTAGCTACATTCGTGACATTTATGTAAACTCCAGCGAAATGGAAGGGAATTCGGCACATTTGTTTATTGAGTTTTTGCTTGGCTTCACAGCCAGTTCGAAGGGGCGGGTAGAGCAGGACTCAAATCAAATTTTGCTGTACAACACGGGACGCAGTGCTGGTAAATTTATGAAAGAGACCAGGCACAAAAAAAAAAAAATCACTAATGGGAATGTAGAAGCCCTTCAGTTTAAAGTGGCAATTACCACAGCGGAATAATGTTAGACTGCTGATGCTGGCCCATTTGAACCAAACCACACTGAACACTCCTACACTCCTAACACCCATTGTAATGTGTAATGTTTTCAGTCCCACAGCAGGAAAAAAAAAAAGCAGGATTTGCAACAGTTTCTATTTCTGATCGAAAACAATAGGAGCAACGCCCATGTCCATTTCATTTTATTTTATCTTTGTTTTGTTTTTGCTCTCATATCATTTTGGGACAGCACAAACATGCACGGTTCTGAATGACCAGTAGGGGTCACTGAAGAGCAATTATAGACAGACATCACCCCTCCTTGGCAACTGTGAAGCCAAATATGATATTTAGGGCAGTTTTGTCTTTGATTTTGTTTGATTTTGCTTGAAGTTAAATCAAGCGTCCATACATTTATACCTTACATGTTATGTATTTAGAATATCATGTAACTAGTGAAAAACAATCAACCGCCAGCAATTGTTGTTCCAGACAGGCTTATTAGGATTAAGGACTGATAACGCACACCGTTCCTTGTGGATTTGGATGCTGATCAAGACTAATGGACACTAGTATAGACCAGTGGAGACTAGCAGAGACTAACCGAGACTATTAGAGCCCAAAGGAGACTAGTAGAGACTAACTGAGCATATTAGAAGCCAATGGAGACTAGTAGAGACTATCTGGGATGATTAGAAGCTATTAGAGACTAGCTGGGACAATGGAGACTAGTAGAGACTAGCTGGGACTATTAGAGACCAATGGAGACTAGTACAAACCAGTGGAGACTAGTGAAGACTTATGGAGTCAAACAAACACTCATGCACCCTTATGGAGGCGATGGGGGACTGGTGGAGTCTAGTCTGGCTGGCTGTAGTGTACCGGAAAAAGCAACCCTACTGCACCCTACCCTTGTCTGGCTGCATAAAGAGGGAACCTGAAGTCAGTCTGAGTTTACCTTCTCTGATCTCAATAAATATTTAACCATCTGAAAGCTTCAGCAGTCAAGGTCCTCCTTTATTCCCTATGCGGGCCCATGGTCTTCCTGGAGGGCGCTACTGGAGAAAGCCGGAGCCTGACAGCTGATACCCCCTAGAATTGATTGGGGTGAACAACAAAAGAATACTCGAGATGCTTGAAAAACCTGGACTTGATACATCGGGCTTTCAAGAATAAAATGGTGTCCACCACCAGTGCCGCAGACAGAAGGCTGAGAGCCATGTCACCGTGGAGTCCCGCTATGCGATGTGCCGCATGCGTGGGAAAACACGTGCATCACAAGGAGCTCGTGGGGAATCAATTAGAACTGACAGCAATTAATCAATTTCTCTAGCTCGTTAACTCTGTAATCACCTGGCGACGCAGAGATGAACTTTTCCTGGGTTTCTGTACACCCTCGGTGCCAAGAAGAAGACCTGAATTATCCAGGAGGCTCCTCCAGAACCTGCACCCTTCGCTGCGCAGACGAATCTGCCACATAAGAAGGCAGATAATTACGTCTGCCTGGGAAAAGGACAGGCATCGGACCGAGGGGTCTTCTGTTACCAGGTTACATAACGCTCTTTGTTTGAATGTCTGAATACGGTGGTTTTTCTCGCTCTGTGACAATGGGAGGTTGCGGAAGGAAGAGGATGAGGGTGATGACATGGAGACGGTGAGAGACCTGGCGAGCATGAAGCTCCTTCGTTATGTGCCGTGCACGCCAGAGGGATCACGATGCAAACCCTTGTTTTGTACTTTCGCTCCTCTTGAAGTTCTCACACACCACTCAGCTGTCAAGCAGTGTGCAAAAATGGAAAGGCGTATTTTTATTTCATTCGAAAACCCAGGGCAATTTACCTCAGATGAACTTTTTACACAAAGTACTAACGGGGTAAGTGATGTCACAGCCTGAAATAATTAGTATGCACGAATGAGGGGTTCAAAATAACTACTGCATTAACAAAATTAGCAATTTAGCCATCAATAATTAAATTCCTAAATATTTCAGCTGCAAAGGGAGAAAGAGTGACTTAATACCTTAATAGCACTTTAGTACCTTAACATCTTAATAGCGTTATGGGAGCCTGAGAATACTATAACATTAAAAATTATTTATATCTAATAGTATTTATTACTATGCTCTGATGCAAAGGCCTGAATTTAGGCCAGACAGTCTCTGAGAGCCTGACCTGCTGAAGCATTTAGTGCGGCCAAAATTGATTTGCTGGACAAAGAGAGCATGTGACTGGCTGAGGTAAATTGTTTGCTCCAATCACATATCATGTCACTTGGAATAGCATGTGCAAAAATGTTAGCATGTGCTTTGATACATTTGAGCTGTATTTTATGTGTCCTTTCAGTCAAAGCCTGATCCATATGTGAGCAATGGCAGTGGCTAACTGTGCACACAGCCTGTTTCACATTGAGTCAAACTTGCACTGTTTCATAGAAAACAGCCTGTTTCACATTGAGGGAACTTCAAAGCCTGACTGAGTCCATATGCTGAGTCAGGTGTGCAGCCTGTTTCATGAGTCAGCGGCTAACTGTGCAGTGCCTGTTAACTGTGCACAGTGCACAGCCTGTTTCACATTGAGTCAGCGGCTAACTGTGCACACAGCCTGTTTCACATTGAGTCAGCGGCTAACAGTGCACACAGCCTGTTTCACATTGAGTCAGATCAACACACCACAGCTGCTGCCATTATTTACCACGAAGGCAAAGCAGCTCACACCCACCTCTCAGAATCAATAAATCAGTTTTTTATGCTAATCATAATTCAGAGATTCTAACGCTGGAGGTGACCCAGCCCTGGTGCAGCAGAGCTACTCAGTTTGCTGGATTTTTTTTTTTTTGTACAGTTCATCTTTATTGCAGTGCATACCCATCAACACATCACATAAACATACCTACATATGCATATACCTACAGATGCATACTCATATACAAACATGTAATACACTGTCATTTTTTCCTTATTTCATCCCACTCCCCCTCCGTTTCCATACTTTTCCCCAAATACATTTTCAAATTGTCCAATTTTATTCTTTTTTCTTTTTTATTTGTGTAAATACTTCTTTCTATATTTAAATAATATACCATGTAATATTTCCAGTTGGAGTCCTGGATGCTTGTCTGCTTTCAAATGTAGTATTACATTGTGTTACAGTTATTTATTGATAACACACAATGCAGTTATTTAACTGATGCTCTTATCCAAAGCGACTCGCAGTTGATTGCCCCAAAGAGCAATGCAGGGCTATGGGCTTTGCTCAAGGGCCCTACAGCTGCACCAGTCTTGCTTTGTCTAAAATGGGGCTGGAACCAACATCCCTTCCACATCTTTCTCAAGCAGCATAGTCATTAGGCTATAGGCTGCCCAGGTTACCCAGCCCTTATCTGATGAGTTAAGACAGGTGATCATGCACACAGGTCACTCACCTCACCTGGTTTCTCATGTCTGAGCAGCAGCGTAAAGTGAAGACCAACGGATGCTGCATCTCCTCAGGATGGGAATTAGCCACACCTACACAAGAGCAGCCATCTCTTTCTCTCTCTGCCATCTTAGAAAGACTTACCTGCTCTCCTGTGTTATTGAGCAAAGTTTGCTCAGTAAGAAATACAATCCAACACATATAAACATGAAAGTATGGTAGGCTTTTCTCAGCAATTTGCTTTTCAAATAACTGGAAGATAAGCTGTACATAAAAACCATTCCCCTCTCGGCCCTTGAGTGGAATAAACTAAAGCTGGTCTGTAGTTTGAGGTGTGGCGTCGGAATCGCGCTGACAATAGCGAGCTGGCGCCGTGTCGCAGTGCCATAGAAGTTCAGCGTGGAGCGATGACGGGCCCAGACCCAGTACACACGCCGCTAAGACCGCTTAGTTCAGGACGGTTTGGTGAAATTAGACGAGAGGAGGCAGGGTGAGGAAACCAGTCACCAGGCGATGGGGGTTCAGGCTGCATTTTGATCATTAACACATGAAGGAGCCCATGTTTCTCATTAGTAACACATCTGAATGTTTGTGAGGGCTTTTCTCCTCTTGTGCTTCCCCAGCTCTGGTTCGGTTTGTCTGGTGTGGAGTGAGTGCCGACTTTGGAAGTGCTGCAGCTATAGATACCTCACCCTCTCCCTGCTCTGTAGATACCTCACCCTCTCTCTGCTCTGTAGATACCTCACCCTCTCCCTGCTCTGTAGATACCTCACCCTCTCTCTGCTCTGTAGATACCTCACCCTCTCTCTCCTGCTCTGTAGATACCTCACCCTCTCTCTGCTCTGTAGATACCTCACCCTCTCCCTGCTCTGTAGATACCTCACCCTCTCCCTGCTCTGTAGATACCTCACCCTCTCTCTGCTCTGTAGATACCTCACCCTCTCTCTGCTCTGTAGATACCTCACCCTCTCTCTGCTCTGTAGATACCTCACCCTCTCCCTGCTCTGTAGATACCTCACCCTCTCTCTGCTCTGTAGATACCTCACCCTCTCCCTGCTCTGTAGATACCTCACCCTCTCTCTGCTCTCTACCAATGATCTGATGCATAGTGTTTACTGTAACCATGGCTTCTGCTCACTCTGTTCATCACTCTCTCATATGTAGTTCTCATATAACTCATAATGTATAAAAATGTGTGTGTGCCTCACCCTCTCCCTGCGTGATATGTGTGTCTGATGTGTGTTTACTGTAACCATGTTTGTGTTCATGTTTGTGTATGTATGTTTGTTGTTGGGAATTATGAAGTCACTCAGGTTGAAAGCCACTCCCTGGCTGTTGGTGGCAGGCAGGGCGGCTCTTCAAACACGCACCGTGAATATCACATGACTGCAGGAGGTGTGAGAGTCACATGATCTCACTGACAGAAGACAGGATACTCCTCTTTCTCTCACTTTCTCTCCTTTATACCCTCAGTCTCTCCCTCCTCATCCCTCTCACATAGTCACAGATCCCATAGATCATACTGAGATTGGCATTATAGTCTCATGATTGCAGGAAAGTAATCAGACTCTATACAAAAAATACAAGTAACAGATCACTAATGTCACTATCTGAAACAATGTTTTAATCATAAACTTGACAAAAAACATAATAATTGTGTATGTACCAACAGGACAAAACATCCCATAATACAACACCAGTAGCATCTAGATAATCTTCTGGATATAGGACTAAAAATAAAACTTTTTTTTCTCCAAAACTATAATGAATTCTCTCTACATTCCCATGTGTGGTAAAATATATGACCCTGGGGTTACACACCTTCCAGCAGCAACCGTTTCATCTGCGCATCTGCGCAGTTGAAGCAGATAGCCACTCCCATCATCTCTGCCTCTCCTTCTCCAACGGCCAGAACCCAAGACATCTCAGCAGGCGTCTGACTCAGTGTGGGGAAACCACTTGGGGATCGCATGGGCCGTGCACTGTTTTTTTATTTTTTGTATTTGGAGTGGGATGGGCGGATTGGGGGACGGGGAGGTCATAGATCAGACGGCAGGATTTTGGGGGGCGGGATGGAGGTGGAAGGTGCAGAATCTCCCTGCAGACAGTCGCTGATGACTGGCTGTTATAAAATATTTACGCAGGCAGGATATTTTTAGCTACCAGCAGCATCCTGTCTGTTGAGGGACGAGGAAAAATACTCTTTTAGGGATGGCAGTCATCACTGGCGTGCTTTCGGGTGCAGTAACTTTTTTTGCCGTGTGAAATACGAAGGCATACACCAGCACCCTGGCATCCGAGGGCAGTCCGGCAGTCTGTGGGGACCGATCCAGAGGCAGATCAAACAAGGACGACGGATGTCACAAAATGGTTGCCCGTGCCTCTGGATGCTGATTGGTCAACCAGCTTTCCTGGTTACACTGAATGATAAATATATCAATGTAACATCGTGTTGCCTTCTCCTAGCATACACATGCTAGATGCTACACAGGCCCCTGTGTGCCATTTGTTTGCACTGCCTTGTGAGTCTGTGTCATCTTTTGTGTGAGCGTTTATGTTACCATGCTTAATTTTTGTGGGGAGCTGTGCACTAGGTCCCCAATTTTATCAGACATAAATTGAGAAAAAATGACCATAGAGATATACAGACTAGAAAAAATATAAAAATCAGCATTATAATTCATAAAAATGTCCAATAACCAAAGGCAATAAATAATTTTCCAATGGGAAAAAAATATGGAAAATTTTTACTGCACCAAAGAACTCAAAACGTGATTATCTTAACTCAGTTATTGTAATGGTGGTATCTTTTCCATTTTAATCTGATTTTTAGTTTCCATTTTAAAACTACTGTATAATGAGAAATAGTCAACATTTTAATTTACCCTCTGAAAATATAGTTTTTTTTGTTGCTGTTTTTCATAATGGTGTTTTGCAAAGAAAAAAATTACACAGGTTTGAAGCAAAGCTATTTGTGATTTGTAGTTCCATTGCTTACATTTGTAAATTTCTTATGGTTTATATTAATACATTAATAATATAATTATTATGGTTATACATGAGGAGAACACAGATATATGAAGCCAAAATTGTGTGGGTTAAAAACCTCGCATGATTTTTAGTTTGAGGAGAAGTTAAAGGAATATTGATTTATTTCTGACCCACATTTCATAAATTCAGGAAAGACACATCATTCACTCTGTGAAATTAATACTGCATTAGTTACAAACATGAAGTCTCGAAAGTCCAGGTCTCTGTTGCATTTTTAGCTTGATAAAATATTCGTTTTCCTGACGTGTCAGTGCTTTTCTAAAATTCTTTGTGATCTTACTTTTATGCCCACATCATCTCTAAGCTGTTTGAGAATAATCTACTTCTGATCGATATACGCAAAAAATATATATAAATAAAACTTGTGCTGCAATGTTTTAAGCATCCTTCCATCGGTCCAGCAGTAGAATCTTTTGAAGTGGATGAAAGTCCTCAGCAAATCAGTTTAAATGATCAGTTTAAATCTGCAAGCTGCAGCTGTAGGACCCAAAGAATAATACAAGCATGAAACTCATAAAATCAAATGAATTTTAACTATTCCATAGAATAATATTTATGCATGTAAAAGTCCGTTGTATTACCATTCATAAAAAGTGCTGTTGCTGCCTGATCAAAGAATCGAACTAAGGTCACCAATCCTTCCATATAAAAAGGAGAGAAAATGTTCGTAGTCCAGTGAAATTTTGCATTCTGTGTCAAACTCACACAGAACACAGATTGTTTCCTGAGTTACTGCGCTGTAATGACCTGCCAGATGATGACCCTTTTGAGAGAATAAGTAGGTTAATTAATTACAAACACTGGTTTTCCAGGGCGCTGAAAACAACTACCCATCCAGATGTATGAGCAAGCGAGATAACACTGCAACTGGTCACCCTGTGGGTTCTGCTTATGGTTGTAGCTCTGCTTTCTTGAATCCTACACCATTTGAAAAATAGTACAAAAATAATTTTTCATTTTGTGGTAGTTGCTGAGGGCTACCGTTAAAGGTTGGGATTTTTAGTCATACAGTCATGTACATTTTTAGTGTACAAATGGTCATTTGTCTTTTCATGCTACCATGTCAAAAAGTGCAATAGAATATCTGACATACAAATGCATAGGGATGGACATCACTTATGATCTGAAAACTTGTAAGTGAAGCAGAAATATTTTAGAAATATGACCACTGGAAAATTTGAGAGACCTTTTTATGCATTTGCCAGGTATGTATTGTAAAAATAAAGGATAGGAATTTGTTGTTTCGTTGAGAGAATCATTCTCGATCACCATGAACTTAAGTTTCACCAACTCAGGTTAGTTAGCCCTCAGGTCATGTGGTGGGACTTTGCTCTTCACCTGCCTGACGTTCCACATGAGGCATGGAGTCGCAGTCAATAATGCATCCGGGAGGCTTTTAGGAAGAGACACGGAGATATTTTTCAAATATGTACTGTGTTCAAAAAGCATGCCTCCCAGCAAAAAGGGCATAAGAGCATCTCACTCCTCACAGGAAGAGATCTGAAAGCCGACGCTGCGGTCCGCTGTGCACTCCGGACTGCCTCCGCCACCTCGGGACCCAGTTGGAAAGCACTGCCTTCATCCCAAACCTTTACCTCTTAATGCGTAAAGGCTGAGTGCAGCTGTGAACTAGAACATACCAGCGATTAAATATTGAACATATACAACATCCACGGCAGCTTGTTTAAGGCTTTTTGTCGAATTATCGACGCTGAGAGAATTGTAACTTGAGTTGAGTGGCAATGAAACCATAAGATACTGTTTTGCATTGTTACACTAATGTGATTTGTAATAAAAAAAAGAAAGTAACTGCATATACTGATGATGAGAACACACCACTCAGCCCAGGTAAACTCGCCATTTACCTACAATCTCATAGAGTGTCCAGAACTGTGAAGCTGGACATGAAGAGACGCGTAAACTGTCTACATGGCCTGGCAGGCTGTTCCAGGCATGGACAGCCCTCTGTATAAAATAATACTTCCTGACACCAGTTCTGAATTTACCCCTAACTAATCCTTACCCCCCCACCCCACCCCCTCCTTGTTCTCTTTCTGAAATCTACCTGAAAAATCTTTTGTTTTTCACTTTGTTAAACCCTTATGCAGATTGTAAGAGCCTCAATAAAAATTCATAAAATGTGTAAAGAAGGTGAACAACAAAACATGCTTTCACTCGCATTCGCCTCTTACCTCACTTGTCTGACCAGGCAAAATGGAACCTCGGAGATTGCTCACGTTGCTACAAGCTGGCTCCTGATTGGCCGCTGATGTGTAATTTTGAGAATTCCAAACCTTTGGCTTCAGCTCATTGGGGATTCTGAAATGCCAACAAACGCTTTCCAGCTTGCCTGATATGAAACTCTGAGGTCTGAATCTTCTATATATGGACAAAATGGCATAAGCTGTGCTGGCGTGTTCACAGAGAATTCCATTTGCTCTCTTTGTATTCTTTTTTTACATTGTTTTATTCTCTTCAAACCTAACCAGGACTGTCTGGAGAAAAGACAAGGTGTGTATCATTTATGTGTGAGAAATGGAAGAAATCCACTGACAGTATTGTTTTTTTTTTTGTTTGTTTTTTAAGGACACTAAAGTAGTACCCTTTGTAAGGCTCAGAGGAAGTGATGTGCATACACTATACTGTCTGGATGAATTCAGATAATTTAATAAAACATTGGTTCATACACTGTAAGCCACGCATGATCACAAAATGCATAAAAACACTTCAGTGCACCAAGTTTAAATGACTCAGGGTCCTGTCTAAAGTTTAAAATTGGATTTAAACAGCTCGGCTGCCTTACACTGTCCCAATACCAACAGTTTAAATTTTTAATAAAATAAATTGTACTATCCCCTCCATGTAGACGGGAGCAACCATGGTTAAATCTGATAAATGCAATGACCTGATACTGCCACTCATTAAGACATGAGAGCAACTGGATAGAGGGAATTTGAACAGTTTCATATATGCAAAGTTGCATGGGGGTTGCATGTCTTAATTGTCTGTGCACAGCGTATTGATGCGCATGTGTATTACGTGACAGTAATGTAAGTACCCTTTTACAACCAAATTAAGAGAATGAACTAGAGACCCACTGAAAGGCGATAAATCAACCGCTCATTCTTATCGTCGGGAGGGTTACTCGTATGTCACTGATCGGCTGATTGTTTTGTGTATTGACTGATCAATTAACTGTTCCAATTAATAATTGAAGAGCAAACAAGCCATGTCTCCACTGTCAACTGCTTAAGCGTGGGGCGGAGTAAAGAATCAGGAATGACCAATCGCCTTTTGTCTGGGAGCTACATGCAGAATGATGAACGATTGATCAGTTGTGGTCGTCCTCGAATCGATCTGAGCATTTAGAAATAGGAATGGCCAATCGCTTTGGATCATTCTGAAATGTATAAAAGCATGTTCAGTCAGGAACAGCCAATTGTGTTGGGTCTTTCTGAGAGGCTGCTACGGTGTAAAATCAGGAATGGGCAGTTGTTTTTGTTCTCTCTGAGGAACTTTGCCTCGTGTGAGATTAGCATGCTATCATTAGTGTGGACACCACAGAGCCCACGGCCTTCAGTGAGTACCAGCTCCTTTCCCTGTGAGCTCACGGCAAGTGTGGGTCCCTTAGTGAGTAAGGATTTAATGGCAGACAATGAGGGCACAAAACTACCCAATCATCTGTGATCAAGACATCAAGCTTTGGTTTCAGACCCTCCCCCATCTCCCTCACCTCCTCCACGATTGGCTAAGGGTCACATGAAGCCCCGCCTCCCCTCATATGCTGCTGAATGAGCTAGGAGCTGAAGTAGGAGGGGGGGTAGGGGCTGGATATGAGAGGAAGGACTGGGGTTAATGAGCCCGTGCCTCCAACACTCACAGTCAGTTTGGGTCATTTCACTTTGCATATTTATCAAAGCGGGAGGCCCAGAGCCCCCCACTGGCAGGCCTCCCCATGTCTCATTTCTGACCCAGATTCAAGCGGCTGCATGAGCAGAATGAGCGGAGGCAAGATGAGGGTCAAACCGATCCAGCAACCTGGCAACCCAGCAACCTGGCAACCCAGGACCATGACCACAATGCCTCACTGGCTGACCTGCCTTGCAAATCCCTCCTCTCTCTACTACAATATGAACATCTACAGGGGATCACGAATGGTGCACACACACATGCATACACACGCACACACACTTACAAACACACATGCACTTACACACATACACAAATATGCACACACGCGCACACACACTACACAAATGCACATGCAACCACATACACGTACAGACATTTTTACATACCTACATACATACATATATGCATATATACATACGTACATACATATGACTATGCATTCTTTTCCCTATTCTCTTTTTGATGACATCAGCACCTTCGGTTCAGTGGAACCTAATATTCTAACCCTAATAATGCATAGAAGTTTTCGACTCGTCTAACAATATGTAACAGAAATACAAGCAGCAAGCAACTACTTCCGGGTCTCACGGAGGGCCCCTGAAGGATAAAAAAACCGTCCTGCTTCAGAGAAAAGAAGCACAGAAAACTGAGTAAAGGGAAGACATGTCTATACAGGAAAGCACTCACTGTTAACTATTTCTTGTTTATATTTAAACACGTAATTTTCTAAGGATGTGGTAAGGCCAATGTGTGCGGTATCTGGGTGACAAATACAGCTGCAGGCAGACAGAAGAGGTGTCCGTGCCCCCCTTTCACCCTTGCCGATTAGTAATCAAATCTTAAATAACCTCAGATTAGGGATTTTAGATTGCAGTGAAGATCTTGTGTCACCTGTAAAGTGGTCCCCAGAGCACTAATGCTTGGGGAGGATGTGGTCCCTAGGGGCCCAAGGTCTTAATTATGAGTGTGCAAGTTAAAAAAAAAGAGAAGAAAAAGAAACTAATGAGTCACTGCAAGTGTGTCTGCCCCTACAGAGCAGTGCCAGCCTGACAAACAAAAACACACCCCTGTCCCTGTCCCCTTCGGCCCTCTCAACCTGCACACAAGAGCACACTCTGTGCTGTGGCTCTCCAACACTGTTAAGCTGCACTGTAATTCAGCAACACTGAAGCTCAACACTGTTAAGCTGCACTGTAATTCAGCAACACTGAAGCTCAACTCTGGTAGCTAACTTATGCTTCACTGCAGTTTTAACACCGAAGCCTAACACTAGTATATGACACTGCAATTCATAAACACTGAAACTAAACACTGCTGTCCACAGTATGCTACACTCAATACTGATACAACCACATTCTAATGCACCATGATAATATCAATGGAAAGTCCTCTACCACATTATAATTCACTGTAAGCATATGAAAAGAGACTTCTTTTGGATCTAAAGATGAACCAGTATGAAAATAATCTTAGGCCAATTCTGATAGCTGATACAATCAAATCACACAATCAGTTAACTACATACCAATCCAAATATTTTGACATTGATGCACTTCTTTAAATCCACAACTGAAAGACCCCAACTACATTGCAATATCTCTATATCTGTGTCAACACCAAGTTGCTCAGAATTTGAATTACATCATAAATTTGACACTGAAAACCATACGCTAAAATGTCTCAGTCCTGAGGCTTCAGCGCAGTGTGATCTTTCAACACCAACCCTGGGATTCAATCAGATCCACTTAGCCCCTTTAAGAGTTAACGCAACTCAATCAAAACAGCCTTGGGCGTACGCTATTCTGTTTCAAGTGGAAGGAACACATTTTCAAAGGGAATTTTTGCTTGTCTCCAAATAGAATAGAACATGTTCAAGGAAACTTTGTTTCAATGCAAATTCTGTTTTGATTGAATTTGCATATAGCCTTAAAGAGACACGTTTGATTGGGTGAGAATTCCGCCACTGTCGACCTCACAATGCACTTTCCTCTAAAAAGAGCTTTAGCTGCGAGACTCTGTGTTTTTTCCCTCTTTAACAGCACCCCAGCCTATATCACACACCGTTACATGGTGAAGTACTGGTGCGTCTGCTTCAACCACATTATGCATTATGGAATATCAACTCTGATGATGCAGCAAAAAACGATATCTTAATGGATATTATACACCTAAAATCAAACGTGTTGGGTGGTTTTACGTTTCATTGCCTTACCTAACGTTTTGCCAAAAAGATACAATTATTTACTTTTAATCTCATTATTCAATATCATATTCCACATTGTAAGATATCATATCAAGCAAATATTTTGTATCCCAAAAGGCAAATTGTTTCCCAAATCATGTGTATTTTTTCAAATTTGTTGAGATTCATTTTTACAGTGGGCCCTATCTTTTTTACTGGGCTCTTTATCGATGATGTGGCCTGTACCTCACTCTGCACTGCTGCAAATACCAACAGATTCTGACCTTTCAAGGGGAAAACATTAGCCGTCATATACTGCAGGGTGCTGTAAAATGAGATACCAAAGCGCATTTATGGTCTGGTTCTATGAACATGGGTGTTATTGCATTATTATACCTTATGCTCGCAGGATTATCACAGCTGTAGAATCATCAGAATTCCACTATAGAATTTCACCCCAGCTTGATACTGGATGAACTGTATATATCATTGGCATCATAAAAAAAACTGTATCTTAATTTTTGAGACTGATACATGAGCAGGAATTTCACATCATAAAGTTGTTTACATCTAGTCAATTATCCAGAGCTCTGTGACAAATTTCCTTTTCAAAAGACCATTTGACTAAGACTTATCTAATAGTTCTTATTCTCAGAAAAGCTTTATTTTTAGATATACCAATGGTATGCACTTCCCTCCCATTTTTGCAATAAAAGCCATGGTAGATTCATAGATTGCCTAGATTACCATCAGCACTTGGTGGAATTGATAATGAATTCCATATAATCCAGAAGCATTGCAGCCTCTCCCTTCTACCACAGTGAACTCAGCCTTCAAGGCTTCACTCAGCTCTGGCAGCTCCCCCTTGGGAAAAGGCTACAGAGAGGAAAAAATGCATTAAATTTTTAAAAATGAGACAAGATGTCCTAAGTGCAGCTCTGCAGAAGCTGATATATGTTGGTATGCCACGTTCTAACAGCGTTGAAACATCACAAGCAAACCCAGCTACGATTCCCCAGTCATCTCCCTGTACAAAATAAATAAATAAATAAATATATCCAAAGAGCACCAGCGACCCCACTTTACACCAGCTTAATCAAATTGAAATCTTTGGATCAATGTTCATCAGCTGTATGCCTGGAAGCTTTCAGTGGCCTGGAGGAGCAGCTTGGTCCACTCTTGGTCCAGGAAAGATAATGACATCACAATTGCAAAGAACCCCTCCTCACCCAGTAGAAGACAGAGGAGTTTAATCGGGGTTCAAGCTCATTGTCACAATGGAGGTCAGCGTTAGGCTTCTGTGGGGCATAGAGGGATTCTTGGTTATTGTGATGTCATAATGTTGAGGTCTGCATTAGGATTCCATGTACTCTATAGAGGGGTTTCCAGCACATTGTGATGTCACTGCATGTAATGGCTTCAACTAACAAGACAGCAGCGTCATAATGGAGAGAGAACCCATCACACCCTTTGGAATCAATGCAAGCTGAGGGGAACGATATGTGAGGGGATCACAATATCAGATCAAACCCCCACAAACACTCACACTCACACACCCACCCCACACACACTCACCCCCACACCCATACACACACACACACACACACACACACCGGACATACACACACACACACACCACACACACACACCACACATACACATACACACACACACACACACACGGACATACACACACACACACACACACACACACACACACACACACACACACACACACTCACCCCCACACCCACACATACACATAGACACACACGGACATACACACACACACACACACACACACACACACACACAGACATACACATGCCACCAGGCATTTCTTCTCAACTGTCATGACACAAAGTGAGTCAGAGCTGTTTTTAAACACTGTCACCCCTCCGACACACACACACACACACAACAAACAGCAAAACATCTACAAGACTCCCTCCACCACCATCATCGCTGGCATTGACACGAAATGTGCGCCGTTCGGTTTCCCATGGGAACTGCGGGCCCTACACCCCCCACCCCTCTGTAATGTACAGGTTATAAATAGAGCAGCTCTGCTTTCTCTGTGAGCCACAGACTCACAGAGAGTGCATTTTATTCACTCAGGAATAATAATGGAACACAATACACCAAGAGGAATTTTGGTCTTGTTGTCTCCGCCATCCAACAACAGAATGGACACTGCCCCCCCCACCCCCCACCCCCCACCAAGTTTGGAACAGTTTTAAGGGACCCATGTGGAAATGAAATATATTCACTATTTATATATTTTAAATAAAATATACTTTCAAGATCAGAGTAATTGTTGCAATACTTAACAATCCATTTACCAAATGCACAAATAAATGGAGTTTTCAGATATCGTAATGTATTGTAAAAACATTGCCATGAAAAAATATGATTATATTTTCCTTACAGTTAATATATTTATAGTTACTGGTATTACAGTATATTCCATTTCCAAGGGGAGAGGTCAAAGCTTGACAACAAAAACTGTTCAAAAACAATTTAACCGATGATGTCACCCAGTATTACAGCTTCCAGGGGCCCTCTGCAAAGCTTCACAGAGCCTTTTTATGTAGCCAACAACCATGAAGGCAAAACACAGTTAAATCAGAAAGAAACACCACACAATAGTTTAGGTTATCATTATTGTTATTATTTTCATCATCATCATCATTATAGATATGACTTTTATGACGGCTATAATAATCTGGAAGGATAATATGTATTGGAATCTCAGTCCGTTTTGTATTCTCTGTAGATTGTCTTTCAGTGGATCCTCTTGTAGTCCTTATAAAGTGCATCACAGACGTTCATATCCACAGTTCATACATGTACAGCACTGTGTATTTTTATGTTTTCCTTGTTGTTATTTCTTTGTTTCCTGGGGTTTTTTTTTTGTATTTTTTTTTTCTTTATTCTAGAAAAAAATAGCTTTTTACAGAAGTTATTAGCAGTCAGGCCACCTTGATGGAAGAGAAGGGTGAGGTGTTGAGACTCCATTTTGTTGGGGACTCCATTGTCTGGTTGGACCATGTTGCCACACACACGCACACACACACACACACACACACACACACACACACACATATACACACATAGACTGCATCCAGATACATTAGCCTTTTGCTGGCACCTGGACGGACACACTCCTTTGAGGTGAGGGAGGGTGGGGGTGGGGGCTGTCTGTCAAATATGGGGGTGCTTCTGCAGCAGGGGGAGGCGAGGATGTGAGAGGGGGAGGGAGAGCGACAGAGGCACGAACGGTAAGACGTTCCGGTTCCCCCCCCCCCCATCCATCAGGGAAAATCAATACCATCTTCTCTGAACAAAGACTTGCTTTCCTGATGCCAGTTTGTTGTTGTTTTTGTTGCTTGTTTGTTTGTTTTTTTTAATAATTCCCCATGCTTCCCCCCAGAGCCGCCTGCATCATACACACCCCCTGACAGGTAGATGGCGCTAGACTGGGGTTGAGAGCACCTCTGTGGACCTGTGTGTGGCGAAATCTGGGCAAACCTTATCCACACACACACACACACGTGCGGTGTCACGCTGGACCGCTGGCCAGAGGGTGGGGTGGGCGCGGTGTCCGCACGCGGGTGCGTGCATGTCACTTTGTGGGCGTGGCCGCTTGTGGAAAAGGGCGGTCCTCGCCGCTGGTCTTGTTCGCTGGAATGTTAGCGCCGGGTGCCCGTGGAGCGGTACAAACACAGAGGAACATTCATGGGTTATTCTGTTCCGCCCCACTCCGGCATGCGAAGGTAACAAGTAAATAACAATATAGGCGAAGTCTGTGGTGTTTTCAGAGACAACACTAGCAGGCAAAAGCTTCAACGACAATCTTGATTGTAAGGGAGTTCTTTCTCATCTTTTTTTTTTTTTTTTGTGCTTGGAGTACGCAGAACCTAATAGCAGTGCTAAAATACTTGTTATTAGTTTTGGATTACTAAGATATAGCTCTGCAGCTTCCTGCTGCGTGGGAGTCACTGTACACGGTAGAAGGTATTTTAAAGCTAAATTTTGCATTAAAGACATTGATGAGAGCAGCTGTATTCTCAGGAATATAATAGTCAAATGTCTTTCTGTGTGAAAGTGGGCGCAGGCACACAGACACACTTATTTTCTGTGTTTTTCAGTCCACTTCTGTATATATATATATGTATTTATTTATATATTTTATTATAAATATGCATACGTGTGGGCTATGGTTAGGCAGCTGTGACTCTTAACATAGATCCAGTTGGGGCTTTCAGTCCTCAAAAAAAGGATAACAATAAGAATAACAAAAGAATAATAACTGTGCTTTAGAAATCCAATGAGCCGTAGGTCCAGTCAATGATTTCCCAAAAACTTTCCATAATTTGTCCAGTAGTTTTGAGGGTTATTTTTTCAAGGGGAAGGGGAGGAGGGCCAATATAGGGTCCACGATCAATGTTCAAGGCTATCCACGGGTCACACTGGAAGTGAGGGTGAACCCAGCCGCCGCCCAAGTACACTAGAGATACCACACCTCCCCACCCCCACCCCCACACACACACAAAGGCATCAGCAAACAAACTCCCACTCTCACACTTGCACACCATAGAGCATGCGTTGATGAATTGTCTAGAGAAAATGTTGAAGGGGGGTGGGTTTGGGGTGTGGGGGTTAAGGGGGACAGGGAGGGGTGAGGGGGTTTTTGGGTGGGGTGATTCTGGAAGAGTAAGTGTATCAAGCTGCTACATGAATGCCCTGCTGACCAAAATCCGCTAGACAAAACGACAGGACAGGCTATACGAGATATCGCTCCATCTCTAAGCCGCGGCACAGATGCAGGAGGATGGCAGGTTCCTCCAGCCAAAAGGAGAGCCTCATCCCTCCCCTGCCCCCGCTCCGCTCCATTCCACTACGCAAACACACAAATCCTCTGCAAGCTGTGTCTTCCCAGTCTGTGCCACCAATCACCAATCAGAAACCTATCTGCAATGAACTCAAGTCACACAAGAAGGTTGCCATTTTTCAACGTCAACCCCCATCCCCGCCCTCCGTCCCCCTCCCCACCTCCCTACACACATACCCCCCCCCCCACACCCGTGCCACCTCCATCACTGTCCTCCTACACTGTCTGTAATGGTACTTTTTTTCTTAGCTCAGTTTCACTTTTCATTAATTCCAGCAGTGTCCTGGCTCTGCCGGCCCTCTATCCCTACATCTTACGCCAAGGCAGAGAGACACACACACACACACACACTCACATACACGTACTCACTTACACACACACACACGCTCTATGGATAAGTGCATTTTGGCAGAAGAACAGACTGTCCAGAGCACCACCTCCGTTGAGAGCCAGGGGGCTGATTTCGCGCCAGCCGCAGCAGTGCTAAGTGCAGGCTGCTATTGTCCACAGAACCGGGGGCCGGGAACATTAAGATCGAGCTTCTGTGAGGTTCCACCGAAAACCGAGCAAACAGAACGCAAACAGGGGAATTTACAGTAACGTCTACAAGAGGTATTTTTTTATGCAGGAAGTGGTTGGTGGTTTTCAATATTAGCAGCAAAAAGAAGAAAAACTATGAATGGAGCTAGGCTGGAACCCGTCCCATTGTGTCAGGACTCAGCCGGCCCAGGGCATTTCCAACGCCACGCTGATTTTGCTGGGTCAAAAAGAGGGGTTTTTTTTTGCATAGGTCAAAGTATTGCAAGATGTAACTTTGTTACAGTTAAATAAAATACCAAAGAATAATTTCTTTGTAATTGTCAGAATATAAATATTAAAAAACATGCTTCTCAATACAACTTTCCACTTTCCATTCTTGCAAAATGTTCACACGCAAAAAGTCCTGCTTGCAAAACTATTTTAAGCTATGACCATTTTTCTGGTATATTGTGCTGTGATCATAAGTGCGTACTATCTATTCACTCTGTTGCAACGCCCTGTTCTTCCAAAAATAAAATCACGATTGACAGTAATTGGACCCCAGACCTCCAAAACGAATCAGGCATATAGAATCCACCGGAAAAAGGTGGGAAAAAGAGATGAAAAGCGACGGCCATTTCAAACCCAGTGCTCCAGAAGGGTCATCGAAAGGCGATTCCGTCTATAATTATCAGGGAAAGTGGAGACCGCTGACAGCTGCCAGGGTCGTCATCACAATGGTGCTTTGAACAGCTGGTCATGCTCTTCACTCTGGATCACTGACACAAGTGTTCATCCACTGAGCTCATGCTAGACCAAACCCCCCGCCACCCCCAAGCCTCTCTGTCTGGCCCTTCCTCTAGCCTTGCACCCCACCATCTTCCAGAAAAATGACCAACCTTCCCATGGACAAACCCCGGAAACTGACCTACAAGCGCGAGTGCTCAGAACAAAAACAATAGAAAAACAGGAAACAAAATAACACCAAAACGTTTTTTTTTTTTTTGTTTCTTTGTAAAAACAAAACAGCTGCAAAAAATCTCACACAACTATAAAAAAAGACACTCATCATTTTATATATATTGCACATAGCATTAATATCTCATGGAGAAAAATATAAATATTATATATATAATATCAATGTTTGTAGATATGAATAATTATTACTATTTTGCCGTTTTAAGTATTATCCATATTGAAATGCATGCTACAAAGGATGTTTATAGGACATGCAACACTACAATAGTAGAACAGCTCCTATTGGTAATAAGCAGTTTACAGGAAGCATCATTTTATACAGGTTTCACCAAAGTACCTCCAGCATCTGAGTATCAACAAACGGTACCATAACAATTTGGAAAACTGATACAAAAAAAAAGACAAACAAAACAATGAGTGAATAAATTGAATCTGGACCTGAATGCTAGAAATGTACATCGGACGGCAGTGAATTTATCTTTGGTGACCTGAAAAGTGAGCTAGCTATTTGCTTCATTAAGCTGCAATGTCACAGTTAAATGCCAGTAATGGCCCATCCCGCTGTGCACGGGGGGGTTACAAGCCTGCTGCATTACTACGGCAACAGACTCCGGCGATATAGTACCTATAAATACGGAATGCAGTGTGGATGACAGGAAGACAATGCTCATTGGAGGAGATGGATGGGAATGGGGTAGGGTGGGGTGGGACAGGGAGGTTTAGTGATGGGAGGGTGGGTGGATGGGGGTGGCGAGGGAGCAGGGTGGTTAGGGAGAGGATGGCTAACAGCCCACTGCAAGCTTGGAATCTGGACACATATATATGGGATTTCATCAAACGGATCCCCTCACACAGCCCCCCCCACCCCACACACACACACACAGACACACCACAAACACACACACACACACACACACACTCCAGAACCCTCTACCCATCAAAAAACTAGATCTGTGGTCTGACATAACATAACGCTACTGCAGAGAGGAAAAAAAAAGGGTGCAGAACAATCAAGCGTGCCTCGGTTGGAAAACTGGAGGGAACCATACGAAAAGCAAAAGGGCTGGGCTGGAGTGCACAGATCACACACACACACACACACACACACACACACACACAAACACACACACACACACACACACACACACACACACACACACACACACACACACACACACACACACACACAAATAAATAAATAGAAATAAATAAATAAACTGTTAAGAGACATTCGCCCTGTCTTTCAGAGCCCTGCGCTCTGCATTGAGCCTGACGCAGGAGTAAGGGAGGGAGGGTGAGCGAGAGGAGAGAGAGGAGAGAGCCGTGCATCTCTCATCCGTTACGCCTCAGACAGAAAATCTTAAAGACACATGGCAGAAAAAAATAACCATACCATCAGTTATTCTTATGTTTTTTTTTTACCTTTCCTTTTTTTTCCAAAACTTGACTCTGAGAACGCAATGGGACCACATCCCCAGCGAGGTGACGCGTCCGTGGGGCGTCAGTCTGCAAGCGCCCCCCTCTCCTTACATAACACTGGAGGTGTGCGACAGTCGGCAGGTAAATCTGAAAAAGACGGCCCGTTCCCCCCCCCATGGCCACACCGAGGCAGAACGGCCCACAGATACGCCCCATCAGTGGAGGCTGCACGCCTTCTCCGAAATCCTTTTTCTTAATTTTTTTTGACATTTTTTTTTTCTGCGTGCGAGGAAGTGTATTGGGGGAAACTGAAGCACGTTACTGGTTTTGTTTGAAGGTGCGGGGGGGGGGGTTGGTGGAAGAGGGTAGATCAGTGGGTGCTTGGTTTGGGCATTGGGGGGGCGGGTGGAACGGCTGATATTTTTGGGGGTCATAAGCAGGAGTCAAAAATCCCTCTATGCTACTTTTTTTTAACATTAAAGAAAAAGTTTTGTTTTGTTGTCTTAGCTACTGTTTGGCTACCTTTGCGAGCAGGACATCAACTATTAGACAGTCACACAGATTAAGACTAACTCCATGCAGACACTGAAACGAGGATGTGGAATTTTTCCAGCGGATGAAGGAGGGGGATGAAGGTGGGGAGGTCCAGTCAGGCGGGGGAGGGGTGGGGGAGGGGGGGGGTCGCACAGGGTCCCTCTCTGCCAAACGTTTGCTCCCAAAAGAGCTTTCACGGATCTCCTTCAGGATCCATTTGCTCCGGGGATGTGGGTGGAGGGGAGGGGGGGTGCGGGAGGGATTTCCAAGCCATCCTAAAATCGCAGGGAGGCTAAATACCCCTTTTTTCCTCCCTTCCCGGTTCCCCACCAAACGTACACGGCCATCCTCCAAAAAAGCCGGTTATACATCCGTGAGCATCTTGGTGATGTTGACGTAGTTGGTGTTGGCCAGGGTGCAGTTGGCCGTCTTTAGGTTCTCCTCCCGGAAATCCTCATTGCTGTTGTTAACGGCCTCCTGGATCTCCATGTAATCCGACTTGCTCATGGTGGAGCCGCTCCGGCTCTTCTTCAGGTCCTCCGTGGAGTCCATCTTGGGGACGCTCGTCACCTGCAGGTACTGGGCCTGCTCTTCGCCCTCCGTCTCGCGGTGGTAGAAGTAGTTGAAGTTGGAGACGATGACGGGCACGGGCAGGGCGATGGTCAGCACCCCGGCGATGGCGCAGAGGGACCCCACGATCTTGCCCCCGATGGTTGTGGGCACCATGTCCCCGTACCCGACTGTCGTCATGGAGACCACGGCCCACCAGAAGGCGTCGGGGATGCTGAAGAACTGTGACTCGGCCTCGTCTGCCTCGGCAAAATAGACGGCGCTGGAGAAGAGGATGACCCCGATGAAGAGGAAGAAGATGAGGAGACCCAGCTCCCGCATGCTGGCCTTCAGGGTCTGGCCCAGGATCTGCAGGCCCTTGGAGTGCCGGGAAAGCTTGAAGATCCGGAAGACCCGCACCAGTCGGATCACCCTCAGGATGGCCAGGGACATAGCCTGCTGTCCTTGCTGGCCGTCCTCTGCCTTCTCCGCCAGCTCAGTGCCCAGGGTGATGAAGTAAGGGATGATAGCCACAATGTCAATGATGTTCATGATGTTGACGAAGAAGCCCGCTTTGCTTGGGCACGCAAAGAAGCGCACCAGGAACTCAAAGGAGAACCAGATGATGCAGAGCGTCTCCAGGATGAAGAAGGGGTCGGTGAAGTAGGTGGACTGGTAGGTGCTGGTTGTGTTGGAGAAGGGCTGGTAGCCCTTGTGCATCTCCTCCTCCTCGCTGCGGAAGACGGGCAGGGTCTCCAGGCAGAAGCTGACGATGGAGATGAGGATGACCATCACAGATATGATGGCGATGATTCGGGCCGGGCCGGAACTTTCTGGGTACTCAAAAAGCAGCCAGACCTGCCTCTGAAACTCATTCTCGGGCAACGGCCTCTCCTCCTCTTTGATGAAACCCTCATCTTCTCTGAATATCTCGATGGCCTCTTCGCCCAACTCGTAGAACCGAATCTCCTCCGAAAAAATGTCCAACGTCACGTTGACCGGCCGACGCAGCCTCCCCCCGGACTGGTAGTAGTAGAGGATGGCGTCGAAGCTCGGGCGGTTCCGGTCGAAGAAGTACTCGTTCCTCAGCGGGTCGAAGTACCGCATCCTCTTTTTGGGGTCTCCCAGCAGGGTCTCGGGGAACTGCGACAGGGTCTTGAGCTGCGTCTCGAAGCGCAGCCCCGAGATGTTGATGACCACCCGTTCGCAGCACTCATGGTCCGCTTCGGGGTCGTAAGTGTCCTGGGGTTGGCCGGGTTGCGCCGCCGCCTCATCAGTTGGGTCGCCCGTGGCAACTGTCATTCTGGAAGGGGGTGAGGCCTCCTGCAGTTTTTAGCTGTAGCTGTACCCTCGGAGAATGGGGGCGGGGGCGGGAAAGAGGCGCTTCGGGCGGGTCGGGAAGGGGGAAGGGATTCCACACGCTGAAGACCACAGGATTAGTCCCTGGGTCCAGCTGAAGGAGAAGAAGAAGAAAAAAACAGAGGAAAACAAAATTCAAATATGGACAGTTGAAATCCCCCCTCCTGCTCCTCCTCCATCTCCACCTCCACCTTCACCACCACCCCCACCTTAATTCCACAGCACATGCATTAAACCCCACATTAGAAATGAAAATTAATGCTAAATCTTTTTTTTTGTTGTTGTTTGTTCTTCTACTATCCACGACTGCAGCCTGCAATGCAGTTTTCACTGAGAAGGAAGCCGGAGGTCTGGCTGAATGTGTCAGTGGACATGCCATGACCAGTGCCAGACTGTCCAGGTCCACAGAATTATAACCATATCCTGAATAGTTACTCAAATGCATGTCACAGATATGCCTGGAATATACTCCTGAAAATATTTAATTGACACTGATGACAAATGACATATATTCTCGAGTATACTGACAGGTGACAGCATTGGGAGTTTTGAATACTGAAACACACATATAACCCAAAAAAAAAAATTAAAAGACATATGTGTTCAAGCACAACATTTCTGGTTTTACTTCCTGAGTTGATGCGTATGCATTCATACAAAACTGCACCAAATTTCTGTGAAGCTAATAATGTATACAGAACACTATATATACTGTATGATTCATTCATACCCATCCACTACCGTTCAGGCCAGACAGATTTAGTGATCACTACACACCTGCATAGTTTTTC
Organism: Albula goreensis; assembly: GCA_022829145.1. NCBI lineage: Eukaryota > Metazoa > Chordata > Actinopteri > Albuliformes > Albulidae > Albula > Albula goreensis. Next base: position 33,956,713 of record CM040752.1, read on the forward strand.
AAAGTTACATGTTTCACAGAATCTAGTGAGCTGCAGTACCTGTATCATACTAATGTTACATGTTATCAGTTTATTCGTGTATATATATAATCCATTTTTGGAATACATGGATTGGAATATTAGCCTCTTCAAATGGCTGCAGTCAAAAAGCCATTGAAATATTCAGGAGCTTCATATGAAATATTAAACTGCAGTGTAATAGATTTTTGTGGCATCATTAAATGCAACTTAATATAAAAATTCATACAGCAAATGCAGGAGCACATTAGTATGCACACATAAGTGTTGTCTGTCGATATTTAATTGTTTCATGTATCATTTAAACTCTTCGGTGGCACCGTTTCATCAACTATGTTAATATCCCAGATCGTGGTTCTGTTTATCGGTACGTAACTTTCAAACTTTCACTCATAAAATACATGAACTTGATAAATAACTGAAATCATCATATAGTAATTTGTTAAAAATTTAGTCAAATTTAGTCATAGTTTCTAATTGGTACATCCTAATAATCCTATAAAACATAATTTTACACTATTCCCACGTATCTTCCGCAGTGCAAATCGACAACCTCGACGATACATCATAGATCAGAATTATTTCTCAGACCACAAACACTCCGCTCTCCCCCTATATAACTTCAGACTAATTTAAAAAAAAAATCTAAGCAGCACCCGTGGGCAAAATAAAAAATAAATAAATAATTATAAAAAAAAAACCTCTTACCTGCTAACAGCGTGTCACCTTTACCTAACACCAGTGATGCTGGTTGCGGGTCCCGTGGGGATGACTACTCGTTTTCACAAAAACATCAGTGCGGATGATAAAAGTCCGGAGTCACGGGCATCAGACTCGGATCCCGCGGTCCGTATAGCGCTCAACCCCTGATACTCATTCATTGCAGGTACTGCTTTGCAGCATCCATTAGCTCCCACGCAACTGCCGAGTTGTGGGGGGGACGCGTCTATGAGAGAGGCGGGTGACTCCTCGCCTCCACCCTCCTTTTTCGCTCTCTTGAATTCAACAATAGGTTTGCCGTTGGGAGAGAGAAATTGAAAAAAAAAAATCAGCACAATTGGAATCAAGAACAAGGTTCGTTGCGCACGTTTTATCTTTTTTTCATAAACCCTTTTTTTCCACTAAAAATGGTCCCCAAAGATGCTAAGATCAGCAAAATCTGACGCCCCCTGTGTCCTTAGGAGATATGACGTTGTCGGCAACAAACAGCAGCGGAGGTAGTCCTGACTGTACACTGATATCTGCAAAAAAATAAGGATGGGATGTAGGGGAGGCGTTGCTTATTGTTTTCTTTATAAATAACTGCACTTAAATACTTTAAGAGTACAGCAAATGTGCTTATTTGTGCATTGTGGATACTAACAAGGTGGCTTCGAAACGGTATGGAATTTTACTCGTTTTTTATGTATATTTAACCCATTATTATATTTTGAATTGATTGAAGAAGCCCAACACATTATAGTATCCTCAAAGCGTGATAATCTGGAGAGGTTATTTTAAAGTGTGAAGTTCCAGGTACCAATGCGCCCCTCTAACATACCCGCAAGTGCCACCAAAGCCTTTCTGTGGAAATACAGCCTGTTTTCGCAGCCAAGTTCATGCACCGCAGGCAAGCCCCACCAGATATACCCATGCCTCATTATTTTCGTGCACAGATTGATTTCCCTTATTTACAAGCCTAAGTGCGATTAGCTATCGTAGATGGTAAGACACGAAAGGCGTCTACAGTGACATGCTCAAGCCAGGGCTGTCTCGCTGTGTACTGGGTGGATCAGTCCCCAGAATCCATGCATACAGTACCTACTGACAATCAAAGCATTAGAATTGTACATGGATCTTTATTCACTGGATTAAAAAAAATAACATGCATAAAAAAGTCACCCTCATCAGGCAGCGCACATGACGAATATCTCCAGTGTCAGTCTCCACATAAAAAGAAATAATATTTTGGATGCAGGCTTGTCCGTGCCCTTACTTGTTTCCCCTCCGTTAATTAAATGAGCGGTGTAGCGTTGCGTTCGGATTTTGATTTCAGATCTTGTATTTCTCTCCTTCCTGTATTTCCCCACTAGATTGCCACGAGACTAGTTGTTGAGGCTTACAGCCTGCAGTCGGGCATTGCTCCGCATACAAAGAGACCATATGAAGCTGGCGAGCCTTGCTCCCTCCGCACTGTACCACTCCTTACCTTTCCACGGCGTGGGCAATTTAAAGGGGACGTGTCTAGACTTAGAGGACCATTTTCAGCACTTACTCAGAGTCTCTTTGGGGCTTATGATCATGTCGAAGATGCAGCAACAGTGTACGTGTTTGAATCATGAGCGTTTATGTTAACTGAACATACAGCGGTATCCAAACCTTTTGAGGCACATGTTTGTCATGACAATGCTTCTCTCTCACAATTTAAATGAATTAATATTAAACTGGAGAGGAAATGTATTTCACAATTTCCTAGAAATTCCCCCAAATTCTCGTATGCATTTTCCTTTACATTAGTTAAATAAAAACACTTTAAAAACAGAATTTAAAATAAAGCCAACATGAACTGGCAACCTATATCAAGTGTAACTTAGAACTTGATATTAACACATCTTCTACTACTTTCATTTTTCCTCACTGATTATTCATAATGGGGACAGATGGCCAGTAGTTTACCAACACAATTGAACCGGTTGGATGAACATCTCGACCTAAAAGCAAGTGTGACAATTGTGTTGTTTGGGGGAGAATTCAGACTAGCAACTCTCACGAAAGGTAAGCTAAGAAAGAAAGACTTCAGACAGGACGTGCCATTGACAGAATACTCAGCGCCTCCACTCAGCTCCTCAACAAGACTGCAATTTGTAAACCATACATAATTAACTCAAGCCTCCCGCCTAGTCCAGGTTCCCGTAACCTACCGCTACGGTGCATTCAATCCTTCAAAGGCTAAACTAGAGCTCACACACTGACAACATACATTTCTGACATTTTGTAGTTGTAAAGTAAATGAGATTGTGGACCCAACAAAACAAAGATTTTCGGATAATGCTTGGAACTTTGAAACGAGCACAGATAAACTGGGCTCACGTTTTAAGGGTTACTGTCACCATTGCTTATGTGTTTTCCATCTGCGTTGTTTTATTAACACAGTATTCACTTTTTACCGCTTCCTGTGATGCCGCTTAATGTTTAGTTTTTCTCACTCGAGTTTAACTTTCCGATCTGAACATCATTACGCCTCACTCAAAGTCCCAATAAAATGACCAATAAATAAGAAATGTGCCACTGACTAAACTAATTACTGACAGGAGGGAAGCCCCTGCTTCTCAAGGTAAAAGCTCTGAAGCTTTCAGACTAATGTCAGATTATGTTTCCAAAACAGCCGCAACAACAGGAGAACAGACAGCCTCTACCCTAACTAGCTGAGAGTTTTTTGGCTGTCGGGGCATTCCTGGAAGGTTAGTGGAGGTGTATGTTTCTGACAAGAAATATTTGAGAGGTTTCCTGGATGTCAGTGGAATTTTTTCTTCCTGTCACAGAATCCTTATCAGGAACGACCTTGAGACCTTTTGTTCAGTTTTATCATTGTGGTTAAGAATTTGAATTGTGGATGGGCAAGCATGTTAAGTTTACTAGGAGAGTCTTAAACGAATTTTGCTATTTCAAAACGCTGTGTTGTTTTAGTACCTTTAAAACAATATAATGTTGCGTTTTGGGGTACCTTCTTGCCATCATGGTAACACCGAATCTTTCTGAAATACCCCCAATGTTGTGGGAAAGGTTTCCGTTATGTGGATGTACATGTAGCTTCACATTTAGTCAGCGCAGCCACTGAAGTGTCGCCTTCCCAAGTTTATGCCAGCTTAGCGCTTTAGCCGGCGCTGTGAGAAAATGCCCAGAGAAACGGTCTCATCGCTGGCAGAGCAAACGAGGCCTGGGAAGACCCGGCGGGCATCACGAGCGCGCGGTGACGGCGCATGGCAGAGGCAGCGCAGGGCGAGCGCCCGCTGATGCTTCACGCCCCGCTGAGGACCGCTGGCCAGAAAACTAGCAAGCTACAACCAAGCGGAAGAGAAAATATCCCCCGTTCCTTCCAGTATGTCACAACACCGCTGCCTTCACGAGCCCAGCTACCGCCACAGACCCCCGTCTAAGAAGCCTCCGGAAATTTCCGATATCTGGGGTAATTACAGGAAAGAAAATCTCCAAAACGTATTACTGAAAGCTGGCACTTCTATGACAATAATGTTGTAGAACAATTAAACCGAGCCCAACGTTCAACTTTCCTTGTGGTGGACTGCTGCATTTGAAAACAAATGCAGGCTTTCTCTACCCCAAGGGAAATAGCTATACCGCACGGCTAATTGCTGGGAACAGCAATAGCCCCATTGGATGATGGGAAATGCATTACTGAGTCTAGTAGCTCTGAGACAACTAACTGCATGGATTAAAACATTTATAACTAGTGAAGATTCTTTGTTACTTTCAGGGCATGTATGTTGACTCCTTAACCCCCAAAAAAAAAAAAAAAAATCCAAATTCTTTAATTGGTTAAGCAGCCATATACCTTAGGGAGTCGCAGACATTTGAATGTATTTTTTTTCTGATGGATGCCTCAGGCCCCTGGCCGTAATTAGAGGTATCATTATTTCTCGATGGATGGGCAAACAAATGAAATGAAGCCAAACTATCCGGAAAGATAAGAGGAGAAAGGGAGCTGTGGAGAGCTGGCTAAAGCTTGGCAGTGAGCACAAGCTCATATTTCAGTGTCAGGATGATGAATGGTGCGTAGTCTGCCCTGCTTTAGGACGCTCTGTAATTGTTTAAATCATAACTTTACGTGATGGTGAACACCTTTAGACCTGGCCCGAATCGAATAAATCCTGGCTGGCTGTTTTTGCCTGGCTGGGTCTGTCTGGCTGTTTTTGCCTATCTGGGTCTGGGTGGCTGTTTTTGGCTGGCTGTGGTATTATACAGGGCAGATAACATTGTATAGGACATTTTACAGGAGTGAAGTATATGACAAGAAGAAGCAGCATAATATAGGACAGTTGTAAGGGCACTGAACTGGAAGGTTGTGCGTGTCAGTAAACAGTAGTATTGTATAGGATAGCAAACAGCACTGTTTAAGGCCTCAGAGAGCGAAAGCAGCCAACATTTGCATGCGGTGCTTCAAGGACGTTTTCCAGCCTCTCACCCAATGCAAAGTCAAGGCTGAATTTCCCCGTCTGCCTCGCAGACACACTCTTGGGCCGAATCCTGCGTTTTAATGGATTTCCCAGGTTCCCCCACCCCACCCCACTCCCATGGCCCACCCATTATTCATGAGGCAAGCTTTCCATTATGGGGGGCTACATTAAAGCGGGGCGTCTTGGAAACGGTTCACTTTGCATTACCACCATCCCCTGTTTAATTAACGCTGAAGTGCACTGTTCCTTTTATTGGTGTTTTAATCCAGGGAGGGGGGTGAAGCACACATGGCTGCCAAATGGTATTGATTTTGGGTCACTCCTGGGCAGTCTGTTTGGCCCGAGCAAATGGGTATCACAGAAACTATGGAGGGGAGATATATATATAATACTCTGTGGAATGGGGGGGGGGGGTTGCTGATATCGACTTGGCTGGAAATATGTCTGCTGTTTTCGAGGCCATTTGCCAAATGCTGGTATGGATTTCAGGGAGGGAAAACAATGAAGAGTAGTTAATAGATTATGGACGCCCTCAAGGAAAACCATCGTTGCTGTTTGGCTTCATTACGATAACTTAAATCTTTTGTATTCTCGTGTGTAGCACTGTCACTTTAATTAATCATATATAGCATTGTAGCTATCACACACCGTAAGCCCCCCTGACCTCCGAGCCAACATAAAAATAGCAAACAGCTGGCAGAAGCGTCAGTGGTGATATTTAGCGGTATATAAGAGACTAAGGCCAGGACCCAATCATACACACTGAGTCTGTGTAAGCGCTAATGCTATTCAATCAAAACAGACTTCATTCTTTTTTATTTTAGAATGAAAAAACACATTCCAAAGGACATGTTGACATGTTTACTTGGGACCAGTAAAATAGAAAATACTCAAATAAACTTATGTTGTAATGTAAAGTCTGTGTTAAACTTCATATGGACTAAAGAGAATGGGGGCATTTGATTGGGTCCTAGCCTACATTCATGATGAATCCTATCAGTCAGGGGATTATTGATTAAAAGTGAAAACGAAAGAAAATAGTTGTATGTGTCTGTGTGTGTGTGAGACACACACACACACACACACACACACACACACACACACACACACACAGAGTGAGAGCCACACAAGAGTGAGTCTGACAAAGAGAGGTTCAGATTGAGAGTGATACAGAGAAACAGAAAGAGAAAGGAAAAGAGAAGCAAAGAGAGAGTTAGAGGAAAAGGAGATGGAGAGACAGATACAGGGAGTGTGTAACAGAGAGAATGAGAGTGACAGGGATACAAAGGGAATGAAAAAGGGAAGAAAGAGAGCGATAGTAAGAGAAAACAGATCATGCAGCATCACCATGCCATGGGATCTGTCCGCTCAGTGAAACTGCTGGGAGTGGCCTAGACACCACTATATGCTGCCGCGGCAACGGCACCTGCTCTGCCGCTGATACGCAGCCCGTGCGAGCTCTACGCCGCCCAAAACCTGCAGCCCGAATGACCTCTAAGCCCCCTCCTTCACCCCCCCACACCAACACCCACCCAACCAGCGAAGCGTCAGAGCTCAGCACCCTCTACAGTGTCTCCGCAAACAGCCGCAGCTAACAAGGCTTTGGTAACGGCCACCTCCCCACATTCATAACACTTAAGCACAAAGCTGAAATTGCTACATTGGTATTTCACAGCTACAAGTAGCCGCAGTAAATTCTCATTTAATAACCCTGTAACCTTTACTTTGACACATGCAAAAGGCCATATTGGCTCTAGGAGAAGATTGCATGGAAACAGAACATAGTTTTTTTCTCTCCTTCAGCAGACAGGCTGGTATGGCATGACCTATATAGTGTACATATTGTATGCTATCAATTCATCAGGCTGTATATTTTACTGAAGGAGTTCAGGTTATGAAACATGCTCGGGATCGGGACCAATTTTTTGTGCACATGACAGAAAGAGCACAACTAGATGCATGTGCGGAGAGCAATATTATGCAACTGCTTTAACGAGCATGCAGATATGGGAAGTTCTCCGTTTATTTATGGTTGAAATTGTGACCTACTTGAAATCCAGCAATACCAGACTGATATTCATAAATTTAAATACTCAAGTGCCACTATCAGCACCTCGACATTTCTCAAATATTTTCATCCTCCAAAAAAAAAAAAACAATTACTGTTGAAATTTAAAGATACAGGTGAAATCTGTTTGTAGGTAGGTATGTAGGTACTCTTGTATTTTAGTACACAGGCAGCTGTACTATTTAAGTATATAGGTAACTCTTGTATTGTAGCATAAAAGTGAATGCTGTATTTAAGTATATAGGTAACTCTTGTATTTTAGTATAAAGGTGAACGCTGTATTTAAACTCACAGGTGAGCGTTTTGGAATAGTACTCTCCTATCCTGAAGATGTTGTGCTTTGAATGGGCTCTCTGAGGCAGTGCTTCAGTAGATATACAATGCTATACATGCCTGTTATTTTTCTATGCACTACTGGAGATCACAGCAAAATGTGTTATGAACCAAAGCCAGCCATAATGTGACAGAGACAGAGGATATAAGTAGGGGTCCTTACAGATAGCTTTAGACTTTTTTTTGTTTTTATTGTTTGGGGGGGGGGGGGTAAGGATGATAGGTTGTTGATTTCACTACAGACTGAGGAAAAATCAATGCTAGCTCTCTCTCTCTCTCTCCTTTCCTCTTTCTCTCTCAGGGTAATGGATGTTCAGACCAAAATATTGTGAGACACAAATTTATTATCTCTATGACAAAAATGAACATAACTGATGGTACAGTGGTATAAATATGTATTTACATTTTACATTAGAAAATGTCCTCAGCTAAACTGTTGACACTTCTGAACACTAAGAAATACTACCATGCAAACCAAGGTTTGTTCAGTGTGCAAATTGACAAAAAAAATCTTTACATATTATATTATGGACTGTCAAGGGAGGCAAACCCAGTTACAAAACACTCTGCTGGAGTTGGTAGCTGAACTGTCAATTACATAAATGCCATTTCAGACATCTTATCTCAGGATTTGCCTGTGTGCTCAAGTGTTTATTGAGCTCGGCATGGAAACAGGAGATTATCCACTTCCGGGTCACATAGGGTAGCACTTACCTGAAGCACAAACATGCCCTTACCTGGAGCACACCTTGTCTGATGATAAGTACGTCGGTCGGCACTTAATACCACTGATGTCATGATAAACTGATTGTCTAAAATGGCACCTCTCGAGTTCACAACGAGGGTGAGTCAGCATTTTTGTGTATTCAATGTTTTAGTGTGTGAGTGTGTCTCAGTATGAGGGTGAGTCGGCATCTTTGTGTATTCAATGTTTTAGTGTGTGAGTGTGTCTCAGTATGAGGGTGTGTGTTGGCATTTGAATGTGTGTGTGTGTGTGTGCGTGGCTCTGTATGAAGGTGTGTGTACACGTTCAGCATGTGAGTGTGTGTGTCTCTGTATAAGGGTGTGTGTGGGTGTTCTGTCAGTGTGTCTCTGTGTGTGAGTGTGCTGAGCAGAAACTCTTATTTTCCACCGCTGTCCTACTGCCCTTTCATCTTTACCTGACTGCTCCACAGTAATTACGCCTGAGGGACCAGGACCACATCAAAGATAAAGCAGCAGGGAGCGACTGGATCAGGAGCTGAGCTGCTGGGGCTTCACCAGGCCTCTGGGTCCGAGCGGGGGTCCGGGAGGGAAGGGGAGGGGAGAGGACGGGGGAGAGAGGAGAGAGAAACACAGAGAGGAGGGGAGGGAAAGAGAAGCAGAAAGAGGAGAAGAGTAGAAGTGGAGAATCTGAAATTCTAGACCTGCATTTACTGGCACATGTCAAAAAAACAAAACTGCTACTACAGGATTTTTTAAAAAATCCCGTCAGAGGACATGCACCCCCACCGGTAAGCTCATAAAATGTGTGAGGCTTGTTAGCCGATTTTTAATGGCAGGAGCAATGCATCATCACATATAAAACAGCTGACACTCAGTTAAGAGGAAGAGAGGAGAGAGGATGGCAGAATGAGCCTCTGGGGTAGCAGGAAGGACACGGTCATCACACAGGCCAGACACCAGGCAGCGGGACGGGGAATCACCATAAGGATTTGACCTTTGACCTTCTCTCCAGCGAAGCAGCGGCTCCCTGCCAGCTGTGTGTGCCACCCGGAAGCTGCCCTCCTTTCCGCTCCCCTGCCAGGCTGCCGTGAGGCGGCGGCTGGCTGAATGTGGGCCAGGAGGGAGGCACCCCGGCGCTGCCGATTGGCCCATCCATCAACGCGCACGGCCAGGGATTCTGCTGCTGGCTCCAAGGGGGGACTGGGCTCCAGCCCAAAGGCTCATGGGTATTCCTCACACATGCAGACACCTGCCTCCTCCTTCCAAGCGGCTGGGGGTGGGTGCATTCTGTGTAGAGGGGGATCTGTGCCAACATGGGCAGAGAGGCAGAAGTCTGGGCAGGAAGACTGGAGAGTTGCTAGATGCTAACTGCTAATGCTACTGAGGCAGTACTGCTACTTTACTGACACAGTCTGAGCACTTGGGCAAGGAATACTGTAGAGCTGGTAGATGCTAACTGCTAATGCTACTGAGGCACTAATGCTACTCTACTGACACAGACTGAGCGCTAATGCTACACCACTGAAACCCTGAGACACTCTGAGCCCTAATGCTTTAACATGATCTGAGTGCTAAAGTTAAGATACTGATGTTCCGAGATGCTCTGAATGATAACACTATGCTACTGAAATCCTCAGATTCTATGAACTGGGGGCGCACCTATAGCAGTTATGGAGTTGCTAACGCTATGCTAGTGAAACCCTGAGACATTGTGAACACACACCTATAGTAGCCATGGAGTTGCTAACGCTATGCTAGTGAAACTCTGACACATTGTGAACACACATCTATAGCAGTTATGGAGTTGCTAATGCTATGCTAGTGAAACTCTGTCACATTGTGAACACACATCTACAGCACTTATGGAGTTGCTAATGCTACGCTAGTGAAGCCCCGAGTCACTCTGAGCACACACCTGTAGCAGTTATGGAGTTGCTAACGCTATGCTAGTGACACCCTGAGATTTTGTGAACACACACCTATAGTAGCCATGGAGTTGCTAACACTACACTAGTGAAACCCTGAAACATTGTGAACACACATCTATAGCAGTCATGGAGTTGCTAATGCTATGCTAGTGAAGCCCCGAGTCACTCTGAGCACACACCTGTAGCAGCTATGGAGTTGCTAACACTACACTAGTGAAACCCTGAGATTTTTTGAACACACACCTATAGTAGCCATGGAGTTGCTAACGCTACACTAGTGAAACCCTGAAACATTGTGAACACTCACCTATAGCAGTTATGGAGTTGCTAACGCTACGCTGGTGAAACCCTGAAACATTGTGAACGCTCACCTACAGCAGTTATGGAGTTGCTAACGCTATGCTGGTGAAGCCCTGACACACTGCGAGCGCACACCTGCAGCAACACAGGCACTGCATTGCAGCAGCCCAAACCACTGACCTTCTCAGACTCTCTAGCACGGCAGCACAAAGAGCAGCAGCCTGAGACGGGGGAGAGACAGGAGCAGAGAAGCCCTCCCCAAACAGAGGAAATTAGCACTGCATTTGATTGCCCTTTTCAGCTTGTTTACGTACGTCTATGTCAAACATTATGATGTGCTAGGACTTCATTATACACATGCGATTGGGCTACAGATTTGTTTACAACAGCACTCAAATTACAAGCATTAGACGTTGGCTGACATTCGGTTAAATGCATTCAGTCTCTTTCGGTGGTCATGAAATTCAATGAAATCTTACAGCATAAGTGTCTTTGAGTAAGTTATATTTTATTACTATTATAAAAGTAAGTGAGCATGTCCTTAGTCACATACACTGTTTAAGAGACACATGCATGTTTTGTGCAAGTTGTATATGCCCTAAAAGAGATTAAGACCGTTTTACGCTAGTCACAAGTGTCCAGGCAAAGTGGCATGTTTATAAGAATAGTTCTGCTTTTGGCATCGGGCATCAGTGTTCTCTACTAATTTCATTAAACATTAAGCATTTTGGTACATGTTGTTTTTCGGCAACTGGTGTAAGGCATTACCATTCTACATACTGCATCATCTTTGCTAATTAAAACCCACCTGGTCGTCTGCCTCTGGCTTTGACTGAGGAGGGTTTAGCTGGGTGGATGCTGGGCAGAGAGCCAGAGCTACTCAAGAGCATAACAGCAATGAAAATATCAACAGATAAAAAAAAAAATTAGAATGTAGAATAAGCAGATTTATGCAGTATTTATGTTAGTAACTAACATCAACAGCATGAGTCCAGATAGGCAACTGGAACAACAATGTGAACTGAAATCAAATTCTTATTCTTATTCTTCTTACTACTATTATTATTAACCATGCTCTTTTCCTTGGGGCCCATTTGATTGTAAGTGGGTCGGTAGTGAACATGCAGTGAGGCTCAGTGAAAGCAAAAGAGACTCTCCTTAAAAGGCAGCGAAGTTGCATCCCATTGATTTTCCACAGGCTGAAGAAGTGGGTCACATTTCCGCAGTGAGTACGGAGACACTGCAGACAGCGGCTCACTGACGCGGCTCCACTGCACATAAGAGAGCAGTCAGGAGCAGCAACACTGCTACGGGAGAACAGCTAAAGAGCCACCACACTCTTATAGAAGAGGTGCTATGAGCAGGAATGCTCTCATAGAAAAGCAGCCACATTCATATAGCGGAGCAGGTTTGAGCAGCCACACTGCTATAGGTGAGCAGCCAAGAGCAGCCATGCTTGTTTAGAAGAGCAGCTATGAGCAGCCACACCGCTATAGGTGAGCAGCCAAGAGCAGCCATGCTTGTTTAGGAGAGCAGTGAGAAGTGGCCACAATTGTATGGGAGAGCAGCCAGGACAATCCACTCTGATGTGAATAAGAGAGGGCAGCACTGTTGTCTAATGGTTGAAGAGTTGGTCACGTAATGGATAGTTTGCAGGTCGATTTCCATGTAACGTGTCTCCATTGCGCCCCTGAGAAAGGTATATCACCTGAGTTACTCCAGTCAAATATCTACCTGTATGAATGGATAGTGTGTGAAACGACAGGCCGTGCACATCACTCTGGATGAAGGCGTGTGGTAGAGGCCTAAATGTAAATGTGATTTCAGGAGAGCAGGAACTCTGCAGCGCATAGGAACAGCAGTCAAAGGACTGCTGCAGACCATTTGATCAATGGCGGCTTTCAAAAGCTCAAAGAGTACAGAAAAAACCCCCCCCCCCCAAACCCTCTGCCCACCCCCCGCCAACGATGCTTGAATGTCAGAAATGGAGGCAAGAACAAACAGAGGCGTACGCTGCCATGTCCTGATTCAGAGACTGCAGGGGCTCTCTGCTTCTGCTTCGACTTCGGCTTCAGCCATCTTAGTGTGACCTTCATGAGCTGGCAGGCTTCATCTGCGTGGCGGGCCTCCTCATCCTCCTCATCCACTCTCAACACACCTTCAACAGCTCTTTGCTCTAAGGAAATCACCCAATAGTTCCCTTTATTGGTATTTTTAAATGTATTTTTTTCATATATATGTCCTATGAGATATGAATTCCATACTGAAGATGTTGAACACAAGAAATAATGTTTATTTGTGGTTATAATCTGAAGCCTGCATCCATGTTAATTAACAACCATCAGCACGTCACTAAATGTTTCAACATTTCCCGTTGTACAGCTGAGAATAAATTGAATGCCTTTCTTTTTCTTTTTCCTCTTTAATTCATAATTTTTTTTAATATTCTCAGTGGAGTGGAAAGGTTCTCCATCAAAGAGCACAAGGTGTAGGACACCTGGAGGTCAGGCTGAATTCAGTGGACTTGTATTCCCGGACTGCGGATCTTCTGTGCATGCCGAATCAGCCTGCGTCTCTCTCGCTGTCTCAAAATTCAAGTTTGCAGCAGATACAATTACAAATTGTGTCAAAGCATACAGTCCAAAAGTAAGATAAATTAATAATTTGTAAATTGAAATGAATTCATTCAAGTCAATAATAGTATAACCAGGTAATACATTCTGGCTCTCTTTCTGTCATTCTCTTCCTCTCTCTCCTCCCTCTCTTTCTCTCTCTTGCTCTGTCCCGTACTCTCCCTCTGTCTCTCTCCACACTCCCAACCTGCCCCCTCCCCCATCCCTCTCTGCTCCCCCATTCCCCATAGCGCTTCTAATGGAACAGCCCCCTGTCTCTGCCCCCCCCCCCCCCGAAATGATACCCCACTGGCACAGAGGATTGGCACATTCTCTTTAGAATCCAGGCCCCCTTTAGCGACTACAGGCATGTGACCTCATGGAGGTGGAGGGTGTCACAATACACGATACGACAAAGCGAATCACGAATATGGGGAGACGCATGGAAACAGGTGGGGTGGAGAACGACAGTGTCCACTGTTCCCCTTTCACCCGCGGTCACCCCACTGCGGCCAGTCAGTAAGGTCAATGACTCCAAGGCCCTTTTCATCGATCCCAGTGTCTAGGAAAATTGACATGGCAGTGAAAGTATGTCTCATTGGTGCTTTTTTTTCTATGTTTTTGTATATTTTACTGACGTGATAAAACTATCCTGTTCATAAATGTATTCAAAATAATGACAAGGCATTAATGTTGAACTCCTTTTTTAGCACATTCTGCTGTTGTTTTCTGAGTATTTTTACAGGTGAAATCAGTGTAGATTGGAGTGAGATGGTCATTTAAGGACTAATTTAAGGCAATGAGAAGCTCAAGCATCCACACTAGCTCTTCAGGACTGGACAGTTGGTGCACCCCAGAAGAAAAAAGCCCAACTCCTCTGCTGGGAAGAGTCACAGCTCACCACCTCTTCCCCACAACCACCCACCCCCCCAACAGCCCACCACAACCCCATTTGAAAACAGCCACATTGCAGGCATGCAAACCCCCCAACATGGCCCAATATAACACGATATAACGATATGACACAAACGTTAATGAATAAGATGGAAATGTGAAATGTGAAATGTGAACGGCAGTGGGGATATTCTCAAAGGTCTGCTCGCTACAGGCGCTTGAGTGGCGCTGGTGCTCTGTGGATATGCCAACTGAAATGCCACTCGCTGAACGGCAGCAATGCCCCCCCCCCCCCCCCGAGCCCAGCTCGCTGCGCTCAGTATGCTCAGACACGATGTCGTTGTTATGAAACCGAGAGGGGAGAGACAGCTGTCACCCCTCCAATGGCTCCTGCGTGTGACAGCGCCCACGCCAGACTATTCGGGCAAGAGTGTGTGTGTGAGAGTGTGTGTGTGGGTGTGGCTGGATGTGAGAGTGTGTGAGCATTTGAGTGTGTGTGTATGTGTCTGTGTGTGAGTGTGTGTCTGCATTTGTGAGTGTGGGTGAGTGTGTGTGAGGCAGTGTGTGTATGGGTATGGGTGTAAATGTGTGAGGTGTGTGTGTGTGTGTGTGTGAGGCAATGTGTGTATGTATGTTGGTGTAAGTGTGTGTGTGTGCGTGCGTGTGAGGCAGTGTGTGTATGGGTGTGAGTGTGTTCATAAAAAGGAGGATAACATGTTTCCGGGGTAACGGAGAGCTCCCCAGGTCAATTGCTCTCCCACACGACGGATGCAGAACAGCTTTAGCGGTGGCCGCTAACGGTTTTAGTGGAGGCGGCTAACGGTTTTAGCAGGGGTGGCTAACGGTTTTAGCGGAGGCGGTAGAAGCGGCTCCTGTAACCCTGCTGGCATGCGGGTCTGTTTGTGTTTACTGTCCGCGGGTCGCTAAAGCCCCCCGTGTCACCGCGGTTTCCAGGGTGCCCTCTGCCTGGCCGCGGTGCCGCAATCTGCTCCAGGAAGCTGCGTGCCACCCTCATGCCAGCTGGTGCCTGCCACACAAAGCAGGAGAAAACACCGGGTGTGGGAGGGCAAACACCCTGCCCAGTGCCAGCACAGCTCATCACCTTCTGCTCCTGGAAAACAAGAGGCATCAAATCCTACATGTATGTACTGTGGAAATATCGTTTTTTAGTTATTGATTCATATTTACCTATTTTCATATTATATTGCTGTTTTATATGGATTTGATCAGAGATGGACAGAAAATATAAACGCACCTTCTTTGAAACAAAAATGTGACTGACTCCATGTATAGAAAAAATATATACATGGTGGATATAAACAATTAAAACAATTAAAAACAAGCGCAAAGATGAGGAAATGTTGAGGAGATGACTCACTTTCGGCAAGCTGCCAGTGAAATAAAATTACCTGCAGTTCAACAATGTGCTCCGCTCCGTCATTTTACACCTGCTGGCTAATAATAACTGCCATTCTGCAAACTCTGCACATGTGTATTCACATATGTGATCACAAAGGGAAGGCAGGCTGTCTTTTCACACACGCGAGTACATGCAATGTTTTTTACACGTGCACACAAAAACAAATAGACAAGGACGCAATCATACACAGCAACGCAGACATTGTTACAAACATACACACACACTTCAAGCAAAAAAAAAAAACATAAATAACAAATAGCAGAAATAAAGACAAAAATCTTAAATTGATTTTGTGATTATACAATGCAGACAGTACTGGCTACCTCTTCACCTCACTTACTCTTATCTTGTTGCTATGGAAACTCCCCCAAGCAGCAGTGTGAGAGTGCATCATGGTGACATCACTAGGTTGGGAAACACTGCCATACACTGAGGCCAACCCATCCACCACCCCCAATTCCCTTCCCCCCTCCATCTATCCACAGGGATTATGGGAAATTCTGTCATCAGGGGACACAGCTCCAGATCGTTACAACTCAGACGGGAGACTCAGCTCAGCTGGGAAGGGTTCATACAGACTCACATAAACCAAAAAAAGACATTATCAGTGTTATGGAAATACCTTGGATGACCAAAAATAGTTGGGAAAAAAATCCACTTTTCCATTGTGTGACCATACAAAGATTGATGGTGTAATGCAAAAACCATGGATTATGACACAAATTAACTCTCAATAACAACAAAAATAAGCCCCCACGACACTTTGTAAGATGAAATGTGTGCATTTACTTCATTGCAATTTCATTACAAATTGAGAATTTTTTTTCATTTATGTGTCATTCATGCGACATGCTGAAAGGGCACCTGGTGACCTCACATCACTGCAGTCCCTCCGATGGGCAGGGAGTGGCGCAAACAGCCTCACGTGTGCTGCGGTGTTTGTTTTACCCCCGCCCCGGTGTGGCACTTTTGGGATGGACCCTGAGCACTTCATATGACCTTTATACACTCGCTCGTCACAGGAATGTTTATTTCATGTCCTCTGTAATTATTTACAGCCTTTTGTTCCTGCGTGTCACAGGAGAGCTCGCACCATACGTCTGCCATGTTAGTCAGGATGACCCCGGGAGGAGGTGTCTGCGTGCAGAAACCAAGCTCGCCTTAAAGGAAAATACCAGTACGTGTTTCTCCTCACTCATTTTCCACATGTGGTAAAGTATCAAAGTGGTCAGATCACCACTGTATCTGGTTATATATACCGTCCAGCGACCAGCAGCCGCGTTTAAATCTTCATGGCATCTCAAACTCATTCCAGAGACATAAAGTTTGTTTGAGAAAAGCCAATCCGTTATTTTTATAGTAGAAGCACTGAGCCTTAGAGTGTTTAAGTCCAGGCCTGTTGCAGTACTGGATACTCTGTGGATTGTAGGTAAATACGGAGGCTGGCTGGGCTGAATGGTCTGTTTGCACCATTACATTCTCTTTATATGGTTGCTACCTTGTGTTGTTTCAAAATGTGCCTTTTTGTAAGGGAAGCATCAGGCTCAGGTTTTAGTGAATGGATGGAATTATTGCTCAGTTCTGTGTGTGGAAACGTCTCTCCTCTGATGTCTGAGTCACCGGCAGCTTACTCATCCGTACTCAGCCTCTCCTCCCCGCTCTGCGGAGGGCCGGCCGCCATGGCGATACACCAGCCACTCCTCTTCACACCAGCCACATTCAGCGAGTTTGTCCCCGAACCGAGTTTGATAACCCACTTGTGACGATTAATTTTGTTAAGTACGGGAGTACAAATGCTATTAGCTCCAAAACCTCTCATTGGCTACAAGGCGCAACCTCTCCCTGTCCTTCCCTAGCTCCTCTACTTAGCCATAGTCCTACTAGGAGTGACCTAATTTAGCCGTATGATTGTTGTTGGTGTTGTTACTGCTGGTTATCTTTTTGTTGTTTCTTCAACGGGTCATTCACAGGTTTTAGTCTACACTATCCCTTCTGGCACTTGGGACCTTTACCCCACTTTTGGACTTTTCGCACTCTCATTCCCCACTTAATGCACTTTGGGTTGTAAGTCGCTCCCGATAAGAGCATCTGCAAAATGCCCGTAATGTGATGTAATGTAAAAACCAGAAACTGAGTCCTCTTGGTCGGGCTGGTTTTGGCTGGATAGCAACAAAAATATGTCCCAAATCCAACCAGTATAATTTTTAGGTCATTACTGAAAACGGGCTGGAGATTATTTGCTTGAGAAACAAAATGTGACAACTATGAAAACACAAGAGGGTTTGTTTACTAAGCTTCAGTTTCAGAGCAGATTTCCGAACGTGACCAGTCTGAGGTCACTCTTAGTCACGGAGAGCTTACTCATCCTCAGTGTCTCCATGCAGACGCGCCCGCCGCTATGCCAGCTTTGCGAACGTGAGCATCACTTTGCCCCGAGCCGAGGGCAATGACTACGGCCAGCAGGCTGGTGAGGGCAATAGCAGGTCAAACACATTCCACAGGGTCATGTCCACAGCCCCATGGACTGCTGAGGGGGGTTAACAAACGGTCAGAGAGGAGAAGCATTCACTCAGACTTACAAAAACAAAACAAGTATTTTTGTGTCATGAAAAAACCTTGTATATACCAAAATAAAATTAACATCTTTGAAACAATGAAATACTTTCCCCCATTTTGCTATTACAAATGAAGATTGCTGGTATCATAGGGAAAAACATCCACTGTCACTTAAACAAATGCAAAGTCACAGCAGAGATAAATTCCCCCCATTTAGAAAGGCAAAATTACGATGAAGTCATGCTTTCAAATCGACCAGCTGAGTCATGAGTATGCAGTACATAAAGCAGGATGAAAACCTGAATACTAAACATCAACAAGCAAGACTGTAGGCCCTGGATGTCGGGGAAAGTAGCGCACCAGCGCAAGCAGGTCTGTTCCCTGAGCAGCCCCACATGGCCGAGGCCGCTGGAGAACTCACTGGCGGCTCAAACGCATTCGCAGGGTCATGTTGACAGCCCGTGGGCAGCTGGAGGGGATGTTTGATAAACAGTCTCCTGACCCCCCTGCCCCCCCCACCCCACCCCACCCCTGCTAAATGGTCGGTGGACTACACCCTGGGGGGGGTGGGTTGTGTTGGCTCTGGATCTCGCAGGGGCTGAGTTATGACCATGCTCTGATGTGACAGGCAGACGCTGGCTCGTGTCGGGGCCCAGACACCATAAATAAGTGTCCCCCCCCCACTCCCGCCCCCTCCGGCTACTGACCATTGACTCACTCCTCAATACCCCCTGGATACCAAGCAGGGTGAGGAGCGAAGAAGTGGGCAGGGTGCTTGTCTTCCCACAATGCACCTCACCAACCACCATATTGATTTTTTCCCTCATCTTAGAAATGGTCCAGAGGAGAAAATAATCATTAAATATTTTAAAAACCGCTGAAATACAAATAAATACTTTTTACTGTATTTTTTCAAAAATGTAAATATTATTCAATGTCAGATATTTTGCTTGTAAATACATGTTTATATATGAATATAGATTATAGATTTTAAAGAGAGGAAGGGGCTCCCCGTAATACTCACTCTCTCCTTTTCTTCTTTCCTGTTGTTGTTTCTTCCCCTGATTGGTGGACGATGGTAACTCTCCAAAGTGGGTCAATGCGCAGCTGACCTGTTTCAGGATTTTCTTGCCAGTTACTGCTTACATTTCCTGTATGTACATCCTGATAAGATTCACCTTCACCTCACGAATGAGCCAGGAATGTTGTGAGCAGTGCTGTGGGAAGTATTTGTAGTGGTAGGTCAACATGGTTGGACACACTATCTGGACACACAGAAATGACCTATTGCATGTGAATGTAACTGATGCACATGTACAGACTTCATCTGAGGGTGTCTTTCACCCTTCATTTCTCCTGCCGGACCATGTGAACACACAGGCTATTTCCGATCCAGAGGACCAGACTTAATCGAGTAGCCTCTGGTGCTTCAATACAGTGAGCACAAGAGCAGATGGATGCTTTTGACTAAAGGAAGAACAGAAAAAAATCGTTGACTGGCATTTAGCTGCCTGACACTAGCTATTTTTGGCACAAGGGAGAAAAAAACAAGACATTTACGGTAATGAAACTGCATTGTTAAATAAATAAATAAAGAAATGAAAACAAATCAAAGACCAGATGAAAGTGCTCAGATTTCAACATCCTCCAATGCCTTACTTAAATAAAATTGACGTTTCAAGTCGGCAGCCTCTCCTCGCAGTGACTGCATCAAAATTTAATTTGGCCTTTTTCCCAGCATGCATTTCAAGAAATACAGTAGCAAAGAAAAAAAAAATAAACAAAACAACAATCGCCCTCTGTTTCTGAGAGAACGACTGTGTTCTGGTTTCTAAGGACTCTGATGCATTTAGAGGTCAGAGAAGTCAGTTTGCACGTGAACGTACGTTATGGAAAGTGACGTAACTTGTGATTCATTTGCTTGGCTGGAGACCGTGGTCTTTAGCTGAGTGTGCTAACCGTATTGTCCTCCACTTGTCTGCAGGCGGCTGACTAAGGTTGGAGTTCTACACCAGCAGCATATTTACCTTTGTAATGTTTATGAGTAAGCATGCAATAAAAATGCATAATAATCTTATTTTTAAATCCACATATTAATCTTTACATGAGATGCACGACCATGGTGCTATCAGGTTCCTCTGAGGTTGCTGACATTAACACATCTCAAGTGCGACCCCACATTGCGGCAAAAAAAAAAAAAAAAAAAAAACAACAAAACAAGGAACATGAAAGATAACATGCACAGGCTTGTCATTCAAGTAGAATGTGCTCCCATAAGAATAAACACCCAGAGGCTACGCCCACTGTCATTTAAGGCGCTGACACGCGTTTCCACGCGCATGGAAGAGCAAGCGATTGAGAGTGAGAACCTCACATGGCCTCGAACAACCTTCCTGTTTGTGCCTGGATGTTCAGCGCAGGGTACATAACGTACAGAGTATGCATTTGTGTTATTTTGCTTATATAGATGAGCATGGTTGAGTATAATGTTTGTATATTAAAAAAACAACATATCCTTGAAGTAAACATATGTATGTAACATGGTTACTTTATATGTTTATGTTGCTGGGTGTTTGTGTTTGCTTAGCATCCCATTATAAACATTATATTATAATATTTACATTCATGCTTGTGTCATTTGGGTATTTCTGTTATTTTAGCCCCCAAAGTACTGTGGTATGGCAGGGTCAAAAATGCAATGGGAGGCACAACCCTCCCCTCACCCACCCCCACCCCCACCCACACCCCCCCCCCTAGCCATGGAGGCCCCTGGTATAATGCAGCAGAGAGAAGCGGAGCTCAGAAATGGCCACCATGTTAGGGGGAGCAGGAAATCATGGTGCGAGGTGTGACAGGCCTGGGGAGAGGCGGCCGCTGCTGCAAGCAGAGGAGCTGAAGGGAGGGAGGGTGGGGGGTGGTGGGGGGACTCAGGGATCACTCATGAATGGAGAGAGGCAGTGGGGGTGGGGGGTGGCGTGTTCTCCCACATGTCAGCTAACGGAGCGTGGCGCCCCCACGGGAAGGCCGGGAGGGTCTGTGGAATGAAAAGAGCAGGCAGCAACCGGTGGAGGCAGAGGCAGACCTGGCAACCAATCACACGAGAGACCGTATTCTCCCCACGCTCCCAAAACGCCAAAAACTCTTCCATGAGCATGTCCTTCCCTCCATGGGGGGTGCTGGAGGGGGCACAGATGGCAGTCAGCGTCACCGCAGGGGATGGGCACAGAACGCTGGCTGGGTGTTTTGGCACTGTAAAACTGCCTCACAATCAGAAATCTTTTTAAAGATTTTCTGTGTACGAATGGGAGCCTGAATCATTCCATGACGAAGGATGCAGAATGTGTTGAGCAAAAACAGAGAACGTTGTCACAGTGAAAGAGTACGGTCCGACTCACATTTTCCTTTGCTTATTTGCTCTAAAATGCATCTCAGAAGAGATATTGCAAAAAAAAAGGTAGTTTTGTAGATTGTGTGCGTTTTGTGTGAGTGAATCTCTGCATTTATGCACATATCTGCATAAAAGATTTTGAGTGTATATGTATGTTTAATGGGTGTTTTTAGTGCAAATATGTGTGTGTTCATATCACTTCCATGACAACCACGATTCCCGATTGTGGTTTGGTTAAAATGCGTGGCACCCTATAAAGAGTCTAACTCACATAGTTTTTGCAGCTGTCCATACAGTCAATAAACGGGACACAATATACACAAACACAACCTAAATCAACCTAGTCGTCCCTCATTAAAGGCAGAAATAAAGCTGAAAGCTCAGGCTTTCTGGAGCCCCTTTCTGCTGGGGTGGGGCGGGGGGAACGGGGGTGGAGGTGTGTATCTACAGCGCCGCACCTGACTCACCTGACTCAGAGAACACACCGTCTCAGCACCTGCCTGCACCTGTGGACCTGCAGACCTGAGGCCGCTCCAGACGTCCAATCAGGGCCTTGAGAATATCCAAGCAGCTTATTGGCCATACAGTCAGACCAATCAACAAGACGAGGAGAAATTTCAGGCTTGACGTCAGCAGGTTGCTACTCAGCAGCGGTGGCTTTTTGTATCTTTATTCACTGATTTATTTATTTTTTGTTTGAGCTGATGTACTGAGCGATCAGTACTGCGTTTGGCAATGCAGAGCTGTGGATGAGTGATCACGTTCGCACTCATCTGAAATGAGTCCAAAATGGACAGAGATTCAGTGTGGAAGGATCACTTTCATTTCAAACACAAAACCTTCCGCTGTGTAAAATAATATCATTTTCAGACCCAGTCGAAGATTATCAGAAAATACTCTCAGGCGCAGATAGTAGAGGAACCCTCCTACCTATAATCTATAATCTATCATCAACCCTTACACGGCTGCAGGACACCCATGTTCTGCATCCTCGGGTCACCTGACCCTTCGTTTCCGAAAGGCTGCCTCTTCTCGGTCACGCCACTTTTCCACTCTGACCCCAGATCAGTGGAATGAGCTCGCTGTCACGATACGGACAGCAGAATTGCTCTCCACCTTCTGCCGCAAACTTAAAAACACACCTGTATAAACCGCACCTGCTTCCATCTAATGCTGAACACTGATCACCATCTCCTCTGCCTCACCGTATCCTCAAACTCACATGGAAACTTCTGAAAGCGTTTAAGGTCATCACTCAGATCGGCGGTAAGCATAAGCAGTTATGGCTACGGTTATTTATTCATAATCCTGGCTCATCGTATGCACTTTTGTGGGTAAGAGCGTCTGCGAAACGCCTAAATGTGACTGTAGAATGTTACAATACAGCTTGTAAAATTGATATGATTTGACATACTCATAAATGTGACAGTGTAAACTGCGCATGTGATTGGACATGTCCTACTTCTGCTACTTTCCTGGGGGTTTCTTTGCCCAATCGACAGCAGCGCTACTTCAGGATGATCCTTCTGCGACAGCGTCCCGATAACCTTGGAGGAGAGCTGGGAAAGTTTGCCGAGTGCCCTGCCATGTCCGTTCGGCTCCGCAGTGTCATTTATTAGCGGTATCCTTCTCGCTCCAACGCATCGCCCCCAATTCATTCTCATCTACAACCCCACTGACCAGCCCCCGATCCCCACCACCCCCCAAAAAAAAAAAAAAAAGGTAACGGTAACCCTGCCAAATACCACTGCAGAGTCAAGGGCGGGGAGGGTTGGAGAGAGAGACCTTTTGACGAGAGTGAAGGAGAGAAGAAAAGGATGAGAATTTATTTATTAATAGTGAATAAATACATAATAAGCTCTATGGCATTATGTTTAAAGTGCTGCTGTTGGTGTCAATAGTTTACAGAGCTGTTATCAGCCATAGAGTTACCTGTACGCTCTGAGTGTGCAGTACTGACCCTGCTGTAATGTCAATAATGCATCAATGTAGTTAATTGACTTGAAACAGTACGGGAGAGAAAAAAGAAAAGAAAGGGAGACAAAGAAAGAGTAAAGAGAGATAGAGGGAGAGAAAGAGAAAGAGAGAGAGAGAGAGATTGTACCCTGATTGGTTTAGCGTGGATAGCGGTTCCCGAGGCAGGGAACAGGAGTGTATCGTATTGGGGTTTGACCTCTGTGTGTCCTATACTGCTGTAGGAGTAACCGCAGATGCTAACGGCTCTCTCCAGCATGGTCCGTCTGCCCTGGCTTTGTCCCTCCCTGTGTGGAGAGCCTGTTCAACACACAGTCCGTCGCTAATGTGATTCCGATTTTAGCCAGCACCTCCTTGGCAATCAATGGGATCAATCGGGCCGCGACGTGATGTGCGGCGGACGTGTCTATCGCCGAGCCTGTTCGGGCCAGGGGAGACCGGCTCCGGTGCAGCTGTGCCGTTACAGGAGAACCCACACGATACAATAACGAGGAACGGAGAGGAGACACAGAATGAATGGAGGTCAGGCGCGGGCGGTTTGCATCATGTAAATCCATTTATGCATTGACATTAAAGACATCACAGTACAGTAACACATGGGATTGAGGAAAAGGGGGGGGGTGTGACATAGGTAAAATTGGGGGGGGGGCAGGGGGTTTGTTTTAGGGCATGTTGTCCCACAGATGGTGCACTGCACAGCAGGGGCTGAGGGGTGGGGGATCAGACAGATGGGGCGTGGCCGATGGGGCAAGGCCAATGGGGGGGTTTGGTACTAAGGGGTAGGGGAGAATCCCATTGGTCGAGTGTCAGCCATGGCTCCATGGGTCAGCCCCTTCTGATTGGCCGAGGTAAAAGGCTATGGATCGACCAGTGGCTGAAGGCACCTCCTCTTTGAGGATGGGCGGCCAGGAGGGAGACGGAGTCCCCGAGTCCCGCCCACTCCTCCATAACGGGGCCAGGCGGTGGGGTGGGGTGCAGGGTGGGGGGCTTGGTATTTGGTGCATCGGGGGAGGGGCTCCAATGAACCAGACGTGGATGAAACGCGATGTCCTCGCTGGGGTTCCCACACACTGCTGCATCGACCCCCTCCAGAATCTTCCGTCCCGTGTCCTGTGGAGGGAAGGCAGCAGAGAGGATTCAGTCAGTCAGGCTGTGGTCTGCACCCCTGCGGAGAGATGTGTCGTACGCACACACACACACACACACACACACACCTGCAGCAGTGGAACAGTAGAGCTGTAGGGTGTGGACAGAGGGCGGGGTGTTGGAGGGTGGGGAACGATACGGCACAGACAGACGCCCAGAGAACAACCCCGTCCCTGCAGTCACATTTCTGCCCTGACTTCAGCCCATTCACCTCCCTTCACACACTCATCCTCAGGAAGCCTTTTTCACTTCCATTCAATTTCCAGTCAAATGTGACACGCTGATAAATAATCATGACATGTAAGGCATTTAACAGTCTTATACAGAGCGACTGACACGGTTTACATTTTAATAGTTATTCCTACAGCTGGATATTTTGCTGAAACAATATGGGTGACGTATCTTATTCAATGGTACATAGCAATGCCCTTGCTGGGAACCAGAACCTGAATCCTCTGTGTTATAAAACCAGCTTTGCAACAATTATAATGCACTACCACTGCCTAATGTGTTCTGTGACAATGCGACATAGGCTAGCCAGTGCTGAAAACCAGTGCCTTAGTGGGCTTTTATAGCCAGGTCCTCATCTGGATTCCACAAGTGTAGCAATGAAAAGGGCACACATTTGCATAATGCCCAGACATTGCCAGTACAGGCCCCGCCCATCTCTGTTCTTCTGCACTCTCATTGGACAACCAGGTGGCATCCTCGGCAAGCAGAGCGATGTTCTTAGAATGTTCTTAGAACATTTTGTATTGTACTACAGAAACACTGTATGAATGGACTGCAAAAAGGCCAGTCAGCACAGTACATATAATAATAATAATGATAATAATAATGATAATTAATAATAATAATAATAATAATAATGCTACACAACACCTGGCTGTCCCAGGATCCCGTTCTATCAGCACAAAGCAGACGGACAAACAGTGCCGCTCCACTGATGGCCTGGCCTCACTCCAGCACAGCGAAGCATTAGTCAGGAGTGATGTTATAACAGAGCCGCACCGTAATCACAATTCGAGGAATAAAAAAAAACAAACACATTTTTTTGAAGCCCGTGTCTGCAGCTGTGTTCGCAGGAGCGCAGAATAAAAGCTGACCAGTTGGCCAAAAAAATTTATTCATTTATTTATTTTTACAAGGTCTGGACTGTTGCTATGAAACAGTCCACATGAGGGAACTGGTGGAATTCTGACACCAGCTCTCTTCTCATTTTGGAGGGCAAAAACAAAATGGAGACTGCCTTGAGCGTGGCACTCTGAGGAATGAAGTGTGAAGCTTTCCTTCATGTGACACCAAACACATTAAACTGCATTTCCCATAATGCTGTACTAGTATTCATTACATAACAGAAATGACATAATAAGGATGGCCTAATACATTATTTCATAATAAATAATCTTTGGTTTAAATTTTGTTTTTTAATAACTTTATCATTTATACATAAAAAATGACTACAGAAATAGAAATCAATAGAAAGTTCCGGTAAGTGTGAATGGGAAACAAGCTCAAACAGGTGTGACTTTACCGAACAAGTGAACAATTACTGAACAATTTTTGCATTGCCCAATCACAGGAAAATCAATTCGTTTTCTAACTCAAACAGACTACTGTACTGAACCAAAGGTGGGCAACTCCTACCCTCAACTAGCTGTATACAGAAAATAAAGCGGCACAAAGCAGTAGTTTCTACAGATGGACAAAGAGAACAGCCGTCATTCGCTACTTGAGGGTTTATGGAACATGTGGTCAAAATCTCAGGTAACACAAATGATTGGGCAGATGAAACAGCTAATGGCAGAAGCTAGCATGAGGTTCTGGAACAGCTCCTCCTTGTCCAGCGTGGCCAAAGATGAGATAACTGCATGTGGCAGTCAGCCATCCACACCGAGGCAGTCATGGGTCACCATTTCAGCCACTTATAAGTGCTGTCCACCACAAGGCATTGGGTGGGTGTGGGCTTAGAGGTTGCTGGTTCAAATCCCCAGAGGGGGCACTGCCATTATACTCTTGACCAAGGCCCTTAACCAGACATGCTGCAGAAAAACACCCAGCCACATATATATAAATTAAGTTGCCCTGTATAAGAGCGTCAGTCTGAATGCAAATGTGAAATGTTAAATGTCTGTCTCCATGACAACACATTCTATCCCTGGATCTTTGAGGGAAACGCTGCAGGCCTTATTTACTCTTTCTGTTTTTGTTGCACTGGTTTCTCTTCTCTCTTATCTTTTTTTTTTTTTTTTTAGCTGAGGACCAGCATGTAAAACAGCCATATAAAAGACTTCCTCTGCCAAAAAAATCCTCACAGTCATGCTTATGTGACTCACGGCTCGATGAGTCATAGCGAAATGAGTCAAAGCAACACTCCTGCCTAAAGGCTTAACCAGCCAGGGACGAACCAGAGCCAGGTCACTCCCGCGTAACTGATCTGGGGTCAGCGAGGGGAGCGTCCTCCCACCATGCCCCTCTCCTGACTAAGAGACAAAGCTGATCCAAGAACATTTTATTTTTCCAAGAATGTTGCACTCCCTTCTGCAAAACCAAGGCACATGGTTAAAGTACATCGTTTCTGCATACTGGAGGACAAACGTGCTCATTGTTCCCTGAAAAGATATAGTAATGATTCCTTGTTGACCAGTTTTGGACTGTTTCCTCTCAGAGACTATGATGAAGGATACAGAGGATATGTCTTGCAGAGGCCCAACTCCAGCGATAAGCATCTGTACCCCTTTAGGGTTCAGTGCGATACCTTTTTTAAGAATATACTGACACGGTGGTCAAATTAGGCCTGAAGCAGGCTGGGATGTAATCCCTACATGAACATCTTCTGTTTATTTTATCGTTTTATCATAGTTTCTGTGAAGAACGGGTACAGAATAGTATCATGACTAAAAATCTCTGTTTCCTTTAAAGGAACAATGAACACATTGTCTCAAGAAAACAGAAATGATCCTTTACCGTACCAGGTTTTATTTTTTTTTTTTACACTACAGATTGTACTAAAAGCAATTTCAAAATGTCTGCGAGGATGAGGGGAAGGAGGAGGGCTGGCTGTGTGGAGCATTTCAATCAGGCAGAAGCAGAAGTAAAAGGGAAGCCTTTAGGTTAATGGTGATGTGGAGTAGCGGTGGTGCCGTACCCGTCCGCTGGCAGGCAGGGTGAGTAACAGCCTGGAGTGGACAGGGAGGGCAGTCATGCATGGGGAGCCTGCGACGCTAACGCTACCTAAGAAACGCACAGTGTCCCAGATTCCCAGGGAGCAGCCAGCTCCACGTTATTGTGGGTCAGTCCAGTCGCTGAGCTTTCCCGAGCCAAGAAAAAACCCTCCACGGCGGCAGGCCCTGCCCGTCGAAATCACGGCTGTGTAAATGAGCCGACAAGTGTATCAACGAATGGACGAATGAATGAAGTCTGGGTTCCTCACCGATTCACAATCACGGATTTCTGTTTGTCACAAAGCTTTCTAAAGAGAATACTATCAGGATCATCAGCTTCGGTGCTCACGTTGGACTCCCCATCGCTTTCGTGCCAAATACGTTTACAGAAGTTAAAACACAGAAATCAATGTAATTCATGTGTTTTGTACAATTGTAATGTGGTGCGATCATTTTTTTACTGCTGTGAGAACTAGATATGTGATATTTGACATGTCTCCTGCTAACTGAGCTAGAAGTGTTCAGTGGCCACACAGGCACTGTAGCTTAATGCACATGAGCCACATGGTATGTTTGCTGAGTGACAACACACAAAGCAAGGCATGCATGCTGTACCTTGTTTTACATTTGCTGTGTCTCTAGATGGTGGGAGAATCAAGATGGCTGGGAATGGCAGGCTCATTCCACCCCCCTAGGGTCCAATGACATCATCTCTCTGCGCCAAGAGGAAACAGAGCAGAGAACATGGTTGACAATGAGAGCAAAGCCTGACTGGATGCATGGCTAAAATGCAAAATGTTGTAGTGCTGTCTACATTATGTGTGCAGAAATGCTGCTGTATCAATGATAATATTATGTGACAACAGCAATACCCCAAATTATAACAAATATCCCACCTGGAGTGCAGAGAGAACTGTGACCCTTACCATAATCCTAACCCTAACCCTTCTTTATGCAATAGTACTTTTTTCTTTCGCTGCAAATTCCAATTTTTCATTTAGAAAAAATCCAACTTGACCGTGAATAACTGAAATTGCTTATTTAAGTAATGTCCTTACTCTTTAGAACCTACGCAGCTTACGTTTGCCAAAAGTTTACAGAGTTTGCTTAAGCGCTTTGTTTGGGATTTGCTTACATTAGTACATTACAAGGGTGTACCTTTCATTTGAACATTGTGGAGATGTTCTGTTCTCACATTAACATACGATATTTAAGGTATGATATTCACCAAATTATTGAGGGGGGGGGCAATTTAAAATTTTTAAACATCGAAGTGTGTATTACCATTCCCCTTGCAAATGACACCCTCAATACATTACGTGAGATTTAAACCAGCAACCCCCTTAAAAGCTCATTTTCCTGGAACTGCAGGCAGATTAACGAAAGTATGTGGCAGTTTCAACAGGCCGGCCTTCAACAGTCCTCTGGCTTTTGTAAATTGGGTGCCCGAGCCATGTGTCGCTTTGATAGGCTATTTAGTCCTGAAAATGCCCTTTATTAATTTGCATTTCCTTGATTAAAAGCAATGTATTAAAGTGTATTGTTGTGCCTGCGCTTTAGGGGTCATCAGAGATTGGTTCTATGTGAATCAATGACTCTTGTCAAGAAGTTGCTAACACCTGGCACGGGATTAAAAAAAGCGCTTTGATTTACGCAGAGGTCAGGACACTGTTGACATGCTAAAGAAGGAGAACGTGATGCAATCCACTCAAATCAGCAGCCAATTTCTCAACCAGAGAAAGGCTACATCACCTCAGAGGTCAAATCCATAATGGTGCTCGAATGTAAATCTCCACGGTAACAAAGGGCTGGAAATGATTCGGCTGTATGAACCATAAATCCCATTTGCTGAGCTCCGTTCACGCTGGCACACACGCACCTCATGCATGCTTTGGCCATGGCACCCATCAAGTCATAAATCACTTCCTATATTCACCCCCTTACCAATTCCCTCTTACGATCACACCCCTGTCAAAAATCACAGATAGCGGTGATAGCAATGCCCAGATACACTGTAAGTTACTCTGTTTACACGTCTTCTATCTCCAAAATGTTAGCAGTGTATGCCTCCCACTCCAGTTTATGCGGGTTTATTTTTATATTCTTGCAAAGTGGGGCCATCTCATTAAATATTAAGCAGAGATATCCCATTTCCACCCGCACTCTCCACCAGAGAGCCCGGAGGTATATAAATAGCCAGTGGAGGGCAGCACTGGGCACAGGTTTTAAAATAGTATGGAGTCAAAGACAACTCAAGGTGAGTGAGAAGTGGAGCAGGCTGCAATGATACTTAGTTTTGTAAAGTGTCCATCTGCAAACCTAACAACGCCTCGTGCCCCAACCCAGCCTCTTACTGATGCACAGACAGTAAATGATAAAGGGGAAAAAGTAGGCCTCATATTTCTACAAAACAAAAAAAAAAACATAAGTGACCTGTCATGGCAGGAGGTAGCTGCTGCGTTTATATTTGTGGATGACACATGAATCCCTTTTCATTTAAATTTTTAAGAGGGACATGTCCACATCACTGCGCTGGACCCTGGACCAGGCTTTGGCCCTGCATTAGCCTAGCCTAGCCTGTCCTCTGCAGACTGAAGCAGAAGCCCAGCCTGTGGAAAGCCGCAGCTGCAGGGGAAAGCTGCAGGCTCACAGGGGCTCTGGTGCCACCTGTCTGGAGCTCAGGAGCTGGATCTCACAGCAAACATTATGATCTTCCACAAAGACACATGTGCTGCTTTCTTCTTTCTGTGGACTGCCAAACACACAACTGGCTGGCCTGCAGCAGCTGGGCAGGGCTCAAAATTAAGCTACCCATTTTTTTTTGTGGGAAAATTTTAAATAAAACAATCTGTACATTGTGACAACATAATTTAATAGATTCTTGCTAATGTGCTGCCTTTTTATTTCTCAGTTCCCCATTTCTTTCTTTTGCTTTTCCTTTTCTCTTGCACCGTTGATGTAATTTTCTTTCCTAATGTATCATTCAAAAAAAAAATACACAAAACACAAAAAAATACAGGTACCACTGAAGGAAGAACCCAGGACATGCCCCTGCCCTTCACTTCTGCTCAACACTGTGGGGGTTCAGCTAACTTACCAAACCTTCCCTTCACATGACTGGGCTTTAGCTAACACCCATCCTTCCCTGAGTTCGGATGTAGCTCATTCCCTTAACCTTGCCTTCTCCTTAACTGCGTTCAGATGTAGCTCAGGCTCCTAACCTTCCTTTCTCCTTAACATAGTTTGGATGTGTGTAGCTACTGCACCAAACCCTCCCTCTCCTGAACCTAGGAGTGACGTAGCTTACGCCCCTAACCTTCCCTAACCTACATCTCAGCAATGTTAAGGAGAAGGGCATGCCTAACTTACCCTTCTCTTAACACAACAAGGATGTGACTGCCTAAAACGGGACCACATCACCTG
Source organism: Albula goreensis (assembly GCA_022829145.1). Taxonomy (NCBI): domain Eukaryota; kingdom Metazoa; phylum Chordata; class Actinopteri; order Albuliformes; family Albulidae; genus Albula; species Albula goreensis. Next base: position 33,987,813 of record CM040752.1, read on the forward strand.
GGCCTGGAGGCATGGATGTGGCCGAGGCACAGCCGAAATGGTAGAGCAGTGTGCATGTGTGTTCGGCTTACACAATTACATTGAGCAATTGCTACCTATTCTACATGCAATCAGGTTATGGAAAAAAGCCATAAATACGTCCTTTGCTGATTGAAACAACAGTAGAAACAACGGCAGTGTCCCACCTGGAATGGAGCTGGCAACCTCTCAGTGAGAAGCACATTCATCTATTATACTACACTTCTGCAGTAAATTAACTACTGTCATAATGACCGCTAATGTGATTTGAACCTGCAACCTCTAAGTTATTAAGCAGAGGTACAGAACCACATCATCCAGCCTATCAAAAGCTGTCTGATACACAGCAGAAGTTCCATGCTGGAACCTGCAGTTAGACGCCGCAGTCAACTGGGACCCAAGTGCCTCATGGCTCTGTGGAGTGCGACAGCTCAGACAAGGAGGGACTGCTGGAGTACGCTATCATGCGCTAACACACACACAGGAACACATGCCCTGCGCTCAAACATACACGCAAACACCCTGTGTGCTCACACTCACACACACACACACACACACACACGCGCATTCACACACATACACCAGTACATGTTCTGTGTGCTCCCTCTTATACACATACACATACACACATACATGAACTGCTGGCTCCCACACAAACACACACACACATACCCAGCAAGGTGAGGAACTTAATGGTTTTCTGATAAACCCCACAGGTTTCCTTCCGTCTGCTGTCACCCTTGACCTACACTCCACCTGCTTTAAGCTGATAGTCACTATTAAATAATCAGACCAAGTCAGTATGTATGCTGATGTATGGGTGTTCTCTCTGAGCAGACAAATGAAAGAAAAAATGCTGCTTTTAGAATGAAAGAATAGGCTTTTATCAGGGTATATGTCAACTGCCTCTGCTTAGGGTCATTCTTTACTGTTAAATATCTAAATTCATTAATTCATTATGTTATTTCCAATTTTACACACATGCCCTTGCTGTTTGTGGGTCTTATGAGATATTCACTTTATATGCAAAGTGCTTACAATTCATGTCGCATCAGAGCATCTGCTAAATTAACGTAATTAATAATATTATAATTAATTAATAATAATGTTTTGACTGATCCCCCACACCATATAAATCCTTAATTTCATTTATGTCACGAATGGGCAGACATTTCTGTCTTTTTTGAAAAAGCACAACTGTACATAAACCGACGAGTGAACTTGACATAACACTCTGGCTTAGTGCCGTTTGTGCACTGTGTAATTCTAGCCCACACCGCCTCTGCCAACATAAAGGGCATGCCTCCTTTTTTTTTCCAAATGTAATCAGTTGAAACACAGAAGAGGAGCAGGGAAAGTCACCACTATGCCTGTACTGCCTATTTTTAGAGTCAAATATGACAGAAAACTATTAAAATAAACACGGAATCCACCTGTAATCCTTCAGACTGTTTAGGGCTAAATCCAGCCTACCAGCCTTGCCGTCCTTCAGGCGCACACTTCTGTGCTTGCTGTGCATTAAGAGGAGATATGTCACCTCATCAGCACCTAATCATGACTCCTCTCTCAGGTTAATGTTTGTTTTACTAGACAAGCTACATATTGCGCCCAATTATAGCCTGCTGCACACTCACAGTGGCAAGTTCCTGTGTAAATATGGCTGCCTATTCTCCGTCCAAGTTCATAACCTTTATTTCCACTAAGCAGGAATGGCAGCGTGAGTGTGGTTTAAACGATGCCGATGACGCAGGTGTGAGTGTGAGATTGCAGTGCTCCCTGCCTCGCGGCGGGCTCGCTCGCCTGCAGATGAAATGGCCACGTCTCGCGGCCGTACCCACCTCTCTCTATTTGACGGTGTAGAGCAGCCCCTTGTGAATGCAGGATGTAAAACACAGCCCGCTCTGTCTCTCCATTCACAGCTTCCAGCATCTTCCCTCCTCTGACGCTAGGTGCTGCCTGGGAGTACATTCCTCAGCGTGAGATCTGTGTGCTCATATTTTCCACGTTCTTCCATGTGCCTCAGATTCCTTTCGTTTCGTCTCCAGTTCGGTTCATTACAGGAATTTATATCCACAGCATACTGATGCCACATTTCCCCTCATGCCATGCCTGGTAATGCAATACCCAGGGTAGCATAACTTAATAATGTTACATTACTTTTGATAACAAATAATAATTTTGGCTGTTTTACTTATTTAATGTGTCCATAATTTCCCATATTAATACCAAAGGTTGTTCCCTAAATTTTAATGCACAGTTTAAAATGTCTGCATGTGTGTTAATTGCACAGTTCTTTTAGTGTTTCAAGACCAGCCTTTGAGGATAAAATTCTCAGGTCAGGCTTCTGAACCATCTGGAAGGTTACTGTGGAAACACAGAGAGAGAGAGAGATGCCATGGCAACATTAGGGGGGTTACCCAGGAAACTGTGGTCGCCATGGAGACTGCATCACTCTAGGCGGGATTAGTAGCATCCACTGGAAGGCGTGTTCTCGCTCTGATCTCCTCTTTTCTGTTGTCGTGCACCTCCGATGAGAGACGTAACAAAAACACCATGTATTTGTCCTTGTGCTTGCATTGATTATTAAAGTTGGAATCTTCACAAGGCCCCACAGATTTGCAACACGCGGACACTTCTTTTACATTAAAAACCCCAGAAGTGTTTCTGAGTATATTTAAACAGCGACTCCGATGAATTTTTGATCAGATTAAATTGATTGCATCGCACAGTGTGTACACACGAAAACGCTGCTTTGATGAATGATATGACTCACATCATAATACATGAAAAAGCTACTCTTTTCTATTTTTATCTCTCAATGGGCACAGACACATACCTATTGCTGCTTAAACGCAATTTAACATCCGAAATGGATTTAATACATTATTCCTTCTTTGTTGTCTCTGATAAAATGACATGACAACACTTATGCTTTTAAAAATTTTACATAGGCCTACCGATGAGCAATATTTGGCTTACGAGTAATAAAGCAATCCTTCAATTTTAACGCCCCACATTCCGTTGAGTTTGTTAAATCTAGAATATTATTGACATAATTATTGATGAAGACACTTCACTTAGTAAGTAAAATTCCACGTAACCATCAGAATGAATTAACACTGGAAGCAAACATCGCCATTGTCTTTAAGGAAAGTAAACGCGAGATGTCCAACACAACAGCGGATGACTGTTATTCCATTTAAAACCGAGTAAAACGCAGGACATGAAGCCTTTGTAGAACTAGTAAAAACCTTGAGCTACTTCTGAGGAGCGAATGGAATGTACTCTGCAGCTCACGGAATCAAAGGACACATTTATATACCTATGGCGTTGCCTCCACACAAGACTTGCACTGACACGTCACGATTATTATTGGTAGTAGTAGTAGTCGTAATATTTATATCGTTTCTCTCTTGTCTAGAGTTTACACGTCTGTGAAAATCTTTTTGATGTTCACGCAGTTCTGGTTGTTCTGTGCGGCGAAGTTGGGCTGTTTGAAAGCACTGTTGATTCCCTCCTCTATCACCATGTATTCAGACTTGCTGAGGGAGGACGTGCTGCGTGTCTTTTTGAGCTCCTCCGTTGAGGACAGGGGCTGACAGCTGCCAACGTGCAAGTATTGTGCTTGCTCTTCGCCCTCCGTCTCTCTGTGGTAGAAGTAGTTAAAATTAGAAACAATCACTGGCACGGGCAGGGCAATGGTTAACACGCCCGCTATTGCACACAAGGATCCGACGATTTTACCCCCTATGGTTACGGGGTGCATGTCTCCATAGCCGACTGTTGTCATGGTGACCACAGCCCACCAGAATGCATCGGGGATGCTGTTGAAGCCCGAGTCGGGGTCGTCTGCTTCGGCGAAGTAGACGGCACTGGAGAACAGAATAACCCCGATGAAAAGGAAGAATATCAAAAGTCCCAGCTCCCTCATGCTGGCCTTTAGTGTCTGTCCCAAAATCTGAAGCCCCTTGGAGTGCCGAGAGAGCTTGAAAATACGAAAAACCCTCACGAGCCTGATCACGCGGAGAATGGCCAAGGACATCGCCTGTTGCCCATTCCCTTGCCGCTCCGCGAGCTCCGTCCCGAGCGTGATAAAATAAGGGATGATAGCCACGATGTCGATAATGTTCATGATGTTTTTCGAAAAAGTGGCTTTGCTAGGGCAGGCAAAAAACCTAACCAGCAGTTCGAAAGAGAACCAGATTATACAGAGTGTCTCTACTACAAAGAAAGGGTCCGAGAAGGGACTTGTGAGGTAGGGGGCAGTTCCGTTAATGAGGGGGGCTACGGTGCTGGGGTCTTTGTCGTCCCTAAATTCGGGCAAAGTTTCCAGACAGAATATAACGATGGAGATTAAAATAACCAACACTGAAACAATGGCAATGCCCCTGGCCGGTCCCGAGCTCTCAGGGTACTCAAACAACAACCACACTTGCCTTTGAAATTCATTGCTTGGTAAAGGACGTTCTTCCTCTTTGATGAAGCCCTCGTCCTCACGAAATTTTTCCATTGCCTCTTCCCCCAGTTCATAAAACCGTATCTCCTCGGAGAAGATGTCAATGGGAACGTTAACAGGTCTCCGAATCCGCCCCCCAGACTGGTAGTAGTACAGGATGGCATCGAAGCTGGGTCGGTTTCTGTCGAAAAAGTACTCGTTTCTTAGTGGGTCAAAGTAGCGCATTCTCTTTTTTGGGTCCCCCAGTAGAGTTTCGGGGAACTGGGAGAGAGTTTTTAGTTGAGTCTCGAAGCGCAAGCCGGAAATGTTAATGACCACCCGCTCGCAGCACTCATGGTCTGGCTCGTAGCGGTCCAGAGACTGGTGCCCGGGGAGTGCTGCCGTCTCCTCCAGCATGTTGTCACACGCAACAACAGTCATGATGTCCTGTTCGGTCTCGGTGTAGCCGTGGTTGACGATGTTGTTGCCCCTGTGTTTGGCTGTGGAAGGCGGAGGCGAATGCAGGAGGCTAAGGTGGTCGTCCATACAGGTGCCTGGATGGAGGGGCAGGGGGAGCCGCGCCTCCTCCAACTAGCTCCAGTCAGCCACAGCCGCCGCCGCCACCGCCGCCGCTGCGCGTCCTCTCTCTCTCTCCTCTTCTCCTTTTCTGTCTTCAGTTTCTCAATCTAGTATTCCCGCCCACGGCGCGCACACTGGGGTTTATAAACATGCCTATTCCCGCCCACGGCGCGCGGATGCCAGGCACATTTCTGCCCTTCGCCCAATCGGAACCCAAACAGACATAAACATAAACCCCAGACGCGCGTCACCGGCGTTCACTTTGGTTGCCACCCTGTAGGCGCGCCCCCTTTAAATACAAAAAGCAACTGTTAAAAGAAAGGTGAATAATAATTCCCTTTAAAAATTGCTCCAAAACCTCTTTGTGCACCACTGTTTACGTGTACTACTTGGATTTTCATCAGACACATGTTGGAAGAACAATGTTAAGTTGTCATTATCTTAGTATTTCCGTGGAATTTATTTGAACCAAAGGAGGCATTCAGATATTCATTGTCTTTGTGTCGATTGAGAAAATTTTAATAAATTAGGCGCTTGTATTTTCCTGATCTTTCCTTTGTTGTGACGCTTGCAGTGTCTGCGTGTCATAAACTTATTGGTTTTCTCTTGGACGAGAGTAAACATTTACCTCCTAAATGAGAAATATCTGAAGAGATAAACATAGCTACACAAAAGACCGTTAACATTCAGTGGAGGAAAATTACTTCTGACTTGTTGCCAAGTACAAAGCAATTACCCAAACGTTCATCTCTAAAATGAACCGCTTGTTTAGCACGAGGAGAGCAATACGTTTTACAACCGCACCTTAAAACCTTCAACAACCTGACTATTCATAAGTGGCAATTCGAGGGCACTATCTGCCAAATGTTAATAACGGAATGGAATTGCTTTACACGTGCCGTATGACACATCTCGCGCAGAAAAGGAGGGGGCAATGCACGCGCTATCAATGTCACATTTCAAATATGAAAATGGAACGGAAGGTAGATGAACTAAAATGTGAATTATTTTATTTTGAAATTGTTGTAACTTAGACGTAAATTACGTTATATTGTTAACTATTTCGTAAATGTAGCCAGCCACAAGAACCAGGGTATTTTATACAACAACAATACAACATCACCAACTTCTGCTATGATCAGAACGACGGCAGAATTTTCTTTACCAAGAATATTTGATTGATTTTGTTATTTTTTGTGCTCAAGCCCTGGTGAGTAATGTATTCGTAAATGTTGTTATCCCGAAATACTGCACATGCTGTCCACGCTGTCCTTTTACGCATGAGGAAAAGGTATGGCGAGATTGACCCAGGAGGATCGCTCCGGGTAGATATACGGGAACTGTCCGTAGTGCTGAAACAAAAAGGGCCCAATAAACCGCCGACCGCGGATTCACGCAAGAACTCCATTACCTTTCATTAAGATTGACCTGTCATTATCGATGAATGCATAAATCCAGCAGGGTCCATTCTCCCTCGATGTGAAAAATAATAAAACGCCGAATCCAAGCGTGATGGGAAAACCGCGCTTAGATATTTCGCACAACGTGACCTATCACAGCATTTAGCCAAGGTGACATTTTTTTTCACGATACCATGATATGAAATTGGACGCGCGCACCAGATGAACTGGACGGGGTTTTATTTTCACGGACGTTAACTGCTTTGAGCAGTGGAAAAGGGACACAGTGAAATTGGTTCCGAGCATGGCTAAAGAACAAGTAATTTTCAGCTGGTCGATAACAAGTACACAGTGTTCGACAGGAGAACTTCCGATTCGGAAGGTTTCATTCAGCGCGTTTACCGGGAGCCATGCGCCAAATCGATACAAGATAAAGCAGACCGCTGAGGGTAAACCTTACCGCCGAGAGTTTCCCAAGATGTGCAGCCTTTGGGTCAGTCAGTGGGGCTGGGTTTTTTTAAGGGGGGTGGGGGTGGGGTGGTCATTATTTCTCATAACACCACACAGTCATTCATCATTCACATGGACGTATAATTTTTTAATTTAAATAAGAACACAATTTTTTTTTTGCTCAAGGAGTAAAACAGTTAAGGGTCATACCGGAGATCCAACTGGTATGCATCCTTAAATTTGATTAACAATTGAGATTTTGACAAATGCTGTGAATACATGTAATGACCATGAGTCATGCCATTTGGGTATGGAGAACATGCAGCATGTTTCCTTATCACTCCGATTTTACAAGTGATTTGCAGTTTGACTGAATCAGACCGGAGGCTACAGTAATGACTAGTCAGAGAAAAAGGTAATTGAATTTTGCATAGTAATAACAAACAAAATGGTAATTACTGCAAAGTTTAACATATGTATTACTTTGTCAGTGTCAGCATAGTGGCAACAATGCTGAATGATAATATAGTATAGTAACATATACTCATAACATTTTTATTCTTGTAAATTACCCTTTATAAAAGCCAACTGCACTTCCTTTGGTATACCTTGCTGTAGGTACTGCAGACTGCAGTTGCTGAAATCTTATTCACTTTCAAGGCCATCTGCTCTGAACTATGGTTACATAACTATCATCAATGGCAGTATGACAACCACTTTTTAACATTTAGTGCATTACAGCATTTGTGATGTCACAGGTCACATGTCACAGGTGACATGACATTCAAGAAATTTGTTCCAAGAAAGCAGCACCAGTAAGATGGGACGGACTGCTTCTTTCCTGAATTCATGTGTCACCTGAAATTACTGGTAATAATTATATCCTTGGTGTTACTGGTAATAATATCATTACGGCAATAAGGCCGTGTTGGACAGAGCTCATTTGGACATTTGAATTTTACATTTTTGCCAATGTTTTTGACATCTTACAAGTCACATTTTGTAAAATCACAACTGTATCAAGTAGGTTCCATAAATCATAAGAAGGCATGCATGTTTAGCTTTAGCCCTTCGCTGAAAAGTATGTTGAGATTGAGAATATAATAATTTCATATAGTTATTATTATTTGTTTATATCATGCATGAGTGTACACTGGGCATTCTGTCCAACACTATACAGTGTATAACTGTTCTGCTGTACATCAGAACAAAAATATTTTATGGTGTCAATAAACAGGAAGCAACAGAAGACAGTCAATTTTCACATTTTCCGAAAGCCAAAGTTATCCAATATAAACTCAGATTTTACAAAATTGAGTTGCTTTCAACATATACTATACCAAACAGATCATTTACACCATGCATGTTGTCCAAATATAATAAGGCATTGAAACTGGTGGAGGGTTCAAGCCACTCAGGAATCATGTGTTATGAATTAGCCACAATTAGGCTTTTGTGACAAGAGTGACAGTGTGTTAGACCGTCATTGCTGAGTGATCTGTCTTAGGTATTGACAGAAAAGTGATTTTTCAGTAGCAGTTACGGTTGCGGTCTCTGTTATGTAATATTTCAGGACACCTGGGAGAATGCTTTGCCGAGGGAGGGGGGGTGTTGGGAGTGGGGGTGTGTCAGGCAGTTGTGTTGTTGATTTCCAAAAAAAGGTGCCATTGTTCAGAGACAAACAAAAATCTAGGACATCCTGTGTCCCAGGAAGAGAAGAATACCCACAATTCCTGGACAGAGGATGAAATTCCAAAACAGATTTGGAATGTTAGGGAAAATCCTGGAAAAGCCAGAACAGGATGGCAACCCACGCCACAATGGGAAAAGTACAGCAGTTTGCAAAATCAGCAGTTTAACCATGAAGGTGCAGCACGGTTTCAAACGGATGTAATTGGGATTAGAACATCAATCTGCCAGAAGTCCTGAAACTGACCTCTGTGATCTCAATATGACATCTGCACACAGGTGGGTTACAGTTACGGAGATGTGTACCATGAGAAAGACTGCTGCTTGACATTTTAACACCAGGTTCTCTTTGACTGCAGCGCTTTAAAAACCTGCCCACGTATCGTGTAAATCATATTCTGATCACAAGCATCTACCTGGAAAGGCAAGTCTTCTTTTCATTTCACTTCAGAGCTAACACACAGAAGAGAGAGCTGACGGAAACCGCCTCAGCATCCACCGCGTACTTAAAATCCTCTCTCCTCTCTTTCATTCTCTCCTCTCCATCTCGTCTCGTCTCTGCAGGGGAAACCAACGCCTTCGTGTCCTTGTGTTTACCTGATCGAGAATAACCCATCGGATGTTCCTCTACTTTCCCTCTACAGTCCACCTGATTGCACTCGAAAACAATGAATACAAATTGAGTGTAGTCCCCTGGAAGGACCTCACTGCCATTGAGAATTCTGCTAGTGGTTATTGATCTGAGTCATGGTTGCCATGTCAACTTGCTTGCTGTTTATCCAAGTTCTTAATGGCACCCGACTCCCACATCTCATAACACAAATTTACCTCCTGAAACTTATGATGATTCTCTGTCTTTGTGCAAATGGAGAGGGAATATTTATACTGAAAGGGAATATTTACCTTTGAAAATACGTTAAAATGAAAGTGCTTTGTTTCAGGCAGCAACCTGCAAGCAACCTTTATATCTTAAAATCACTTGCAGAGTAGCAACAATGTGCTTAGAATCAGCAGCTTGTTTCATAACAGTAACAATGAATGAATGAATAAATAAAACTCGAAATCTGTCAGCCAAGGGTGTCAACAAGGTTTTTCAGGAGCCTGTTCAGGAGACGAATAGACTATATCGAGACAACATCAGACGCTATACAAAACGAACAAAAAAAGTCCTTGGAAAAAACTTAGAACTTTTCTAAGGCTCTGTCAGTCTCGCCTGTACTGGATCAACAAAGTGATGGTTACAAAACAGGCAGAAGGGATGAAAAAAAACGATACAGATCATTTTTCTCCCGTACAGACTCTGTTCTCTGAACGCTGACAGACTATTAAGCCGAAGGTGATGTCTCTCTCACCCTTCCACTACCCACAATTCCTTTGTTATTCCACCTGTCCCCCCCGTCCTTGAGTCACACCTGCTTGGGCTTTGCGACTTTCCACCTGTTTCCATTAACCTCTTCACAAGGGGAAGAATGGAGAGATCCGAGGCTGCCGCAGACGCCCTTGTCGGGAGCCGAGCGTTCGGCGGATTTCATTAACACTTCTGAGATTGCGAGTTAATTGAATCCAGATATGCTCCTTCCCTTTTTTTTGCTTCTCTAGTCATCTTTATGGAGAGAGCTTGTCCTTGTAACTGTTCTGGGACTCTGAGTCCTGAATCGGTTCTGGCTCCAGCCCCTCGCTCTGGCACACCGACTCTGCTCTGTAATTGTTATGGATGAGAAAGGGAACGATGGAAACGTGTGTTGTATAGGATTCCCGCCCGGACATTCGTCTACATGGGGCCTAATTGTAGAGGAGGGTTTGTTCACTGGGGCATCTGCTTCCCCTTTGATTTCATTAGTGTGGATGCAGACACTCGGTTTGGTCCACAGTAGCTGGATATCATGCCAGGAAAGGAGGAGAAGGTGGCTTTTGTCTTGGTTTGTGATGATGACAGCTGGATGATCAGGTTAGAATTTATGGACCTTATTAGGACAGATTCTCCCCTATCCACCATCACCATGGAATAGATGCAGGGAATTTCAACCGTCAGCCTGGTGACCAGCTGTAGCATGTCACAGCCACACTCTGGACCTTACAAAAGTGTCAGAACAAAAAAGGAAACAAAAGAATAAAGACGGAAAAAGAAGGAGGAGGAGGAAGGGGAGAAGAAGAAGAAGATGAAACAGTCTGATGATAATGATGAGATGGAAGAGGCAGAGGTCTTATGCATATACTAAATTATCACAAATCATGGCTGTGTTCAGGTCTGCATCTGCACAGTGTCAAATGCCTCCCACCGGTGACGGAATAATTAAGCAACAGCTAGGCTTATTTTAAGATGGCATGCACTCTGTTTTCACTTCTGCACAGCACATTCTTTTGGTAAATTGTTAAAGAAAGAGTAAGGAGAACATTTTGTGCTTTATACATCAAGTTTTAACAGAATATATCCAAGAATAGGGAATAGTTAAATAACATGGAGTAGAGGGTTGTGTTGTTCTTGGTGGAGTGTGTGTATGCGTGTGCATGTGTGTGTGTGTGTGTGTGAGTGCATTAACGTGGGAGTGTGTATATTTGTGCGTGTGTTCATGTTCCAGTGTGTGTGTGTGAATGATCTGTGAATGAAAGTCAGACACAAAGACGACACTACATGCACAAAGGACAAGATCACACATTGCCTAGCGACCGATGCTTTTTCTATCGCACTGTCCTTCGAATGCCAACACTGACGATTTTTCCCCATTTATGTCCATAAATGTCCACAGGTATATGTTTTCACATTACCTACAGGAAGCATGCAGCGGGAACATGTAACAAACACACACCCATGTAAACATGTGCAAACTCCCACATGCAATACACGCATATTAAAATGCACAATCATGCACACACTCACCTATGCACACACACACTCACACACACATACACATACACATACCTACACTTATGTAATATTATGTGCAATAAAGACTGCAATGTATTTTCACCTCATTTCACTATTCAGGGCAGAGAGACACTGCATTAACAAGTAAAAAAAAATGTGTTGAAAACATCTTCTACTGGGAAATGAGCTAAGGGACAGTAAGTGGGGTTTTAAATGTGGATTCTGCTGTACATCTATAAATAGCCTGGTCCAAAGTCTCTTATTAACCTGCAAAATGAGGTTACCTTGCGCATAGCACTTGGGTTGCCTGTAGCTGACTGCTTTGGGAGGTGCCTTTCAATCACCCCTCTAGCCCCCGCCCCCCCATCCAAAAAAAGAAAGACCCAACTGAAATTAAGTGGGTCTGTCCACACTTGAGTGTATCCAAAGTTAGTCAGTCCATGATAACATTTGACAACTGGGCAAGCGCGCCCAGCTCTGCGAGTAGTACTGTGTGAGTGTTGAAAAGGAATGAAAACAATGTCGTAAATTCTGCAAAGCAGGCACCGTGATTTCACCGAGCAAAAATGTGATTTTCCGGGTTAACGAGAGCCTTGTGTTTCTCCAGTCCTCCGGTTCCAGCGTTAGCTCTGTAACCAAAACAAATCGATCCCCATACAAACATAACACGGAGGCATCGATTATCATATGTCCGTCTCTCTGCCGACGGGATTATTACACTTGTCCCGCGTCACAGATGGCAGATGAGAGACAGGCCAAGATCATGCATCGCCTAGCGACCGATCTTTTTCCATTCCCACCGTCCTTCGAATGCCAGGAACGAGGACCGTTCTGGGAAGGCCTCTGCCGCGCCGGGACCCTGGGAATGTGACGGAGCACCGGGTCTCTCCGCTGATGGATTAGCCGGCAGGGATTTTGACGCGGATCAGTGAAAGCCTTGACAAGAGCCGCCCTTTTCCCAGGTTCCTCTAGGACAGCCTCGCTCATCGCTGCCTTCCCCTTTCTCTTCAGCTGTCACCACGACCTCCACCCCTTCGCTCCGCGAGCAGTGGAACCAACCCGCTGACATAGATTGGTAACACAATCGGTCAGAAATGACAAACGGCTACAAACCAACGCAACTGAATTTCACCAAAAAAAAAAAAAAAAACTGAACTTATCTGAATTCAAATCTGTCTGGGCCCTCGAGTGAGGAAAGGCAGAGCAAATGAGGTTAACTCTAACACTTTAATCCCCGCGATCCTGTAAATGTGTGTAAGAGTAAAACTGTAATGTTAACAGCGTTTTAAAAACAGCAGCTCTGATATCTTCAGTCACTGCTATTTCTGATCCTCACCAGTTTAGCTTCCACTAAAAATGTGCGTCCGTCAGAATTTTCCAGGCAGATATTTTCACGAGCAGCCTACCCCACAAAACAGAAGTATACTGCAGGCCTGACCTCTCTGAACACTAGTGTTCGTCATTCTTCCCAGTATTAAAGCAGTTGGCTGTAGCTTTATTTAGTATTACCATTCTAACAGATTCACAGATGTATTTGTTCATGGATTTGTTTTTTCCTCTACCTATTTTCAGTGGTTTAAATTAGCTGCAGCAGGCCAGATGAAACTTGTTTGACTAATTTTCAAGACTGGCCTGAGCTTTAGCAGCTTTCTTCGCTCCCGTAATTAGGCTTAGTCACCAAGGAGATGTGAACATCTGCCCCAGCTACGGGCTCCATCAAAGAAAAACAAATATGACACACATGCATTTATATTATACATACCTTGAGAATAAACACAAGACTTTTTATTGACCTGCTTTATCAAACAGTGAAAATTCAGTCATCCACCAATGGAAAAGGTTAACACCATGCAGGCATTACACTGAGGAAAACATGAAAATATGATTGGAAAATATACTATATATTTATAAGTGTGCATTTTCATATACCAAGCTTAGAAGTATACATTTTCCTATTGAAACCTGAACTCTGCTGTGTGCATTTCCTGAAAATTTGTATCCTTTGTAGGCCTACATAAATGCATTTCGTATAAATATTTGCTATTACATATTTATGACATCTTTCAACAAAATATAATGAGTATAATTTTCTCTGGTTTTCAATTTTGAGGATTAAGATGCCCTAAACACGTATTTAAGAGTGTTTTAGGCCTTTTTTTTTTGAGAGGTCAGTATAAAAACAAACACCTCGCTTTTAAATGCTCCATTTTATGAGGAGAAACAGCAAAATGGGGGCAGCTTGAAGTCTGTCAGTGTCAGTGTGTGATTCTAAAATAACCTATCAATTTAAATCTGGGATGAGCGGAGAGGCGTACGGTCTGTCAACAGGCCTACACACGTGGGAAGGCTCTCTGAGGCACAGAATGAGGGTGAGGTCAAATGCAGAGACTATCTTATCGATTCCATATAGAGCGACGCCAGAAACACAAAATCCTCCTGCTGTCTTCCGCAGCCGTCAATCCCTAATGAAATGAAAGCATCGTAGCCGAGCTTTTCAGGATGCACTCGAGGCTTATTAAGGGTTATTGAATGTATAAAGGGCTTTCCATGCATTATACATGCAGTCATAAAACCAAAGTAATTGCAGGAAAGACGCTCTGGAAAAAGATGCAGCTCAAAGTGGACCAGTTCCTCTGGGGAACCACATGGAACACCTACATCTCAATATGGCAGTGAATTGCAGTGAGTAATGCATTTACACACTCAAACACATGCATGCTCACGTGCACACACACACACACACACACACACACACCCCATACACACACACACCCACACACACACACACACACACACACACACACACACACACACACACACACACACACACACACACACACACACACACATGCACGTTGACAAACACATATACACATGCACGTTGACACACACATTCCCGGAGCAGGACACTATATAGCGCAGACACACACACACAATAACAAAATACCTGTGCAGATCTTACAAAAAATTGATATGATTTTAGAAAAAAAAAAAACTTTTTCCCAAAGGGAATGATTTAATTTTGGGTTAGAGAAGGATACGTCCCAAAATCATCTTCCAGTAAATGGTTCCCACATGTCCTCCCATAGGGACAGGCACGGCCTGCGCAAAAAAGGTATGATAATGAACCAGCTGGAGGGGTGGGAGGGGGGTGCAGCTGAATCATAAAGTCTGTGGTAGTATTTCCCTACAGACTCTGATAATGGATTGGCCCACACAGGCAAAGGGCTCCCCTGGGTGGATGGTCAATGCAAGCCTGCGCTAAACTCATCCAGATCATGCTAACCTCAGAGCTAGCGGTTGGAGTGAGGGGAATACGAAGCAGCGGCGGGTGATGATGTCATAATAGGGCACTGTTGCATTGTGGGATGGGAGGAGAGGCTCAGCTGTATCTCTAAAGTGCCAGAGAGCACAAGCTGCCCTGAGGGTCCACACCTGTCTGGTTTCTCACCTGTACGGTTAGAATGTTAGCCTCTTTGGTGCATGAACCTTTAAAGCGTTGATTGCCTGTAGGGGCTAAGGTACATGACTGGGACCCCTGAGGTTGGCAGCTCGAGCCCCAGTCCAGCCACAGCAAGAACACCACTGCTGTTGTGCCCTTGAGCAAGGCCATTAACCCCACATTGCTCCCAGGGGAGATTGGCCCTTGGTTAGCCCAATCAACTGTAAGTCGCTTTAGATAAGTGTCAGCTAAATGACTACAACGTAATGTAATGTAATGCCTGGATATTCAAAACAAATCCAAAAAAAAAAAGTAAAGAGGCCTGAGATTTTTGTGTCATATTTGAAGCACAATGTTTATTACTAGTTTATTTTGTGTGGTTATTGTTTCATATTAATTATGAAGAAGGGGTTGCTGGGATAGCATGTTCAACCCCCATGAAATCAATATGTCTCAGAAAGGAGACCAAAATTGTTATTTCCTGTAAACAACATTTTATTCCTACATGTACGAAAAACATCTGTGCATGCCATACAGTGAACCAATTATCTAATTGAATGTATGAACTGGTACACACCCAGATGCCCAGGTAGTTGTTTTGTAGCAGTGTGATCCTGTGTATGTAAAAATAATGTGAAAATAAAGAAACAATATTAATGTAATACATGCTTAAATGAAGCAAAAAAAAAACTGAAAAAAGACTAAAATGGATGAATTGTTTTCAAAATGTCAGTTGAAAAATGATGCAAACTTTTTGAGTGTCTGGCCTTGTGTAAGCGACTCCTGGCTTTGGAGGCCTGAAACATGCTCCATGCCTGCCCTTCAGTTCAGAGTTGACATCAGCAGACAGCTCCATGATTGAAGCTGGACTCGCCTTCTGATGGCTGTCTTTAAGTCTGCGGACAGCAGCTGGGTGAACCTCCAAATTTAATTTGATCAATCAATCAATCCTTGTATTTTTTTTTTTTTTTTGTGAAGCGCTATTCTCAAAGACGTTTGTCACACAGCATTTCACTCAGTTGTTGTTTTCAGTCATTTTGTTCTTCAATCACGACCCGACCTCAGCTACTTCAGTCAGCACAACTAAAGCAGGGTGTCAGTTTGATTTATATGCGGTATCATACACAGGGCTGCCAGCTTTGTATGGACTGAACCAAAACTAGGAAAAGTGGGGGGGATGGGGGGACGGGACGGGGCGGTGGTCTGGGTGGGGGTGGGTTAATGACATTTAAGGCATTTTTAAAACATGAATTACATTCCTGTCACTCCGTAACTAAAAATGGTTGACATGAGGTTTTTTTTAAATTTTTTTGTCATCACAGCCAATGCAGTGATTGGCCCAAATCTTGGAGTCTCTCATACTGCATGGTAGCTCCTCCCATTTTTGGTTCGGTGGAGCCTCATGCCTCTATCACTAAGGGAAACTACGCAGCGTTTTCACAAATATACGAAGCCAAGGGCTTTCCAAACAGGATTTGCCATTTTTGGCTTAAATATGGGAGATCCCAGCTAATACGGGATTTCTGCCAAACCTAATTATAGAGGACAGGTGTTGAATGAGGAAAAAAATAAAAAAAGTTTTTTTGATTAAAAGATCAAAATCACTTTGTGCCTCCCTTACGGTCTGGGAAGGGAGAGGAGCCCTGGAGCTGAAAGCTCTATCCCTGGTCCTCTGCTTTGAAATGTTGGGTACTGAGAGAGAGGGACACAGAGTCAGAGATTAGACAGAGTTTGGCAAACCCTGCAAATAGGATGTCAAAAGGAGGCCTCACATTTCACAGAAATAGCATTTCTATAATGACATTTTTACCTTTATGGATATAAACGGTCGCTGAAAGCTGTCGAGAGCTCAGAGGGACAGCAGGGTGGGGGGGTGTGGGGGAGTAACCAATTATAGAACTAAATGTATCTTAAGAGAAGAAAAATCTCTGCTTCTCGGTGCTTGTCCCAGACTCGCTGCTGCTGTTCTGCTCTCAGTTTAATGGACACACTCAGTCTGGATGTGACATCTACGATTTTGCTATTTCATTATCAATATGGCGTCCTTTTCTATTTTTTTTTCGTTATCATGAGACAGGTTTTCCAGACTGTATAATATATGGCTCTGGAGATATCCAGTGAACACTGGGTTCCATTTGGGTGATACAGAGAAACAGAACCGTGCCACCACTCCTCTCCACTGGTGTGTTTCTTAGTTTTGGGGGACAATGAAGTTTCAAGAACCCCGTAATGGATGGAGCTATGTTACAACAAGCTTATTCTGACTTATTTTAACCAACCAAATGATATCAAAATTCATTTGAAAGACAACAAATACATAATGAAACAATATGACACCAGGAACAGGTGTCATATTGTAGCCCCACCCATTTGTGGTGTCATAAGCGTTCATTTCCCTATCGTTTGGGAGCTCAGCAGTTGAGAGCAGCGGCCTGTATTGTTAGCGTTTTTCGTGAGCGAGGCATAGCGGTGCCTGTCCCTCTCCCCCCCCCACCCTGGGGCTGTGACACCATTGATCACAGTGATGGAGCGGAAGAGAACCCCCATCTGCGCCTGTCACCGTAACAAACGGCTCATTTTCGTCCTCCTCGACCGCTCTCATATCCCGCTCTCCGGCACGCGGTGTCCCAGAATAGGGTTTTAAAAATGGCTGACTTGGGTCACTCTCACACTGGCCAAGTGAGGCAAGGAGTTACATCACACCTAACACCACAGGGAAAGATAATGAGCAAGAACAGGAGGGCTCTCTGAACAACCAAGAGTGTTCAGAAACAACATATCAGCAGGTCTGTATTAAGGTATGATGTGATGTATGATATATATATATGACATATGTCATATGTCACTGTTCTGCTCATTCATGATCTTGCTGATATTAGTAGCTTATGACCACCAGGAGAAAAACCTTCACATCACAAGAGAAACACAAATTCCTTGAAGCTACAAATTACAACTTAAAAGTGGATTTGCAAGGGATTTAAAACTTCGGTAAACTTCCCAAGTCATATCTGTTGTATCCAGTGTACTTTGGTGTACCTATCTATCTTAACTTCCCTGCGACCAAATTTTCACTCAAATATGATAAAAAGCTATTTTATGCATCATACCATAAAAACTCAAAAACCCAAAACCAAAAATCACTTCAATTCAACTCGACTTTTATTGTCATAAATATATATACAATATACAAAAACAGTTCACATATGTTACCAGTAACTGAGTGACTGACATTGTTATGTAGTTGCAAAGAGCAGACCCACCTGACTGGCTGAAATCAGTCAGAGGTAGACTGCTATTTGTGGCCACAACCATGAAGAATCTTTCACCTGTCGCTTATTTACACAGCTTTAAGTCTGTGGGTAAATATAGCAGTAATATATTTTTCATAGCAGTCACTGGAAAACAGATCTATAAGCAAAGAATTCATGTCTGTAGAGGTGGGGTTTTGTGTACGAACTGCTTTACCCATTCAGCGTGGCATGGAGTGAAATATGATCACGGCCACAGTCGTAATAAAAATACAACACCTCGTTCTGGTGAACCACAATACACAACAGCAGGTCACATGTTACCGTTTCTCACAGCAGTAACTGTTTAGCGAGTAACTACCAAGACAAATGTTGCTGTGGAAGAATTTGAGCCGGCTTGTTGACTGGGATAGCTGCTTCTGCGCGTAGCCACGGATGTTAACAGTCAGCACCTGTTGTTGGGTTCAGCGCAAACATAATTTAGCCCACTTATTTTTATGAATGTCTGGTCTGAAATGCTGCCAGGGCTAATAATAGACACATTTCGGGCGGAGTCAGAGGCAGAAATTCTATGCTGAAGTAATGCTGAAGAAGGATGTTTATTTTAAAAAGAAAAACTGCGCAGAATGGACACCTTGGGAGTCGTAAAACTGAGTTTTCATCAAGGGACCATATTGGGGAACTCATCATAAGGCCCACGGTAGGGACGCTGTTCATTACCCAGACTCCTCCTTTCACTGGATTTGGGAAAAAAAATGGCTTTTAATTACAATACACCCTGGTGCTGGAGCATTCCCCAAAAAAACAGATGCACCTTTTCGGCAGTTAGAGGCTTAATCCATTCCTCTTCTGTAACAGAGGACTGACCCTGTTACCAACTGTGACAAACACCAACGGTATCTGAGTGCGCACAGTACTGTGTCAGCGTACTTTAATTTATCGCCTGTCAGAACCCATGGGGCAAAGTATGTTTACTGACTCTGTCTGCTCGGCAAGGGCTGCCTTGAGAAAAAAATGGAAAGAGATTTGATACCTCAGTGAGACTTCTCTAGAAAATACTGTCTAGATAGATAGATAGATAGATAGATAGATAGATAAGTGTGTAACACTGCCAGGGCCTCTCTGCCCTCCCTCCCACAGGCATGGCATAGTCAAGCTGTCACCTCCACCCTGCTTATTAATTCAGCCGGCTATTATCCCCTCTGTCACAGCCACAAAAACAGATGATTTTCATCAATGCCTCGTTAGACCCCCCCCTCACCACCCCACCAACCCCCCACTTCCTCTTACTCTTGTTTTGTGATGGCAGGGCCGGCTCCCTGTTTGGAGGGCGACCGCCGCTGACGTCTGTTCATTGGTATTAGGGAATATCTGAAAGAGTAATCGCCAGGGTGCAATTAACATAGCAGACATTCGACATCACCAGGAACCGGTGGGGGGGGTCCAGCTGTCTCTTGATACAGGAGAAGAGGAAGAAGAAGAAAAAAAGAAAAGCTGAAGAGCACAAATGCAAGAGTAACAGCAATTATGCCAATAGAGATTTTATAAACCCACCAGATACTCAGCTCTGTGTTGCCAAATTGATAGTTCTGGCACAGGCTCTGAAAGTGTACCTGGTGCTCACCTCTGTGTTGCTAGTATTGTGTATTCTGTGGTCCCATTGTTTTAAGCAGATTCAACCAATCTAATTTGATCCGGCTTCTGAAAATCCACTAACTGGCAGGACTGAGTGCAATTCTGTGGCAAGGGATGTTCTGTACTGTGATACAGCCCTAAAAACCTCCCGCTGCCAGCTGGAGCTTGCCTTAGTTCAAAGCAAAAAAGGACAGAGGGAGTGCAGGAGCTGAGCATCTGGGTAGAGTAGAGAATCTGTGGAGAATATGCTCTCTCACCAGGGACACACAGAAAATGGCGCACGTAACGCAGAAAGAGGAGAGGAAATGAAAGATGCTGTAGGCCTTGCAGAGCTCATTCCACCATTCACCAGCACTGAACGCACTAATGAGAGCCACACAGACATGATGAGGTCACTCTCTATCCACAATCTGATTGGGACTAGTGAATAATAATAATTTACATGCTTATACATTATAGGTGAATGGATGTGGCGGTTTGTATCGCTGCTTCTGATTGGAGCATGCATTATGTATTGGAAAGAATAACTGGCCTGCCATTAATTAGCCATTCACAGCCCTGGAATTTGGATGGACCAATCACATTTCAGAGCATGAGCCATGGCCAGGCTGGTGTAGATTATCAGGCTGAAAATGGAGGGTAGCAGGCGGGAGTAAGGGAGGGTGGAGGAGGAGGAGGCGGAGGCGGAGGAGGAGGGGGCAGGCTGGCAAACATATGAATTTATATGTGACAGATTTATATGTAAAAGCTATAGGGAATTCCTCCCACACAGAGGAGGCAATCCTGCTCTGACTTAGAAACGGCAATCCCCCGCTCTCCACCTCCACCCCCACCCCCTCCTCCACCCCTCTGCCCCCTCCTCCTCCTGCCAGCCCAGCCTGGAGATGGGGAAGCCAGCTTTTCTCTGCGAGAAAGCTCAAGGCAATCACACACACACACACACATAAGCGTAGGCATATGGTCACACATATACTTACACATGTATGAGGACACATCACACAAATAAGCATGCATGTATTCAAATGCACACGCACACACACACGCAAACACACACGCACGCACACACACAAATGCACACGCACACACACACACACGCACATAAACACACATATGCAAACTCACGAACTCACACTTACACAAAACGCATACATGCTCACACACTCACATGCATGCACACACACACACACAAATTGCACACACACACATACACGCTCACAGACTCAAATTCATGCACATACACACACACAAACATGCTCGCACACACACACACACATACTTGCTCACACACTCACATGCATGCACACAAACACACACACACAAATTGCACACACACACATGCTCGCACGCACACACACACACACACACACACGCTCACACAGTCACATTCATGCACACACACACACACACACACACACTAAGACACAAATTGCACACACACGCATGCACACACACACACATTCACTCACACACTCACATTCATGCACACACACACAAACTAAGACACAAATTGCACACACACGCATGCGCGCACACACACACATACACGCTCACACATTCACATTCATGCACACACACACACACACTAAGACTCAAATTGCACACACATGCATGCTCACACACACACACACACACTAAGACACAAATTGCACACACATGCATGCACGCACACACACACACACAAATTGCACACACATGCATGCGACGCACACACACACACACACAAATTGCACACACATGCACGCACACACACACACACACACACACAACAAATTGCACACACACACACACACACATACACACACACACACACACTCATACACAGGTTCTGCCTGTTAGGACAGTGAGGAAGCACATTCTCTCATTTCCTGCAGCAGTCATTATGAATTCCAGGGTTTCTATTTCATATTCTTTGTACTTTTACATTCTTTACATTTCTACTTTACTACACCTGTCCTCAAAGCAATTGACGCAGGCAAAAAAGCAAAAAAGCAAAAAGGCAGGACACTCTGTCCTGCTTTGCTGTCATACTCACACTGAACTGATGTCTAGGAAATGGTAGAACCTGTTGTCTCTTTAAATTTTTAGAATTTTTTTTTTTTTATGATCATTTTTGTGACAACCGAGTAAACTATGCAAGTTAAGCCTGGCCATATGATCCATATGAGACTCTATCTGTCTCTAAAAACATTTAATATTCTCATTTCAAATTCTGGACGTTTTGAAAAATATATCACAAAATAAGCATTTGATACCTACTGTAAACATCTCTGAATTAAAATTTAAATATGGTTCCCTGGACCAGAGCGAAATGTGTTAGTGAAGCTCCAGTCCCTGAAATACCTATTTCATTTTCCCTAAAAATGATTTCCCTCCTAGATTGGCCATATATTTGCTGGAGCAAAACTACTGCAGACTGTATGTCAACATGGGGATGTATCTACATTAATGATAGGAATGAAGTTCCATGAGACCCAGAATGAGAGGAGTTAGCATTTGGTCGCTAATGTGAACCACCCACAGTGTGATTGGCTCAAACTAGCCAGTTCTTGACAGGTCCTTGTAACCACCCCCCATGGGACTCATGAAATCTCTGTCTCTCATTACAACATATTTATTAAGCACACAAAAAAGCTATTTCTATGTGTTTCTACATCACATTGAGACCACATCTCAATCTTCACATGTTGAAAAGAAGGGCAACTAGACTGGTTCCTGATATGTAATTTAACACTTACAAAAAGACTCAGTACATGTAATCCATTCAGTCTAAGAGAAAAAGAGACTAAGGGGTGTTTACGAGAGGATTTTATACGGAGGGTTTAGAGGGTTTAGTAGGTTTAGAAGGGTTTAAACGTTTATGACAGGGTTCAGGTTCAGGACTGGTATTGTGCTGCATTTGCTGTTGTCTGCAGGTAAAAGACAAGCCAAGCTGGGCAGAATGACCTGTTCTCACTATTAAACATTCATGTTTTCCCATTTGTAACTGTGGACTGCTGAGACAGTTGCTGCAAGCTATTGGACTTTCATTCAAGTCATAAACCGAAACTGAAAACTGAAATAAAAATCCAGCTGTCCAGCTCAGGACAACCAAAACTTTGCACCAAGCCAGAGAGATAAAGAGAGAAGAAAGGGTGATTTAGAATTAAAACGAAAATCCTCCATATATCTGAAATGACTGAATTAAGGTAAAAAACTGTTAATTAATGTTAATTAACTAACTGTTCATGATGACCCAGGGCTGGCTACAGCAGCAATAGGTTTGTCCAACGTATTGTCTCCTGTAAGTTAAATTATTTAAATTTCTAAACCACCTGAAATCCTCTGTCACAGTTTCATCAGAGTGAATAACCTGTTTCATAACAGTTATTAAATGCTCAGTTCATAAAAGTACATAATACCCGTTCAGAGACGGCCACAGCTCATGCCCTTCAATGAAGGTGCTTTCAATGCGTAACCTTGCAGTTTCCTGCAGAAACAGCTCACCATCTTATCTCTTTGCAAAATACCAGCGGTGTGGTGGTAACTAAAGAGGTGAGTATACTATATACTCCAGCTCCAAAGCCCATATGTATTAATGGTTATAAGGCTAATAGGTGGATATACTGTCTTAGGAGGTGGGCATACTGTAACTCCAAAGCCCATATGTATTAATGGTAATAAGGCTAATAGGTGAGTATACTGTCTGAGGAGGTGGGCATACTGTAACTCCAAAGCCCATATGTATTCATGGTAATAAGGCTAATAGGTGGGTATACTGTCTGAGGAGGTGGGCATACTGTAACTCCAAAGCCCATATGTATTCATGGTAATAAGGCTAATAGGTGGGTATACTGTCTGAGGAGGTGGGCATACTGTAACTCCAAAGCCCATATGTATTAATGGTAATAAGACTAATAGGTGAGTATACTGTCTGAGGAGGTGGGCATACTGTAACTCCAAAGCCCATATGTATTAATGGTAATAAGGCTAATAGGTGGGTATACTGTCTGAGGAGGTGGGCATACTGTAACTCCAAAGCCCATATGTATTAATGGTAATAAGGCTAGTAGATGGGCATACTGTAACTCCAAAGCCCATATGTATTAATGGTAATAAGGCTCATAGGTGGGTATACTGTCTGAGGAGGTGGGCATACTGTAACTCCAAAGCCCATATGTATTAATGGTAATAAGGCTAATAGGTGGGTATACTGTCTGAGGAGGTGGGCATACTGTAACTCCAAAGCCCATATGTATTAATGGTAATAAGGCTAATAGGTGGGTATATTGTCTGAGGAGGTGGGCATACTGTAACTCCAAAGCCCATATGTATTAATGGTAATAAGCCTAATAGGTGGGTATACTGTCTGAGGAGGTGGGCATACTGTAACTCCAAAGCCCATATGTATTAATGGTAATAAGGCTAATAGGTGAGTATACTGTCTGAGGAGGTGGGCATACTGTAACTCCAAAGCCCATATGTATTAATGCTACATATACAGTAGATGAGTATATTGTTCATTACCACAAGTTTCAGTGACAATACTTTTTTATACCTGCATATACCTTTAACTACACAACTACCAAACAACAAATTGCTTCTATTATCAACAAGAATTTGTGATAATCCTGCTCTGCAATTTGCAGTATATTTTAAATTTGAGGAGTCTTGCCATTTTAAAAATGAACATTAGGATTCATACTTGTATCGCTAACAGAGATCAAATTAACTGAGCCAGCCCTGTAACTCCACGTTGAGACATCCATTCTAATGCCAGTTCCACTGTGAAAGTAGCTGCAGATAGTGTCTAGTGATAGCCTATTTAAAATGACAGTTCATGTCTCCATTCATTTACATAGTCACTTTTAGCCCACACCCCAACCCGCTAATCTGAGGAAAAGAATTCACACAGCATCTCAAAAGGGGCTGTTACCTGCTGGTTCTGATGACTTTTTCAGAACATCTGGTTCTGTGACTTTATTCTGCAGCTTCGGGCCAAGCAAACAAATACATACGCACATCCATAAGAGATATTAAAACCCGACCTGAATTACAGATAAAGCTGAAATTCTCAGAAGGATAACAGAAGAGATATCATTCTGAGCCTGAAGTTTAGTACAGTTTTGCTTAACTCTTTTTTTTCTGTGATATCATTTTTTGAAATTGTGTTGTGTATTTGTTTTTGTGTACGTCTGTTGCTCTTCTGGGTCCTCAAGTCCCCTTTGGAAAAGAGAAGTCAGTCTCAATGTTTTTTTTTAATCTGGATAAATAAAGGATGATTATGATAAATTAATAAATATGACTTTTAAAAGAATACTAAAAAAACAACTATTAGGGGGAATGTTACTGCAGTTGAGAAAGTTCTGCTCAGAGAAATGTTTTGAGAACATGAGGGAATGTTAGGTTGTCATTTGGTTATAAATGGCCCGATGAATGCCTGAAGAGCTTCATTATGACATTGTCATGCTATTGTAGCATCTGTGTGCTTGATGCTTGTTTATTATGTTTGCTTGGTAATTTGTATATTTTTGGATATCGTGTCAGTTTTTCATCATTCGACATTTTGGACATGGATGCACTCATGTTAAAACATGGACATATGAGTAAAAAGATGCTAGCAAAGAAAGTTCCCCAGACTGTCTTATAACATGTTTAGAGTGTAGTCCTGAAAAATGTGATACATTAGAAGGTTCCAGAACAACATTCTGAGAGCAAAGAGCCTGCAGATTTGTTCAACATCGCTAACATTGGAGGCAAAAGTAACATCGATGACCACCCACAATGCAGATTCCATGTCAGTTGGCAAAACAAAACAGCATAAACTTCGAAGGAAATTCCTGTAACATTCTTTGTGTTTTCAAGATAACGTTCATGGACCCCTACGGAACAAGCAAAAATATACATGCCACAAATGCTTCACTCTGAACTTCCCAAGGTTCAAGGGACATTCTGAGCAGCAAAACTTGCTAACTTTGAAACGACTTGACCTGTTCACCTGTTCCCAGCAAGAATATATAATAACCATAATCATAATCATAACAATAATAAAGAGAACACGCAGAGGAGAGAATCAGATCACACGCAAGGACACTTTCCTACAAGGGCAAACCGGCCCAGGTCCGGGCATCCGGGCGTCGCGGCCCAGAGCTGCTCCCTGCTCTGCGGAATCCTGCTCACTTGGTTGCCACGGCAGCGTCGGGGAGCCCAGGGTAGCTCGGCCTCATCCTTTCCTGCTGTTTCAGGGCCTCTCTGTTTAGTAACTAGGTCATTCCGTCTTTGCCAGCGGCCACCCTCTAAACAGACCCACTTCACTTTTTTTTTTTTTTTTTTTTGACTCCTGATTGCTATTGGTTTCCTCACAGTCTCAGTGGGTTCACCTCCCCCTGCACACGCTCTCCTGTCCTGGGTACTGTTGCTCTGG
This sequence comes from Albula goreensis, assembly GCA_022829145.1. Taxonomy (NCBI): domain Eukaryota; kingdom Metazoa; phylum Chordata; class Actinopteri; order Albuliformes; family Albulidae; genus Albula; species Albula goreensis. Next base: position 34,013,975 of record CM040752.1, read on the forward strand.
CCTCCCTGCTGTGGAGGTAAATTTAGACGAAAGCATTGGATAAACAGGTGCACTTTAATAGCAGTACTTAAATAACAAGTGGTTAAGGGTGGCTGATGTTACATAACTGAAGGTTTTTGGGCCCAGTGTAGCATACAGATTTATGACTTGTGTTAATTTATTATGATATTAAAAAAATAATTTAATGTACATGTTTGTTTTACTGTACTTTACCAGTCGAATACTGATTCAATATTCAATGCCCATGCTCTGGTCATTTTGAAGGGCTTCTGAATTGTCATCTAAATAAATATTTAAATTGCAAATAACTTGCAGCAGTTATTCATTAAATGAATAATTTGCTATGCAGATGATATGCAGCACAGAGACCCATTTTAGCAACAGTTCCATTTGCACGGCAGGGTATTTACTGTGGCAATTCAGGTTAAATACCTTTCTCAAGGGCGCGGTAGACATGCTAACCTGCTACATCCTGCACTTTTATTGGCGAATGGTCTTTACGCTAACGCGTGTGGAGGGCTGTTTTTTCCGATCTGATTTCCGATTTGATTGTGAATGATGAATGGTTTGAGTTAGGGGTGTGCGTATTAGAATCACCAGGTGGATATTTTTGACATTCTAACATCGGCTCCACAGGCTGGAATTGATTTTCTTAACCTGCCCTGATGATTATAGAAGAAAACGATTACCTTTTTAAATCATGCATTACATCACAATTAAACTTCAGGCACCTGAGAAGGACTCAGATCTTCATCAGTAATCTCTTCCAGTGCGAGGACACACAAACATCAATCAACTCACACATAACAGAGCTGGAAAATGCAGTAGTCAGCAGTTTTGCCTCAGTTTATGTAGATATTTACATAAACCTGCCCATGTAATTATAATTACCTGTGAAGCTGCACAGGGGGATGGGAAATCTCAATCCGATTAATAAGTGATCTCATTATTTTAATTACTACATTATCAAGGATATTTTCTACAAGTGTGCACAATGTTAAACTTAGATTTAAACACACGTGTTCATTTGGCAGAGATGCTTCAATGCGGAGAAGCAGGAATTAAATGTTAGCCTGACAGAGAGTATTTAAATAGATCCATTGTGCTGAATTGTAGCTGGAATTAGAGCTGGGAATGAAAATTGAAGGTAAAATCCTTCTGGATTTGGGAACGCTCTTTGCTAGCTCATAATGGTATTAACCTCATGGCACTGTGATGCTTTCTAAGAAGCTTCCAAATGGGAGAACAGTAAAAGTCCATCAAAGAAATAAAATAAAAATAAAAGCAAACTCATCAACAATCAAATCTCAGGAGTTCCCACCCTGTAAAATACGATAATGTGGTTTGGTGCTTCGTCTCTTGTTGTCCTCCCCACGACACACGCGCCTCATGTCCGTTGGTTCCTTCCACAACAGCTTAAAATTCATGTGGGATTTCATCATTAATACTTTGAGCCATTTCTAATACAAGCGCTCCTGAAATGCCGATAGAGGCTCCATGGCTTGTTAGCTGCTGGTGGACTCGCTCTGACTGATAAATTATTCAGGGCTGCCATTAAGATTTACTCTCAAATAAAAAATAAATAAAAAAAAAAAGCTCAGCTTCGTCAAACGCAGTGTCTGGTCAGCGGCAGTTGCGGGGACTCTTAAGAGAGGAGCCTGCAGGCTCTGATCTGAGGGCTGCCATGTTACTGGGAGGCAGGGCATCAACCATGCGTTCAACAAGTACAGCATTACCAAATTTCAGCTAACATTCGCAAATTCTAACCTTTCTTGAAATCAGCAGACAATCAATCAGTGTGCTCAGCTGACTGAAATGGCTGCAGAAAAGAAACACTGAAAAATAATAATAATAATAATAAGATCACAGTGTAATACGCGCATGATCCAGGCCACTTATTTAAGGGTATATTCACTGTGACAGACAGCCTCTGCTCCAATTTCAGCTCTGACAAATTGCTCTGAAAGAAAGTGAAACTTATAATTATTAATCTGCAGTATTCAACTATGTAGATTATTACAAGTGATAAACACACACATACAAACACACACATGCTGCATCAAATACATTGTTGCAGGGTACATATGCTGTTGTGTATTTGAACTGTGTTTTATCAGTGTTTTATTCCTATGATGAACTGTTATAGCGCAATGCATACTAGCTGTCTATCATGTCTCTGATAAAATTTGCACAGGAACTTTTTATGGTTTGTAACTTGTAGTTCTGCTCGTCTTCACATCTCTCGTGAAGAAAAATTGCCATGACCTTGCTTAACTGAATAAGTGAACTGAGTGTGTGCATCATTATTGTACTATAACTAATAATGATTTTTAGTTTGCCACTGCACCTTTTGATCTGGAGTTGAGTGAGAGGATAAATACCTGCAGCTTTCCAGACTGCTGTCATCCCACATTTCCATCATTTTCATATCTCTTGTCAAAACTCATTTTTTACCTCGGTGCCAGTGCTTCGGTCCCTGCACCCCACAGTGCAATAACACTGAAAACACCAGAATGCAAGTTAAGACTCTGCCTGGTCTCTGTGTCTGCGTCTGACTTTCTCCACAGCAAGCGTTCCAGGTCTTTGTGACAAAAACAGCTCAAACGCCCGATCAAAACTAGGCCAAAACTAGCCCCGTGCACCGGGAAGCCAAACACAGTTCTGCCAAAACCCAAACAGTGCTGTAGGGTAATCCAACTGCTGTGCTGCATTCAAAACAGGTCTACAATCGACAAAAATGTACTGCAAAACAGTAAATCAGCAGAATATTATATAATGCAAATGTGCACACAATCCGCATTCCTCCGATCGTGTTTAAGATGGCGCAGACAGACACCAAGGATCACTGTGAAGGCTTGCTTTGTTTCAGACACTGGGTTGCTAGGAACTCTGTAACCGAGCAAAAAACTAATTCATTATAACTTTTCTGTAATTATGTTATTATTGTTATTCATTTAGGGCCAAATCCAGACCTTAGTTAGGCACCGGTTAAGTGCATTTTCCGCATAATGACAGACTCTCGGAAGCCAGATTTTTTACACGGAAAATGCAATTAAGCGCCACATAAAATAAGGGTCTGGCTTTGACCCTTATTTCGCAAAAAAAAGATGAAAAAATGAGAGCCTGTGGCAATGTTTTAAAAGCATGCTGACTGAGCGGGGAATCTGCAGACATGGCAACCACAGGTGAAAACTTCACATAAATCACTGTGACCAAAGTTCCTTTAAATCAGAACTTCTTTTTTGCAATATACAGCAACAGAAATGCAGCCAGCAAAATGCCACCAATGTGACAAACACACAAAGCTCATTCAGGCCCAGCATCTGCCACGAAGCAGGGCATTTCATGTTTCATGTCAAAACAAATGGAGCAAACGGAATGTTTCTGTGCCGAAAAAATGCTTCCCCTACACATGCACACATGCACTCAAGCCCACTGCGGCTTGTCCTGAGTAATCTCTGCTCCGAACACGCAAGTCAGAGAGCGAACTATTAAACGTCCGTCCCTCCAATCAAACGGCGTGATGTCAGCTGGTCTGGAGACCGTCTAAGCCACCATCAGCATAAAAGCCGTGCGCTTTGGGATCATGCTTGTAAATTAATTTTCCATCACAGTAATCCCCTCAACTTATTATTCTTCCCGTGATGGCTTTGAATTAAAATATTTGAGCGTTATGAATGTTTTCATGAATTATATTCTTATCAGAGGATTAACAAAACAAAAAAAAAAAAAAAAAAAGAAACTCAAGACTAGCAGATTAATTATTCTCTATAGCTGGCTATGTTAATTAGAAAAAGACGTTAAGCACATTTCTGTACTGCATTGTATGGAGGACGCTGCGGAACGCCATGATAAAGGAACAAGGACCATTTCTCTCAGCTTTGGCAGAAACTCAGATAGTTGTATGATTAAAAACCCTTTCCACAGTAAATGAAATAACTCAATTAGCACTGGAAATACTGGGCGGGGGAAGGGGGAAGCTCATAAATCGTAGTTTTACTTTTTAATGGCTGTAAATGAACTAGAAGACGGAACTACAGATAAAATGGGAAAATCACATCCAGAAGTGATGCATGCTTGGTGCCATAAAAATGCGAGGCAGGAGCCACAGCAAAATACGAATGTTTGATGATTTGAGCAGACCAATAAATCCATGTTAGGATTGTTGTTCTGCCTGCAGTCTGGAGAATATCTGGAGTTGTGTAAAGCCTAGTCTGAAACACCCCAAGATTCTTTGTTTGTATAATATGTCCTGATAAAATACAAGAGCCGTCCTCTCCCCCTGTCCTAAGCATTAAATATAACAGAAATATTTAATATGCACTTTCTTACTTTCTACAGCACGTACTATTGGAGTTTGATAATACAAAGGTTCGGGAGATGTATTTTTCAGACAACCCCTCACCCGATCAATGCAACCAGCCAAACCAGAACAGACCTTGTGCGTTTAAACGCCACATACCTCCTATCCCATCGTGCTAATCGCTTCCGGCATCCCTCCTCCTCCCCACCTCCACCTTAAATGTTCTCTCACCTTTCCTTCTATTTTTCCAGTGGTCCACAGGAGTACACAGCTCAACATCCAGATTGACGTTACCCCCTATGGACTCAAAGCCCAAGATCTAACTCCTGTACAGATAACCTACTCTTGCATTCAATAAGCTCTTCCAAATTCATTCTACTGAATGGCTATTCGTGTTTGTTTGTTAAAGCAACTACATGTGCTATTTTTTCAGTTCACAGTTTTGATGCTTTTAACACTTACCCATGAACATATGTACTTCCTATGAGTCACTTTTGATGGAGTCATTTAAATCTCTTTGGGAAAAATATGTCCTAGTTTTAGTGCAGAATTTTTCCTTTAAACTAATGGCTATGTAAACTCCCTTGTTCTACTGACAGAAAAAAAATATAAGACTCTTTAATTTCCCATGCCCCTTTTGTTTGGCCTGTAGAGATCGATTAATTGTTTTAAGTCTATCATCATATTCATGAGTTAATTAACAAAAAAACGTTTTCAATTTTCATTTTCCTCTTCCTCTGTGCCATCTTACACAGTCATATGCTAGGTCCTCAACATGCTGTCTGACTAAGACATTGTATAAAATGGATATATTCTCCTTTAATGTCTAACCAATAATTTTATTTCCAATGTATCTATTCAATTACATCCAAATAATTTGAAAACATTTTTGTGGATTCATGCTCAACCTACTGGCCTGTCAGATAGACAAATACAAGAAAATTAAGAATGAATAACAAATTCATTAATAAGAATCGTCCATATCTACATCAATTAAAACACTATGTGCAGCTCAGTACCTCATGTCTAGTGTGCCCTTCATATCGCCTTTAATCTGTGGAATTGCAATGGGGACAAATGATCTTTCACAGCCACATCTAACATCCTGTTCACCTTTTTTTAATGATTTGGCACAGAACCCAGAAAAACTTGTGTCAGACTCTTGTACTCGAAAGACCAAAGCTGGGTCCCAATGAAGCACATTTAGACCCCTTAAGGGTATATGCAATGCACTAACAACAGACTTTACATTACGACACATTCCTTTGATTATTGTCAATTGTATGGGAGACATGTCCTTTGGAATTCAAACTTTTCACATTCTGAAATAAAACAACACATGCTCTGTCTGTTTTAACTGTCTGTTTTGATTGTGTCCTGGTCCTCTCATGTTATTTTCAAACCATTCGATGAAACTTTCATTAAGCAAACCGAGTTCCCATCTACGTGTTCCACATTTGTATTAGTGACATTCTGCTCCGCTCATTTTTGAGACCTTGCTTTGCTGGAAATGAGCATGGGAGTTTCTGATTGAGATTCACAAGCCCTCAACTGCAGGTTTAACCACAAAGGATCTGAATGTTGATCAAAGAGGACATGCTTGTTAGGAAAGCTTTTGTTCGCTGCAGCCCTCTCCTTGATGAAAGACTAGCCTTTTCCAAGCAGAAGCACTAGCTCACAGAGAGACTGCTGACTGCTGGTCCCTCATCATAACAGAGACAAAAGATTACAAGTGAAATAGAGATGCCGTTCAGTCCTTCAGGCCTCACCAATTATCCACAATCTACAGCGCATCCAGCACTGCATCAAGCCTGGACTTGAGCAACCGAAAGGGTCACTGCATCTACTGCTTGACCTTATGGTCAGTCTCACACTTGACAACGTTTGACCTTACGGTCTGTCTCACACATTGACAACGTTTGACCTTACGGTCAGTCTCACACATTGACAACGTTTGACCTTACGGTCAGTCTCACACATTGACAACGTTTGACCTTACGGTCAGTCTCACACATTGACAACGTTTGACCTTGCAGTCTGTCTCACACATTGACAACGTTTGACCTTGCAGTCTGTCTCACACATTGACAACGTTTGACCTTACGGTCTGTCTCACACATTGACAACGTCTGATTTCAGTGCAGAATTTGAACTATTTGCCCTCTTGCTCTGATGAAAGAACCCAGCCTAAACCAGGAAGCGATGGTATAGCTACCCAGGTCGAAGTTTAAACTTCTTGTGATGTTTGTTTTCAGCTGGGTTGCTGGTGGGTCAGTCTTGACCTGGCTTGGCTCAGTCTCCTCAAAGCAGTCATTATGAAAATTGTACCCCTCCATCCAATTCTAGCTAAACTACCAAAACGTTATTCAACTACATTCATAAAATGACTCCATCTTTCAATTTTATACCAGGAAGATTCCATATTTACCTCATGATAGACCACACTTCTTCAGTATTTTGCAGAATTTATTTGTAATGTGTGCTTCCGTCCTTCCTCTCCCACAATTTCAATCAGTATGTTGAACCACCAGGTCAGTTTCAACACAAACAATTTTTTTGTAATCTTCACAGCAAAATGTCCAGTGATCATTTAACACTAACACAGTACATATGAGCCCAGTTGCACTCAAATGTACTCTGTTGGTGTTAAATTAACACTGAACATTTTACTGTGCAGGTTGAAAACACTGGCAAGCCGTCTCCTCTCCTCTCAGCGGTCCTCTCACTCTCACTCATCACACATCCGTTTCTATTTTACGCCTCTTCTCTCCCTCCTCTCCCTCCCTCCCTCTCCTTCCCTCCCTCCCTCTCTCTGTCTCTCCTGGCTCCTCTCGCTAAGTTGAGCTGTCTCTGGGAAGAGGGATTCTTGGCAGTGCGTTTGAGTCTGGCTGCATTTTATTGTGGCGGGGCAAAGGAGGGAGAGTCAACATAAAGACTCTTAATAGTGGAGAGAGAAGAGATGGAACTTGGGCTTACCGTGGAACTGACCCCCCACCCCTACCCCAACCCCTCCACCCAGCCCTTCCCCACCCCCTATGTCTGCTTCCCTGTGGCCCACAGCGGTCGATTTGTCGAAGTTGTAATAGGACTGGGATCCAGGGGAGTTTGTGGATGACTCCTCTGGGCCCCAAGACCCCCAGGGCCCCTAGGCTGAAATAGGGCCTGTGATTGCCCCAGCACCAAATCACCCCAGAACTGCCAAAGCAGCGCAGCCAGGTGGAGGGAGAGAAAGAGAGAGAGAAAATATGACTCAATTGCAATTCAGTTGATGTCTCAACCTACCGACCGACCCCGCTCTCCCCCAACACACACACCATCCTACCACCCCCAGCCCACCCCCCCACGCCTCCACCGTGCTACTCTTGCTCATCTCCTCTCTGCAGTGCTTGTGGGGGTGCACAAACACGCGGAGCAGTGAGCTGAATCACAAACACACGCAGGAATGAGCGCCATGTCAGACACGCGTGTTTGAAATGTGCACCCGCATGCATGTGTGTCACATGTAACATGAGCTGCGTGCCTCTCTCTCTCTTTCAGACGGTTCATACCCCTCATGCCACCTGCCAGGGACCCTCAGCCTCTTCCATTCTCCTTTTAGTCAATTATACTCCATTTTAGGGATGGACAAAAATAAAACAGAAGCAACTGTTTCAAAATACAAAAAAACACTTACTACATCTGTTTCCTTAAACTCAAAATGGTGGAGGATTTAGCTGCTTTCCAAGTGGCCTCTAAGCTGTAAATCAGACAGGAAAAGAGACAAAGATCTCATGTTTCATAAGACATGCATACATGTACAGAGAATCTATGTAGGCATGTGAAGTATTGCCCCTCCCTGGCAGGCCGGCCCTGGGGCCGCTGCGCTGATGGAATCTGCCCGTCAGTTTCACCTTCATGGTGCCGGAGAGGGATGACTCTGTTTAAGCTGCCGCGTCTTTGTCGTATTGAGAAAATAATTAAATAAATGAAGGAAAGGGGGCCAAAGCCCCTCCAGAGGAGAGCCAGTGTCGGCGGAGATAATTGTTCCAGGGATGTAATTTCAGACCGCGTGTGGCGGGAGGGGAGGCTGTCGCTCTGTAATTATCGTGGCGCTATCGCTCCGCCGTGCCCTGGTTCCGAGGCAGGGAAGGCCGGAGCGGGCAGGCTGGGCCGAGAGGCCTGCTCAGGGGGGTCCGAGGGTGGGGCGGGGTGGAGGGTGGTCTGCGCTGCAGGAACTCTGCGTGCTGTAGGGCTCTGTCAATGAGCGGAGCTCGTTTGGGAGTTTTACCGTTCGAGGGCCCTGTTCAAAGGGAGCTCATGGGCTTCAGAGCGATTTTTCTGAGGGTGCTTCACGGAAAATCTGGATATGAATACATAATACATTAAACATAATAGCCCTGACACCTGCTTTCAGCAATATACCATGAAAACTATACATAACAGGTCGTAAGCATGACATAACACTTGTCATAACCTGTAATGACAGTGTAACGGAGCTTTGACAAATGACACAATGTTAACATTCTGTATTCTGCAGTTAGTTTGGACTGGGTGCGTTGCAACAAAGTAACGCACTGTTATGACTTGTGTAATGTCAAGCTTATGATTGTGTTACGCAGGCTTTATGGCACAGTCAAAACAGCTGCTCATCACAAATACGTCACTGCACATATTCGAGTGTGTTTCAAAAAGAAGGTCGGTTGCAGTTACTGCTGACTAGAAAGAACAGACAAGCATTCTGGAAGGACATATGACCAAATCCACATGTCAGTATTTGAGAAGTGCTCATCATTTTTATGCTAAAATGTTTCGAATGCAGCAGATAAAACAAACGTGTTAATTTTGAATTATGCAGGAATACTGTTCTCCTCATATCACTTAATTATTGCACTGTGGTACCTGTAAAAGTGTAATATATTACCAGGGGGTATTATTAAGTACGGACTGTGGATATCACAGTTAAAATCTAAATTAAATACCTTTTTTATCATCCTGCAGAATTACAGTTTGAGCCCACTCTGATGGACTGTACAGGTGACCCTCCCACATTGCAAGGGTTAGGGGCTCAGCCCCTGCGATGTGAAAAAACCACACAAAAATGAGTGAATATTTAGAGTATTAAACAATAAAATACATTTATTTTATTTACAATTTTACACATATATTTTTGCATTTATGACTTTCTAAACTTTTTTACGGTTTCTTTATTTTTCGTCTGCTATGTGCATTGTCTGCAGTGCCACCTGGTTTCCTGCACAAGGCGGCAAAGCTCCAAAAAAATTCCCATTTAATTTTTTGTTGCCGACCTGTGAAAAATCGAAAACCGCGATGTGGAAAGCCACGATGTGGGATTGTCAACTGTACATGATTTTCTTGATTTAACTAAAAATATTTAAGTAGAAATCTGATAAATTGTGTGATTTATTGCTTTATTGCTGTATTGATTGATTGGTCATAACCTTATTGTGTCCTTGCCTGATCTTTTATATTATAGATCTTCTCCTCTAAGAACCAAAAACAATTCTGAAAAAAAAAAAAAAAAAACGTTTTCCTCCAAAGATCAGCAGCATAGAAAAAGATCATTAAATTACTACACGATCATGGCGTAATTCTACAGAGCTGAAAATGAGGAACATTCACTTGAATGAGAAACAGTGAAAGAAATCGCAGATATGAAAAGGTCAGAAGACAGCATGTTATGCATGATCTGAAATTATGCCAACTGAGTTCTCCTTAAGATTACAACCAAGCAGAGCCTGGCAGAGATCTTTCTGGGGTATCAAACGCAGCGAGACAAAGCCAAAGCCCCTTAGACACAGTCTCCCATTAAAATGCATCTCACAGCTGCCACGTTTTTTCCTTCTCTCTTTTTTTTGTTGAACACACTACTTCTTACAATTATGCTGATGCTTAGCTTTCTGAAATGCTCTAATGAGGGGAAGAGAATGACAATTATTTCCCCATAATAATAATAATAATAATAAAAAAAAAAGGCAAGGATGTGCAGAAATGAGAAGCTTTTGTTCCACACGCGGGAGCCGTGATGTGCTTTAGCCCGCTGGAAGGAGCGGAATAACAGAATAACGGAATAACAGAAATCAGCCCGTTTCCAAGGTGAACGTGGCTCTATTATATCTGATAGATTGTCCCAAAGCAGAGATGAATGGGGATTAATGAGGGGAGTACACTGGTCTTAATGACAGATTTGATAAATGACATGGCTGGGTGATGAATGGGCAGACAAGCACAGACACAGCGGTGGATCGTACTCCAGGTCAAGAGTTTCATAACAGGACGGCCAGTTAAAAAGGCTGTTATTGCACACATGCTATTGGAAATGGACTCATGGATCCGTCTGTAGGGCTCTCTTTATTGGAAGCGGCTGTGTGTGTGTGTGTGTGTGCGTGTGTCGGTGAGAGTTGCATGTCAGTGTGTGTGTGTTTGCATGAGGTTAAGTGTGTGTGCATATTTGCATTGAATTAAGTTTGTGTGTTGCTGTTTTCTTGTGTATACACTTGTGCGTATATACTTAGTGAAAGTGTCCATGCAATGTGTGTGTGTTTCTGTGTGTGTGTGTGTGTGTGTGTGTGTGTGTATGTGAGTGTGTATAGAGTAAGTCTGTGTTTGTGTGTGTGTGTGTGTATAGAGTAAGTCTGTGTGTGTGTGTGTGTGTGTGTGTGTGTGTGTGTGTGTGTGTGTGTGTGTGTGTGTAGTCTGTGTTTGTGTTTGTGTGTGTGTGTGTGTGTGTGTGTGTGTGTGTGTGCGCATACACCTGCATGGGGAAAGTGTGTCTTTATGAAATCGCACTGAAGCACAGGGCGGTGTGAGGCGGGGCTCAGTCACTCACTCTCCAGGGGGGGCGTGGGTTCACAGCCAGGGAGGGGGAGAGGGATAAGCATGGAGACAGACTGCCAAAAAAGATTACATCTCCTCTCTAGGTCAGGCAGTGTGTGTGTGTGTGTGTGTGTGTGTTTGTGTGTGTGTGTATATTTATGTGTGTGAATGAGTCCACAGTGTCTTCAGGTTTAACTCCAGTCCTGGAGGTCTGCAGTGTCTGCAGGTTTAACTCCAGTCCTGGAGGGCCGCAGTGTCTGCAGGTTTAACTCCAGTCCTGGAGGGCCGCAATGTCTGCAGGTTTAACTCCAGTCCTGGAGGTCCGCAGTGTCTGCAGGTTTAAATCCAGTTCTGGAGGGCGGCAGTGTCTGCAGGTTTAACTCCAGTCCTGGAGGGCCGCAGTGTCTGCAGGTTTAACTCCAGTCCTGGAGGTCCGCAGTGTCTGCAGGTTTAAATCCAGTTCTGGAGGGCTGCAGTGTCTGCAGGTTTAACTCCAGTCCTGGAGGGCCGCAGTGTCTGCAGGTTTAACACCACTCCTGGAGGGCCTCAGGTTGTTTGAGTAAAAGTCAGCAGTCAATTTAGCTAATTTCGCTGTTTATAGCCACACCAAAGAGCACACACACTGGCTCTCAGGAGCTGGATGCTGTCGATGCTGCTTGGGAGGTTGTCTGTGTTCCACCCTGAAGTGTTTGTTGTAAATGTTGCGTTTGTGCATCTGTCCCCTGTATCCCTGAGTGATACTGGGAAACCTAATGATCTACATGAGTCACCTCCTGTCAAGCTGTGCTGCGGAACTGTACAAACCTGCACAAACAAACAAACAAATGCACACACGCAAGCATGCTTACATACACAGGCTGGCATACACACACATGCATGCACATAGATATATACAAACACACAAGCATGTACACATTCTCTCTCACACACACACACACACACACACTCAGACATACAAGTACTTTCACACATACACAGACATCACACACAGATTGAAGCATATACACACAGACACACTCTGACACAAATGCATGTACACATGCACTTACACACATGCATGCACACATACGCATACACACACATGCATGTAAACACAAACTGACCCTGGGCAGATCCCCCCATTGTTCTTCCTGCTTAGCAGAAGGAATGTATTTGGGTATGCTAGTGTGTAATTGCTTTAGCTCAGCTGTTTGAGAGAGAAAGAGCCATCCACCAGGCCCCAGACAAGGTGGTAATACACTAATATCCCCTGGATCAGGGCACGGTAAAAACCCAGGCTCAGTTTCCTGGTTTCTGAAGCCCCCAAAACAAGTGGCGCTCTACAACTTTTCCATGAACGTGGCCACCCCTCCTCCTTTCGCTGACAGAGGAAATCGATCCTTTCGAGAGAGAGAGAGAGAGAGAGAGGAGAGGAGGGGACAGAGACAAAAAGAGAGAAGTTAACAATACCTAGAACAAAAGAGAGTGAGAGAGAGAGAGAAAGAGAGAGAGAGAACTGCTCCTGTAGCTTTTCTGTGAAGGTGGCGATTCCTTTGAGAGAGACTGACAGAGAGACCGAGTGAGAGAGAGAGTTGCACGGCACGAAGATAACAAAGCCAAGATATTAAAGCAGCCAATCAGAATAGGAGGGATAAATCCTCGCAGGGCAGCGCAAGGCTGAAATATTTTGGAAGGATTTCTGTGTGAATCGAGGATCCCCCGTCAGCTGCTGATCCCGTTAGGAGCGCTTCAGTCAGGTTTTACTGGGCACGCCCAGATTGTAACGCTACATCGGCTTAGCGGCGTCTTTAGGCTATATAAAATAAAAAAAAATCTGTTGTTGAATCTAGGTTTGGCTAAAGGCACATTCCAGGAAAGATTATTTTGCAGCATAACGCAGAGATACTCAACCCTGACCCTGAATGGTTGCTTCTGGGCTTTACTTACAACTTTATCAATAGTTACTCTCAATACTGTTAGTTACCCAAAAAGGCAGGTGTCAGGTGAGGTGTGCAGAGTTATAATCAACCGCAGTTATTGATCAATTAAGCAGCAGTATAGCATACTGGTTAGGTAGCTTGGCCTTGTAACCCCAAGATGCATGTTAAGCTCCCAGGAAGGGTATCGCTGTTGAACCTGGCTAAGATGTTCATAATCACTATTCTTATTGCTCTCTAGCAGCCTCTACTGGCAGCCAGGGTGCCTGTGGGTGTGAGAATTGCTAACACTGACTTTGTGCTCCTCTGACAGCAAAGTAAACTAGGTTTTTAGTGTAGTAGATGGTAATATAGACAAGGGAGAACACTGGAAAATCTTCTCACTATGTTTTTTTTTCTCCCAATACCTTTTCCACCACGGGCACAAACAGACCGTAACAGAAGAGAGCAATTTTCAAGACCCTCTCGTTTAATCCGGATTTGACGGTCAGATCTTTAAAGAAGAGAAAAAAGCTTAATTTCCTTAGGGGAATAGAATGAACGCGTGGCTGCAGTGTGGAAAGAACTGAAGGAGTTGTGAAAGTGTGACTTGCTCCTTCTGAGTCTGTGCACAGCAAAATGTCTGCTGTTAATTTGACACTAACAGTGTACATATGAGAACAACTGGACTCATGTGTGCACTGTTTGAACACTGTTCATTTTGCTGTGTGGGAGAAGGCAGAAGTGGTATGGCTAATGAGTGGGGAATTTGACCAGTGGTGTTATGAAAAAAAAACACAAGAGAAATCTCCACAACTTTGACACCAAGGGGGGTAGTCGCCAATTTTAGCATCAAGACAAACCTCTTGAAAATTAGATGCTAATAACGTGACAAGAGATCACACCAGAGGTCAAAATCTTTGTCCAAATGTGGTAATATTGATATCTGGAATGGTAAATTTAAATTTATCTCCAAGAATATGTCTAGAGGAGGAGCACTGTAAAAATGACTTGGTCTTATTTTCTCTGGAAGATAACATAAGATTGCTTTTGTTTACTAGAACAGATATAGTCAATAAACGTCCACTTATGCGCAAATTTCTCAAGAGGTGAACGAGAGAAGAGAGAAGGATAAGAAGACGGAAAAGTCCGAGTTTCCATAAGCGTTTGTGACTTGGCTTTGTTTTCCCAAACATTTCTCTGTCAAACAATGTTAGAGCAGCGCCAGGGCCAGCGCCAAAAATATCCGGTGGGACAGGCCATTAAACGGGGCTGTCATCTCATAGTTTACACACAGGCAGGGCCGGCGGTGTGAACGGGCTGCCTGTCAGGCGTCTTTATTCCTGGGGGAGGAGGAGCTGAAGGGGGAGAGGGGGGAGGACAGAGCCCTGATAAATGTGCAGAGCTAAATGCTGTCCCCCCCCACCCAAGATAAGACAACTGGGACAGAATCACACCTGTACCAAGACCTCATTACCGCCAATCTCTCTCTCCCTCTAAGGTTTTTATTCAGTCGGCGGACGGGAGATGTAGGGGGAGGGGGAGTGGGGGTTTGTGGGGGGTGGTGGTTGTGGAAGGAGGAGGGGAATGGGGGGGGGCAGGGGGGTCAAAGTGGTGTCCAATTGCCGTTGTTTTGTCAGCACTCCTTTGGGACAGTGAGAGGTTGGGGAGGGGAGGGGAGGGAAGGGGAGGGAAGGGGGCGTTTTTAAAGGCAAGTGCTGACATTGAGAGGTCACTAGGTGCAATGGGGGTGTTGGTGGTGTTTAGGTCTTCCTCCTTTACCTGGGAGCCACTGGCATAATCCCTGACAGGTTCCGCTCTGGTGACAAAAGACTTATTGAGGGGGTGTGTGTGCATGGTGGGGGGGCAGGGGGCTTAAATAATGCAGCGGCCGGAAGAATAAAAGTGACAATCAAAGGACTTTATTCTGCAAGCACAGGATGAATAATTTACAGCCCGGCCTGATTAAACTGGACCACAAACCCCAACGCCTTCAGTAGAGTCGTGTGTGTGTGTGTGTGTGTGTGTGTGTGTGTGTGTGTGTGTGTGCATTTGTGCTTGCGTGTGTGCTTACGAGTGCTTGCATGCTTGCATGTGCATATGGGTAGGTGTGTGTGTGTGTACATGTGTGTATGGGTGCATATGTATGGATAGGTGTTTGTGTGTGTGTGTGTGTGTGTGTGTGTGTGTGTGTGTGTGTGTGTGCGTGCATGCATTTGTGCTTGTGTGTGTGCTTACGAGTGCTTGCGTGCTTGCATGTGCATATGGGTAGGTGTGTGTGTGTACATGTGTGTATGTGTGCATATGTATGGATAGGTGTTTATGTGTGTGTGTGTCTGTGTGTATGTGCATATGTATTGGTAGGTGTTTGTGTGTGTGGTTGTGGGGAGGGGGAGGTGATTGGGTCCAAGGTCATCTTCTGAGCCCCTCCCCCTCATTCACTGCCACTCCCCCTTCCCACCCTCGAACCCGACCACTCACAGTGACAGAAGATAGAGACAGCCCCGTCCAGCTTAGGAGGGAAGGTACTCAATCACAATGAGGTCGACAGGAGGGGCTTGTTTTCTTCTGCATTAGCATCTCCTGTGTTAACGAATGGGTTCCTGTTAGCATGCTGCTGTGGTCACGGCCCTTCTCCTGTCTTGGCCCTCATTAGCGCCCTTGTCCCAGTGCTACCACCCTTAGTACTGCATTAGCGGATCTGTTTTTGTGTTAGCAGCTTTTTATTTCTAGGCCTTAGTGCTCATCTTCTTGTATTAGTTGCTATGTTCCTAGCCCATGGTTAGCCATCCTCTTGTGTTATTGCTTCTGTTTCTGCATTAGCGCCCATGCTATTGTATTAGGCGTCCCTGTATTAGCGGGTGTTGCTTCTACATTAGCGGATGTGCTCTTACGTTAGCAGTCATGTGTTTGCATTAAGCACAG
This sequence comes from Albula goreensis, assembly GCA_022829145.1. Lineage (NCBI taxonomy): Eukaryota > Metazoa > Chordata > Actinopteri > Albuliformes > Albulidae > Albula > Albula goreensis. The sequence goes on from CM040752.1 coordinate 34,029,911, forward strand.
CTATTGCAATAGTGCCTGTGGTCCTGTCTTAGCCGTAGAGCTCCCTGCTTTAGCTCACATGCCCCTGGGTTAGCCTATGTGCACCTACATTGGTGGACACACTTCTGCGTTAGCAGCTGCACTCCCATATTAACGCCCATGCTCCCACGTTAGCGGCTACACTCCGGCATTAGCTCCTGTGCTCATGCATTAGCACCCATTGCTACTGTAGTAGCGGCCTTGTTGCTGCATTTAGCGGCTGTGCCCCTGCATTAACAGATGTTCCAGCAGGTGGAGGTTGCTGTCCTCCAGGATGAGCTGCAGCCATGATATAGAGACATAGGCATGAGAGAGCATCTAGAGAGAGTGAGAAAGAGAAAGAGAGAGAGAGAGAGAGAGAGAGAGGAGGAGGAGGTGGAGGAGGAGGAGGTTAAGGAGATCTAGTAGGCAGAAGGGCTCTCAGGGCTGAGTGTTCATTACCAGAGCGACGAGCGTTGGCGCTGCACAGACATACCGGTTTTCGAGAGAACCACGAGCTTCTGCCAACCTCCTGCCGCTTTTTCTCTGCGCTCACGGTACATGTGCGAGTTTCAGTCAAACTCGTGGAATCTTAATTCCAACCATACCTCCAACCGCCCCTGCCCCCCCCCCCCACACACAACCTTTGAAATGCCAGGTGCAGAGATTCTGCTCAAGCAGACGGGCCAACGGCTACTCGTTTTAGCTCATCGCCCCTGCCCCAGCCCCTGCCCAGTGTTTTCTGTGTCAGCCTTTCTGAACATTGCCTCATGCTTCCTCCAACACTGCCAGTCACTGCACCTCGCCTCAACCACAGAACTGACGCATCAACTGAGAGTGTGAACAGGGGGTGTGAGGGCACACCTGTGAGTCTGGCGATACTGTGGGTGGGAGGCTCTTTGGGGTCTGGAATATTCCCAGCTGGCTGCTTTTGTGGGGGCATTTTAATTACAGGGGAGAGAAACAAGGCCCAGGGGGAATCATGAGAAGGCCGAGAGCCCCACTGACAGAGCAGGATTGGTCCTTGAGCCTAGCTGTTACGAGCCTCAACAGACCCCTGCCTCCCCCCAACCCCCCCAGCTAAACGTTGTTTTTCCTCACGCAACCGTGCCGCCCACGAGCATTCCATACATTGGAGTCTCACACTTTTTACAACCACCGCGTGGCTGGCCTGTCGTGTGTCAGAATACATGGGGGGAGAAAAAAAAAAAAGAAGCTTTGCGGTTTGCAGGAAATACTTTGCATTAGTGCTGGAGAACGGCAGATGCTGAAAACGAATTCATGCTTTGCTGGTACTTAGATGATATCAGCCTGTGATAGTGCCGAACGTTGCACGTAGTTTATAAATTAATTGCATTGTTTTAAAATGAGCGGATGGAGCGGACGGTTTAGCGTCTTTATCACCACCTGCAGGAGAGTGTGGGTCTGTGCTGAATACACTGAAGGACATCGCCGCGGAGCTAAAATATAGTCAATGATGATTATACGTCAATATCATTAATATATCTTCTTGGTTTAAAATAAAACTAATTTACCGAATGTAGCATGTGAAGATTCGCGACATGTTGCTGCGTTTCATTCAATAAAACCGTTGTAACAGCCAAAAACAATTCCATGAGACACATTTTCCGAGTGGGAATAACGCATTCCACAGTTGTCAATTAAAAACATTAAGAAGCTGCATTTCCTGGAGGACAAATAATAACCAGGAAACTGTGGCCATTTAAACTCTCGCGTCAAATAAAAAATAGTCTTTATGATAACTTCATAGTGACTTAGAGTCACTCATTTAAAAAATAAGGGGGAGAAAACAAGTGAATAATTAGAACCCTTTGGAAATAAAGAAAGCAGTACAAACACGTTGGGTTATATTTAATTAGGGTCATAAAATATAAATAGCGATTGCTTCAGCATCGAGGGATTTTTACTGGAATCTGGGGTGTTTGTGAGAGTACAGTAACCTGCGAAGTTTTCTGCTGCGCTACACGCACCGGAGGAGCGGGTTTTCTGTACGTGGGTGCGTGTGGCGTTTACGATGCCTTAAACCTTTAACATCCTTTAATATCACCATAAACCAGAACTTCATATGCAGAAACGGGGACAGTTAAGTACGCTCACTGTGGCTAGCCTCCCCCTTTTTCCATCGTATCCAGTACCTCATTTACAAGGATTCCAAGCTCACTGCCTCGTTATGGCCATATGATAGCACTGATTAAAAGCTGGTGTGTTCTTTTCATATGGTACTGAACTATAGAACTGCAACGAAAACTTTCCTTTTTATTTTATTTCGCTTTTCAGTACCAATAAATATGGCAGGCTTTTATGCAGCAATCCCATAAAGAACTGCAATAAAAGTAGTTCTGCAATTGCAAGATAGTCACAAATGGTTGCTATTGTGTTCTCTATTTTTTTTTTTTTTTTTTGTAAATTCCCAATATCGTTCCCACCATGAGATTAAAAAAAGAGCAGAACAGAATAGAGCAAATTATATGACTCTCTCTCTCATTGCGGATGTGACGATCGGGGGATGAGAGAAGAGAGAGAGGGAGAGAAGCATAACTTCCTGGATGAAAAGAATGAACCTGTGGCTGCAGCCAGTAACATCTCCCGCTGGCCTAATTACAGGGAGGAGAGGGAGAGAGCAGGCACGGAGCAGGGCTTGTCAGTGGCAGAAGGGCCCAATCAATTTTAATGAGGGTGCGTGGGAGGCGCCGGCCAGGGGGGTGTTTGTATGCGTCGCTTTTACCGTCCTGTTTACACACGCGTGCTGGAATCGGTGCGGTGGACCAGCGCACGGCGACAGTGCCACACTGGCAGAAACCTCCATTAGGTAATGCCAGTACCACTTTCTCCTAATGCACTCGGTTTTTTTTTCCCACTACGCTGCCAGCTCCAGGTCCCGCATTGTTACACTGGCACAGGAACACTCTCCCCCAACGCACCCATTTGGAAAAAAGCTTTTGCACCAAGAACATAATGTTCGGTGTCTGTTCCAGGATTTGTATTGCAGTGAACTGCTAAACGAATATGTTCATCCTCTGTGATAGGAAATATTTTTTGTTAAACTTGAGTAGACGACTTATTCTCTGATTGGCTGCCTTTGAGACACGTATCCATTGGCCGACTTGCACCATTTGCATAGCACCTGAGACTAGCCATTACTCTTGGTGTGGTTTGGGTCTCAGTTGCAAATTACCATTGTTATTCAACTTTAGAATTTCAGTTCACATCCATTTGTGGCACATCTGTGGCACACACTGCTAGATTTCGGCCCGCTTTGGGCAGGGCAGCGAGTCTGGATGACCCAGCCAGGGTCCAGCCAGGCTTGGATGGGTTCTGGTGGTAGTGGAGACGCTAGCTGCTAGCAAGCCTGTCCATCCTGCTTAGAAACAAGAAACAAGGTCTTATTTGGGTCTTGGGTAAGATAGATCTCACTGGAGTACACTCACGTTCAAATCAGAAGCTAAACCTACATTCTACCTATAAAAAACATTGGGGGAACTGTTAGATGTTATCAGTAACCAACTGAATCAATCACTATGTTTTGTTATAAAGAGCAAAACCTTTTTTGTTGGTTGAAAAAGGTGAGTGATTGGCAATTAAATTAAGCTCCACTCATTTCTGGGTCACATGACCTTGGTTTCCCTTCACTAATATACCTGGGCAGGCACGTACGTAAGTGCATGTTTGAAATGGCATTAACTGATTGAGATCAGTCTCCATAATAAAACCCTGCATAAACAGAGAGTGCTGAGTTTGAGAAGCCTCTGCTAGCACAAAGTAACATTAATGAGAAAAGACAGCGACCGAAATGCAGGCATAAGCAGGCCGGACACAGGGGAGCTGTGTGCCTACAGTCCAGGTGTTTTACGGCAGGAGCTGGCACTGCTGAAGTGTGTACCAGCACATGGTTAATCCTCCAGCAGTCATGAGTGTAAATTGCAGTTTGAGAAAGGAATGATTCCCTTATTGTCTGGAGAGGCAGTGGAGTGTTTCGCTATAATACGATGGTCCACTGAAGTGCCAGCTACTCTTCAGCCGGAAAACAGCACAGAGGAACGCTTGGTAATTACCTCGTGCATTTTGGTGCAGGCCTTTGTTTTTTTTGTTTTTTTTGCATGTTGCTCTCTCTCTCACACACGGACACACAGACACACACACACATATGCATGCACAAACACACACACGCACAAACGACCTTACAGGCACAAGCTAAAAACAAATATATAAACAAACACACAAACACATATGCATACAGAAACACAGACATGCACACGCACAAATGACCTTACAGGCACAAGCTAAAAACAAATAGAAAAACAAACACACACACACACACACACAAAAAATACACATAAGCAAACAACCTTACAGATACAAGTTAATAGCAATAAGATAAACACACACACATATGTATGCACACACACTCACACATGCACACACTCACACACAGACACTCACACACATGCGTGCACACACACATACACACACACTCTCTCTCACACACACATACTCACTCACACACAAACACTCACACACACAGGCATACACACACTCACACACACACAGGCGCACACACTCTCTCTCACACACACACACAGACGACACTGAGCCTGATCCGTGACTCATAGAGCGCTGAGATAAAAGGCAGACCTGCTCCAAGCATATGTGCGTCTCCTTATGCAGAGAATATCAGCTGATAGAACCAGATCATGGGTACTGCGTGATCAAAGGTAAATGTGTTACAAAGCGTATGGTACAAGCAGCTTAGCTGTACTTTACTGATGGTGTATGTCATTGTATCTTTAGTGAGACACCTCCAAAGAATATCAGTGTTTACACATTAACCAACAAAAGGAAACAGCAAAACCAGCGTGTGTGTAATCACGCATGCTTGATGATAAACAGTGATAGTCCTGTCCTGTAAGACACAAGACACAAAATAAGTAAATAAAAGACAGTCACGATTTAGTAGATGCTGTATTTCCTCAGTGACTAATAAAAACATCCACCCAGCCAAACAGATAACTGTGTCCCAGCATCACCTGAGAGTTTGGAATCTGAATGCATAAAATTCTAAGGCCTGTATTCATCATTGTTGCCTCATGCTACTGTATTCCACTATTGATTATATTTTCTGAATTTTTTTGATAAGATTCAATCTACTTTTGTCCTTAACTTTGGCTCACGATTAAATGCAAATGCTCGTTTTTTATCTTCACCTACATGGTTTGGCAGGTTCAGCAATCGTGGAAATTAATTTGCCAAACTGTTCCTGTAGAGAAGAAACGCTCTTATTCGGGTGTAGGTAGATGTTAAGGGCGAGTGTTGATTGAATCTCAGCCAGTGAATGTAGAAAATACAATCAATAGTGGAGTGCAGTAGCATGATGCTAAAATGGCATGTACATGTTTTTGTATTTCATCTGCTCAGCCATAAACAGGGACCATATCCTCAACAGGCAGCTATAATGTAGAAGATTGCATTATGTATAGAAAGGAACACACAATGTATACAATAGCATGTATGATTACAATTATCCGCCGATATAAAGAACCCTGTTATTGTAATATAATCAGGACCGCATTAGCGTGAGCTCTGAAAGAGATGGCAGTGTTTGGGCTGGATCCGGTCCAGGCTCAGTGTATGCCTGTGGGTGTCTCACTGATTGAGCCAAAAAAATATACATATGGCACAAAAACTCCGGGAAGGGAATTCCCCCTCAAGTCAGACCATGAAACTACCATTTCTGCCAACATTTTAGATACCAGTTGCTTTTCAAAATAACACTGGATCTTTCCATGTAAATGTATTTTCAGAAAATACTGGATTACTGTTTTATGGTATTATAAAACACAACGTAAATGCAATATATATATTTATCATACACTACATATTATACAGTCTGTTCCCTAAGTATCTGGACGGTGAAACATTTCTTTGTTGTTTCGGCTCTGTACGTATTTATGTTTTGGTAGCCCTTCTTGCTCTATCCAGCAAGCAGTCCTTCTTCATCTGAGATCCAAGCATCCATCCAGAGAGCAGCACTCAAAACAAACATCTCCTTCAGTGATAATCCAGTCAAGTTGAAATCAAGGTCAAACATGAGCGGCACTTATTTTTGTGAAATCTATATTAATTATCCATTGCTCTATGACAGTGGAACATTATCTGTTGCCCCACGGTAAAGAGTAAATAGAAACGCACTCTTTGTCTACACATTGTTCAGCATACGTTACCAATGCAATGCATCATAAGCATAGCTGAGAGGTGTTTCATGAATCCTGTGTATCACTTTGACATTGACCTCTCACCTTCAGGACGGGTAATCAGACTGGTCACCTGCCCTTTGTGTGCGTGAAAATGAGTGAAAGATAAAGACTTCACTGTGACTGTACAGTGCTCCATCAAATCTCCTTCTTCTGTGCCTTAATTGGTGAATTCACTGATTGGCAAAAGTTTTCTTTTTATCTTCTGTACTACAAAATATAACCAGTATAACAAAGATTGTGCATTTTGATCGTATCCTCTCATTTACCAGTTTTTGCAGGTGACTGAGTATGGCTTCCTGCATAAGCCAGGACAGATATGGAGGCATTTTCGACAAAATGCTTTTGTTGTCTGCTTTTTTCAGTCCCTTCCATGAATATCCCAAATCCTGTTTCTTTTGAGTGACCTCATTGATTCACATGTTCTCCCTTCATGCCCACATTGCACCCCTTTTTTGATTTTCTGAGAAATCTTGATTTGAGGTTTTTTGACATGTGCCGCAGTTCGGCGAGTCGAGCTGTCCTCATCACTAAAACTCCTGGCAAACATGCCCCAACAGTGGCCCTTCTTTAAAAGTCACCGAGCTCTGGTCTTACAGCTAGACATATGTACAGGCACCCAGACAGCCTGTTCATCCAGAACATACCTGTGTAAAGCACCTGCTCTCACCACAGTTTGTGACGCTCACCCAGCTAACATGCCCCATAAGACTGGGAAAAATGTAGCTCCCATTTCCACTGGCGGGGGTTTGACATAATGTTACAATGTCAGCATTCCACAAACATTCTAAGAGTGTTACATTGTTCCAAACAAGTTACATCATCAAGGGCATGAGAAAACATGCAAGACGAGAAACATTCATGGAACACAAAGTAACCTGGACAAAATTTACCTCCTGGGGACCTTTGCCCCGATATTTTGAGAACATCCTGAACAAATTTTTCACTACTGCCTGCACGTTTATGGACAGAACTCAGGTGTAATACTCCAGTCCCGCTCGGTTTGTGTGTTTACTTAGCCATCAAAGTAAAAAAGCATATATTTGATTTCACAGCACAACAAAATATAATTGCACTCTCTAAACTGCAAATTCTGTAATGCGTTCCCCTCTTCAATTAGCTCTTGAAAGTGACAGCAAACTCAGAGAGAGGAAGTGGTCTTTTTTATCACATAAAGCATCCAATTAAAAATGTCTTTTCCATTACCTTATTCAACCTTAACTTTAGCTCCTGTAATTCCTTTCACTTTCCAGACAACGCCATCTTTCCTCTTAGTCAGTGGATCCTGTAGAGGGTGAATATGTTACGATGATCATCCTAATGACCAAACCTGTGGGTGACTTATTAGCTTATTAGCAAACTTGCAATGCTAATGGGTGAAAAGGTTAGTAATTTCCGGCTTTCCCGCTCAAGATAAATTCATTGGATAACTTCAATTTCACCACTTCTAATCAGGTTTTAATGAAAAAATATTTTCACTAGGTCACTAGGCCATAATTAACTTGGTGAACTTCGATTAAAACACGCTCTGAGTCGTTCAGGGCATTTATTGGCAGAGAGTTAGAGGTCCACATAAACATATATTATGGCAATATGTCATTTGGGAGACCTGTCCCAGTGTTGACAGGTGAGCGATCAAACCGTGATCAAAGGAGTATGGGGGTAACATGGAAACGCCACCATACATCAGTCACGATAATGGAAATCTCCGGAATCTTGGGTTGCTCTGTAATCTGAGAAACAGCTCGGAGAAACAATCGCTCCAACAAATCTTTCAGAGTAAAATAGAACCTGAGCTTGCGCTGGCGTCTTGCATGGGTTCTGACGGTATCGCTTTTCGGTAGAGTGTTTATGTATACGGCTATATATAGACCTACATTATCATGCAACAACGTCCCCGGGGGAGAGCGTGTTTGAAACTAAAGCATGAACATATGTGCCTACTCCGCAGCGCTGAAGGCAAAGAACCCCTGTTCAGAATCACATCAGAACACTTTTCCAGAACTCTCCTGCAAGCGCAGTCTCTATCATAATAAGGAAAGCCCTTACCTCCATTCAGGGATGCACAGGCCCCCAGTGACCACATCCTCACACATGCAATTTATGATACATTTTTAAAAACGAGTTATTTTTCACGATCATTCACTGGGGCACAACAACTTATTGCTGGGTCACGTGCCCCAGAACATAAGGTCTGGTGATGCCCCTGCCTCCATTTGGTTTGCCTTAAATTATTTAGCTATCAAACCCGCTTCACTTTAACTGACAACTGGCTGGAGAGGCATGCTAGCCATACCCCCCTCTGCACTAAAACTACGTGAGGCCTGTCCCCAATCAAATGAGCTTTAAGGGTGCATCCATTTCAATCAAAATGTGCATTAGTCTTTCTGAGGGCAAATGCGACTATGTTTTGGATTAATTAAAATAACACATTACTTCCCAAGGACGTGATTGCTTGTCCTGTATAAAATTTTATATTCTGACTTAATTGGACATGATCTTAAAGAGACTGTGTGTTTAATTGGGTTACAGCCTGCATTTTTAAAATGTGCTTTATTTCTGCCATTGAAAACAGCAGTTATACAATTCTGACGCCCTCCTCCAACCTCCCACTGAAATGACTCGGAGCAGGAGAGGCCATTCCCATCTGCAGAGGATCAGAGCCGCCGCAGGGGTTTTATTCCGAACCCAGCAGAAACACACCTGACACAGCTAATCAATCGTGGAGTAAATTAGTGGAGTCCGGTGTGCTCCAGCTTGTTTGGGATGAAAACCTGAGATGCCAGTGTTTAGTGTACAGTCGGCCTGCCTTATCCGCAGGTATATGGTTCCAGGACAACCATGGATGTGCAAAAACTATGGATGCTCAGGACACTTATATAAAATGACATAATTTTATCCTGTACATGTTCATAACTTGAGACCCCACCAATATGTACTTTCAAATGTTCTTTTTCGAGAATATTCTGGATTTTTAAAAAATATTTTTGAACCACGGTTGGTCGAAACTGGGGATGCCAAACCCATGGATAAGGCGGGCCGACTGTATAAGATTAGCCACCCCCTGATTTACAATCACAGGGTCACTGATATCAAAGTAGACACTTTTTCCCAGACTCCATTGCTACAGGTGAGGAATAATTGATCCTTGCTTTAGAAGAAACAGCCTTAATCCACCTCTGAGGTCAAAAATAAAAAAGGAAATGAAGATTGGACAATGACAACAAATTGTGAGCATTACAGGAGTTCCTCAATGTACAGTTTAGCATCCCAAGATGAACTTTCTCTTTCTCTTTCTCTTGGCTTGCTGGCCATTAGTCTGCCATGGGTGAGTCCTCATGCATTTGGCCCATGTTTGTGCCGTTAGCCGCCCTGATGTGCGTGGTTTCGCTGGCCTCGTACAGCTCATTTTGTCATCCGGCCCGTGTTTACCGTACACAGGGACTCCTGCGCTGTGAAGTGTCTGGATAAGTCAGCCTTAAACAGAGAGACAGAGCCGGGCCTAATTAACTCATTAATTAGAGCTGCGCAAGCATCTGTACTGCCTGGCACCTTCTGGCGGAAACGGATCAACAGAGAATTAATGTGGACTCCGCTAACGAGCTAAAGGCCGGCTAAGCCTCACCTCTCGAGCTCGTCTCTCCAGATCTTTCAAAAAGAAAAGGGGATAGAGAGAGCGAGAGGAAAAGACGTAGCCGGGGGGAGGGGTCTTTTTTTTACATTTACCTTGAGAAAACAAAGATTTTCTTTTACTGACAGAAGATCGCTCTTTACTTACGCCGACAGCGCCGAGGCACAGCGATCCATGGCTTCTTACATTAGAGTTTATGATGTCAGAGGCGCTGGACGCCGCCCCCACTGAAAGTGTCCCTGAGAAGGCTGTGATTTACGGCCTGGCCCTCGGGATGACAGATTGGCAGTGAAAGTAAACACCGTATCATTTTATTGATTCTGTGCAGAGATGTGGGGATATCTCGGCCATTTGTCTCCCGGCCTGGTCATCAGCCATGAGTTCTCCTGACAGCATTAGAGGCAGGTACCCAGAGGGATCCACCTTATGAATATAATTACCAAACTACTGATTTTCCAAATAGCCACTGCCAGGGTTACTTAAAGAACTTTCGGTTACACTTCAGAGTGGATACCGCAAAAAATAGCTTATAAACACCATAACATGTAGTTAAGAATCATTTGTAACCTGTTTATTAATCATTATATATGATTTGCTAATGTGTTTGTAAACATTAGTAAATGACATAGTCTGTGGAGGAGACAGGTTGCTCTTGGTAACCACTATTGCTTGACTTCCTGGTGCCTGTGCCAGGTCAAAGGTCACCTGGAAGGCTGATCTGAGCTGATCAGGGATCAGCTGTGGTTACGAAGTCAAATTTGCCTCAAGCCACAGACTGTTTTTAACTAATGTTCACTAACACTTCAGCAAATCATATATAGTGATTGAATAAACACATTATTAATGATTATAAACTACTAATTATTGTGTTTATTAGCTAAAGTGTTATCTGTCTTTAAAGGGTGACTCGGTGAAACAACCATGCCAATCAAAATGCTACCAACCAAATGTGTTAGACAGGGAACCACTGTAAAGTGACATCATAATTCAGTGGGAGTGGCCTGGACATCACACAGGGATATACATCTAATTTTTAGACTGGAACAGACCGGTGCTTTCCCTGACAAAAGCAGTGCTGTGCTCATCTTCTTTTATTTGTTCTGCATCAGGAAATACACGGCTTACTAATTACCATCCTCAGAGAGGAGGCTTTCTTTTAGATGCTGCTGCCACTTGTGCTGGAAGCATCTCTCCAGACCTCTCCAGAGCGAGAGGCGGCGTTCCGAAGATCAGAACGTGGTAATTGGCAATCCAATATTGTCCAAATTGTACCAAATTGTCAGTGGAGAGACAAGCTTGCCATCAAAACCTAATTTTGGAGTGTAGCTCCCCTTTGAGAATTGAATATAAAGGATTACAAGAAAACGGCCAAAAAGAGTGGAAGTTATTTATTTTTTTATTACAATAACAACCGCTAAAGGGCCCTGATGAAATACTACATTTCTTAAATTTCATCACAAATGATGCTAGATTAGCCAAATCGACTCCCGTCTCCCTCCTGCTGGTGCTCTTCACTGCCTACAGTGGCAGCCCACTCTTGGAACCTGTGGCCAACCCTGGATAAAACCGCAAAAACAATATACTGGTTACAGAGAGACAGCCAACAAACCCAATTCTTTTTTCAAAGAGAAATTGTCTGATCAAAACCACATGCAACCTGCAGCCACAAGACTATAAACTGGATAGTATTTAGATGTTTCTGTCAAGGTATGTTACACAGATTGCTGTAAGTGGGTTTATTTTGTACTCACTATTTATCTTGCATAGCTTAACAACAGCTCATTGATAAAACATCTGTCAAATGCTGGTAATTGGTGCTTAACTTATTTAGCTCAGTTAAGCAGCACTAGATGTACACCTGGGTATGTAGCATGAAAAATGTTTTTTTTTTTTTTTTTTAGGATATTCATTCTGTGTGATAATAATATCCTTTGATCTGTTTCCAAAATAATGTGTCATAAGAGGTTATATCAGCTATCATTAAACATTACAATTTAATTAAAACTAACAGCTTTTTGTATGTTAGGAACTACTATTATGGTTGTAAAAAAAAAAACCAGGGAACCCGGAGAACCCCAGGACCATGGTGAGGAACCCCTGAGCGAGATACATGTCAGTGTCATAGAAACGAGGACACAGAAAGAGGCTTGTGTGTAGGCCCTACTGCCCAAATGGATCATGGGAGTATTTAACATGTCAAGAGCTGTGAAATTCATCTGGCAAGCAGAGTGTATTATTGAGCTGTGGTTTAGTCAACCTTAGCTGAGAGCTGAACAGCGCCTCTGTTGGAAACATGGTTTTTTTGAGTATTATTTAAGTATTTTAGCACCGATGCTGCTGCTGCTGCTTTATGAGGTGCCATTTCACCATGTGCTGGAAAGGCGTGTCAGGTCAAAGGTCAAGCCGAGAGCGATCGTGCGCGTTTGAATGTCCTGTCTTTTTCGGCCACACTAAACTTTCACTTAAAAGTGCGCTCTTTTGAGATTGATTACCCTGAAAATATGTTTCGGAACGCGCCAAAGAACACCATGACCTGCCAGATCGGTGATATTTTAAAATCAAATCTTGAACTACAAACAGAGTGAGACAGAGGGGGGAGGTGGGGGGTGTCCATACCTTATGATTGTTCATAGGAGGATAAGATTGCAAGATAACCAAGGACTGCTCCAAAATACGGACACAGGGAGCCATTGGTAGGAACAAAAGAACTGCACAATCTGTAGATCTGCACACAGGAGGACATTTATAAAATGTATTCATGCTAAACTAGCGCTGCATGCGATTAATGCACATGTGTGTATCAAATGATAATTGAAAGGAATGGACATTGACTCAGGCTTTTTGTCAGATGTAAGAACCCAAAATAAATGTCTTTTGATTTTTAGATGGGTGTTACTTTGCACAATTGTAATTTTATTCATAATATGCCTAAATTTTCATGTTTTGGACACAGGTGAAGAGTTTGTTTGTCTGTGTAAAATTTTTGTATCAGCGCTCTTGCTCCCACACACACACACACACACACACACACACACACACACACACACACACACACACACACACACACACACACACACAGACGCACACACACACGACATACGCACAGCACAGTGACAAAATCTACTTGGCAGCTTCAAGACAAAACAAAACAAAACAAAAAAAAATGTCAGGGACCAAATCAAGTCCTTCACTCCCCTCTGGTGGACATATCAGTAATGACAGACAAAATGCCAAATCTGACTTCAGTCACCAAACAAATGTGCGGACACATTGCTGCATAGCAACATGGAGCTTGGGGGGGTGGGGGGGCAGATTGAGGGTTCACAAAGCTTCCTAACAGCCCCCAACATTTTGTTACAACAGAGGGTCTCTCTCTCTCTCCCTCTCCCTGTCTCTGCTTGAGCAAAAAAAAAAAAAAGGATTTCATTGTTTCTGCCACAAAAGATCCAACAAAAGGAGAGGCTGACATTTAATACAGCTCTGCCTGACAACACAGAGATACGAAGGCACAGAGGAAAGGGAAGCCTTTTGTGGTGTCCATATTAGTGAGGTTTGGGTTTCTGCGTGTCGCACCCTCGGCTCTGTGAGTCTCGGGGCCAGACCCTGAGCCCCCAGGGACTGGGGCGGGGGTGTGTGGGGGGGAGGGGAGGTTGAACCGAGATGGGGATCAGAGAATGTTTACCCCCACCTAAGCAGCCACCATGGACAACCAGGACAGGGGTCTCCAGAGTTCACCTGGCTGCCTGAGGGGACACAGGTGGGCCGATTTGCAGGGGGCCAGGGTTAATGGGCTTTGCTGATTAGAGCTCACCCCTATAACCCAATCTACACGCTTCTTGAGTCGCATTGTGCCTTAATTGGGACCCGGACATTGGAAAGGTCACCGAGGCCACCTGTGGAGCTCGGTGAGGCTGGCAACAGACAGGGGGCACCCTGCTGGTGAATGGGGCTATACAGAACCTGACTGATGTCACATCCTAATTCTGTGATGCTAACATTCAGGCCACAGCTCAATAGAACCTCTGACCCAGGACCACCTCTGCATGCAGTGAAGTACTGCTGGTAAGACATTATGGGTAGCGCTACAAACAGTTTTGTACATACTTTATCCAATCAAACAAGCAAATGCACAATGATTGGCAGATATAAGTGAGTCATGAATAGCCCATTATGGCTCTGCACATCTTTCATTTCCGAAGCCAAATTCTCACTTCACTGCTCTTGAGTAGTGTCCTTCCTCTGCCCGGCCTTTCCTCTTATCCTTTCTTTCTTCTTCGTTTCACTGACGTCAAGAGTCTACTGACTGGCATGGAGAGGTTTATGCCGTATTGCTCTCACCTGTCCATGCTCAGTAGATCGGGAGAAGGATGAAAGATTTCTCAGATGCAGCCCAAATCTGTACATTAATTGCTTTCTGTTGTTCTTTAACCAGGAGCTGAGAATGCCAGAAGTAGCCACTACAACCGTGAAGAACACACTGAAAATGTTCTGATTCTGACTTACTATACAAAAATAAGGACTGGTTTTTTTTGACCGATTAATAGATGGATTGATCTTACATACTGATCCTGATCCTGGGCCAGTGTATGTAAGGAACATGCTTGCTACTTGCTTCCCAGAATAGGCATAACACCCCAGGACTGACCTCGGATCAGTGATACTGTATGGGCAGGAATCATAAGCAGTGGCTGAGAACAGCGTCCCGTCCGGCTTTTTGTTTTGCTTCGTTGCTACTGCTTCCTGTGACTTAAACAATGGCGCAGTGATGAAGCATGGCCCAAAGGCAGGGAAGCAGTGACACTTTTTACTGCAATGTGCCACGATTCACTAAGAGTTGTAGCTTTAATCATGTTTAATTGGACATGTTTTCCATCAACCGTGTTTTTGCGCTTGCCTATGACTGTGTAAACCGAATGCCACTGTTGATTTGTGTCGCTAATTACTGACCTATCCTGTACCAGGATGTCTGGCTCTTCTCTTCAGGGTCTCAAACCCTCTGGCAAATGAACTTAGTTGTTCCTGTAATACTTTCACTTAACCAGATGGGGGCAGCAAATTGCGTTTTCTATCAAAAGGCGAACGCAGTTTCTCAAATCTGCTTATCTACACAAAAAAACCCCAACATGAGCAAGGTGGGAAGAATCAAGTTAAACATGGCTAAAAATATTTTCCGTGCTGTTGAGCCAGCAATTACCTTCTATAAACTTAACTCAAGTCAACTCAAAATCTGCAGTCTTGAATTGTTTGGCTTTCCCTGCACCTTTGGATGTAGAAGGAGAGACCCCTTTGAACCCCGCAAAGCGCCGTTTTCATTAGCGAGATGGTAGTCCAGGCTGGCAGATGCTGTGTGCCAGGGAGCTGTGTGAGGTCTGGCCATGTCCGTGAGAGGAAGAGTCGAACAGCCATATCCGTGAGAGGAAGAGTCAAACAGCCGGGCCTTCACCATCAGCTCCAGATCCACAGCTGAGCTGCTCGTCAACAAACAAGACCAAACAAGACGATCTGTGATCTAACAAGAAAATTACAGCATCATGCTATAATCCCTATCCTCACTTATTAGTCAGACTTATTTGATAGCTGACTAACATCGGTTAGCATATGAGACAGACATATCTGTAGCTCCTTAGTTCATTTATGAATGAAATGTTCGATGTTAGAAAAGCAAACAGAAAGATTACCGTAATAATAATAAAAAATCTGAAAAAATTGTGTTTGGATATCTTGCAAACAAATTGAGGAAATGCTGCTTGTCCACGACGTTGCATTTGCGCTCCAGATTTTGAGAGCGAGCAGGTTCCCCACCCTCCCTTCAGCAGCCCCTCTTCACGGAAAGTAGGCCATGTGTCTGAACCACAGAGTTAGCGAGTAACGAGGATGGAGTTTATGAATGACGTGCACACACACACACACACACAAACAAAGACAGACGCGCACGCACCCGCACACATACACACAAATACGTGTGCACACTCACATTTACACACATACACATACATACACACACACTCACACACACACTTGCGCACACACAGACACACACACACATGCACATACATAAACAGACAAATGTGCCTACACACACACACAGGCTGATGCACCCTTACTCCTACACACTCGTGTGCAAACATACTCCCTGATTCATGCACAGGAAGCAATCAAAATAAAATAAAATACAGCAAAACTGCGTAACGTACAAGAGCAAGAGTCAAAAAGGAGAGGCTCGATCGAGACGGGGAGCTGAGCAATGGCCGATGTGTTCGTGCCTCTGTTATCGTCGTCCTCGTGACACCAGGATTCCGTGCTACGTGCTAGCGTCGCCTACACTTCCTCCCGCATTATGCAAACAGCATTTCCCCGGCGATAAACACAGAGTACACCCAAACCCATGAGTCACGCCTCAAAGAAACACCGAAACACACGCATGCAGTATGAATTCTATACATCAGGAGCATAATTATCAGGCGCAGAATGATTTAATGGAGGTGCTAGCTGAGAACGTCTGTGACATGGGGAGGCCATGTGTCACATCTGCGTCTGTGCTGATATCACGGAAACCCAGCGAGTCCCCCTGGCTACCGTCACACCTAGTCAACATGCCGGTGGCATACTCACACAACACATAGAAGAAATGTTACCATGCAACAAGCTTCAAAATATTTACCTGATTTACACCTCCACGATAGCTTAAGCAAAGCCAGTTTTTTTTTTTTTTTTTTTTTTACCGACAGGCAACGTAAGAGACAGGTGACATTTCTGAAAGGTTACCGCCTTAGACAATTAAATCAATTTAGTCTGTTGAAGGCTTACACATGAATGAGACTGTAAAGGGCCTGCGGACGTAAATGTCAGGTGTTTTATATGTTTATCTTACACAGGCTGGCCCCGGTAAGACCCATGTGTTTTGTTCATTAGACACTGAATTAGCTATCCCGTGGTAATTGTTTTGTAAGGGGTTATTTGCTTAAACTTTTTTTTAAAAAAGCATTTGAACCGAGGCTGCTTAGCTGGCTGTATCTGTGTGTAATTTGTACTCCCTGGGCTTTCCCTTAATTTACCCAGGCATTTAGTACCTTGAGTCCTTGTTAATTTCGTAAATTCGGTAATTTGTCAGTCAGCGCGTTCCGAAGGGAACAGTTTTAGGAATGTAAGCAGCGGGAAATGTGATAACTGGTCTCTGCTACGCACATGGTCTTCTGGGTGTGCAATCAAGGAGCGCCAGAGAGTTTATTGGACATGTACACTGTGCGAAATCGCCGGCCGCCCCTAGCAACCGCATGAGAGAATACACCTTGTAGCGGCAGAGTCAGCCCCCAGCCTCTGGCCCCCTCCCCCCCCTTTCCCCAGCCCATTCATCTTTGGGATGAAACTGTAAACAGTGGAGCGGGCGAGCTGTCCCACGCCACGGCTCACTGTGGAAGTGGTGGGCTCGGCGACGCGCTCGGAGAGGAAGGCTATTACTGAGGAATTCTCCTCTTCTGCCGTCTCTCTCCCCCCCACGAGACGAATCACAGCCAGGACAGAACAATGAACAAAGAGATAGAGGGAAGGGAGGGACAGGCCGTGGGTGGGGGGGGACAGAGGGAGGGAGAGAGAGAGAGAGAGATGAGGAGACAGAAAGAGGAGGGAGAGAGAAGAGAGAGACGGAAAAAGAGACAGCAAAACAGAGAGTGGAGAGAGAGACAAAGTGAGAGGAGAAGGGGAGACAAAAAAGAGAGTCACAATGGAGATAACATTGTTGGGTCACCCCACCTCCAGATGGCTGGGTGGTCAGTCTTCAAGTCTGTGACTGAAATGAGTTTACTCTCCTTTCACAAACTTTCATGCAAAAAGACACACACCCTCTCCCCAAACAGTGTTGAAGATCGATGAAAAGTTTGATCTATTGGCGAAAATGACTGGAGCATGCAGCCATGTTAGGCCTGTTCAATGAATTTAACATCATTCACCAGGCAAACTGGCCTGTAAAAGCCTGCTGGACTCAAATTCACATGTATTCAGCTGATGCTTCACATCCTGTGGGTTAAAAATGGTGCTGCACAATGATGCAACTCCTAAAATTCAACATTGTTCGTGAAAGTATTGCCATTTTGTCTGTAAAAGTACATTTTCTGAATTCCTCCTAAAACAGTTTCACAGTCCTGTGGCATATGCATACGCAGATGTGATGTAAGCACTGTGTCAGCAAAGTTCTTGAACAAATTTAGGGACATACATTTTCCCTAGAACTAGAGAAACCAAGATGGCGGCCGGCGATTGTCCCTTGTAATTCGTATGTTATTTCAATAAGAACCTTACATTTTCCAACAACGTCTGTGAACCCTTACGTCACCACTCTCTGCTTCCAGTTTATGAGCATTTCTCTGAGTACAATCAGGAAGTCAGTACAACATGCGTGGGCCTCTAAGCCAGTAAAAAAAAAGTAAATAAATAAAAATGTAAAAGTCGGCTCTTAAATGTTTGCTCTTAAGAGTCTCTTAGCATAACAAAAAAGCATAAATAAGCGTAAAAAAGGACCCTTACTTTGTTTCACAGCCACCCAGTATCAGCAGTGGCTACAGTAGGAGCATTTCTTTGACCTGCAGCGTTTTTACGCGCCGTCGTAAAACGCTTGTCTCAGCCGAGACGTTTAACAGTGCGATGCTGGGAACGCGGCGTTTCTCTCAGCAGGGAGGACGCCACACACAGCACGCTATTAAACTTTACAAAAGGCCAAAGCACTAAACAGCTCTTTGCAGAATGCCGTTCGTTATAACAACAGGAAATTGTGCAGCCGTTTCATGGAGCCTGAGGTATTTGACAGCATCACCTAATATGCTATTTGAAAAATATCCTAATTACAGTATAGGTTCAGCAAACACCTTGTAAAGACCCAGTAAAAGAACACGCAAAGAGACGGCTCAACCACTCCCCCCATCCAGCGGGTGCTGGGCACATTTCACGGAACAAAGAAAAGCGCACTCTGTTTTTCTCATTTCTTATGTTTATCACTTGACACATTTGCCATTTGAGACCTCCACATGCTACCAGCCATAAGTGATATGATGAACTCAGTGACATAAACAGCTCTTCCCAGCTCACTCTTTTGGCGGTAGCGACAACCAGTTATCTGAACTGCTTGGATCGGGCCAAACCATTTTATGTAACACAAAGGGATTCAGGAGAAAAGTTGCTCTTGGACCCCCCCAAAAAAAAAAAAAAAAAAACCTCAGAAATGTGGGGAACAATTAAAAAATAAAAATTCCTCATAAAATAAAGGTAACCTATGAGGCATGTACTGTAATAACCTCATCGCCATGCCCAAAGAAGTTGTACAGAAGTGTAGTAAGTCAGAGTTGTGTGTAAAGGGGCCGGCCTGTCTGGCCTGAAGCCCAGTTCCAGCCATGCCCAGCTCTCATTAGGGGGTTGGGGGGGGTGGGGGCATTGTACCGATTGAGCTGTCCTCTTTAGTGACTGTGGGGCGTTTGATCTCGTCCCGGATTTCAAAGAGGGGACACCTGATCTGCGGGGAGGTCCACCCGAGAGGCGGTGCGGTCTGCGGGCCCGGGAGCCCCGCGGGAGGAGTGACACCCAGGGTCCCCCGGCCCCTGACAGGCCCTGTCCCCCTCCTCTGGATCCCATTACAAGCACCAGGCCACAGATTGATGGTGGGTTTTATGAAGGTGAGGTTTGGGGGTTGGGGAAAGGAGGGGGAGAGATTTCTTCAGATAACATTTGTCTGCTCCCAAACTTTTTTTTTTGAGCCAGTATCTATCCTTCTGGCCCCTGGCGAAGCCTAAGGGGGTGGGGGTGGGGGGGGGCACTCTTTGATGGGCGCTCTTTGATCATCTGCTTAATTAATTCTCTAATTGGCCTCCGTGTTGGGAGAGTCTTGTTACACACGCATTAGGCCTGATCTAACGCGAGGGCTGTGGTCAGCAGAGCTGGCTCAGGCAGAAGGGAACAGAACACAGCCTGTGGCAGGATCACCAGAGAAAGATAAGCTGCTCTATCGCACCTTCGCACGAACAGCATGCGAAACGAGGCAGAAACTGTCTCCCTCGACTCATCCCACCCTCTCTCAGGAGAGTTTGCGCCTTGTCTTTTTGGACATGGCTACTTGTGCCCAAAAACAAACGCTGAGGCTGAGACACAAACACATAGTCCCCTTACAGGAACATGCAATTAAATAAAAACAGACATCTACAGCATACACTTTCTAAGGTCAAATGCTGCTCTGTTTTATAAAAAGGACACATTCCAAGGAAATGTTTGCTTATTTCCATCAAAATAGGAAATAGTCAAAGAAATGCTTGTTGCAATGGAAGGTCTATTTTGACTGAAATGTATATTTTATGAAAGAGTCCAAAGGCCATTTTTATCAAAGCACATGTTAAAATTATTGCACATGCTCATTTTCGCACAAACAAACTACCTCAGCCAATCACATGCTTTCTTAGTTCTGCACACACTAAATCCTTTAGTAATCCAGGCCCTAAAAGTGAGTTTGATTGGCTCATTGTCAAATCCATTTCCACAGCGATTACCTGCTTACACAAACATTTGGGTGAAACACTGACTGTGGGACTGGCTGTGCTGTCAGAATGGGCATTGGGCCATGGCAGGACTGGCACAGGGTGGTTTAAATAGTGCTGTATTGGGACTGGCACTGTGTGGTTTAAATAGTGCTGTATTGGGACTGGCACTGTGTGCTTTAAATAGTGCTGTATTGGGACTGGCACTGTGTGCTTTAAATAGTGCTGTATTGGGACTGGCACTGTGTGCTTTAAATAGTGCTGTATTGGGACTGGCACTGTGTGGTTTAAATAGTGCTGTATTGGGACTGGCACTGTGTGGTTTAAATAGTGCTGTATCGGGACTGGCACTGTGTGGTTTAAATAGTGCTGTATCGGGACTGGCACTGTGTGGTTTAAATAGTGCTGTATTGGGACTGGCACTGTGTGGTTTAAATAGTGCTGTATTGGGACTGGCACTGTGTGCTTTAAATAGCGCTCTATTGGGTGATACACAATATCACGTGATAACTGCACTTCAGCTCATAGCGTTGTATTTTAAATGATAATGCAGTCTAATTATGTTGTAATGTCATTTTAAACTTGTTGCCGCAACACAAATTGCCCCAATGAGGGTATTCAGGTTTTTCTAATATAAAGCATGCCGCTGGGTGCTTAGTTCATTCTGAGACGAGTGAATCTGAACACAGTCTGGTGCTAAAGCATGCCGCTGGGTGCTTAGCTCATTCTGAGACGTGTGAATCTGAACACAGTCTGGTGCTAAAGCATGCCGCTGGGCGCTTAGCTCATTCTGAGACAAGTGAATCTGAACACAGTCTGGTGCTAAAACATGCCGCTGGGTGCTTAGCTCATTCTGAGACGTGGGCACAGCTTAGCTCATTCTGAGACTGGTGTGAATCTGAACACAGTCTGGTGCTAAAGCATGCCGCTGGGTGCTTAGCTCATTCTGAGACATGTGAATCTGAACACAGTCTGGTGCTAAAGCATGCCGCTGGGTGCTTAGCTCATTCTGAGACGAGTGAATCTGAACACAGTCTGGTGCTAAAGCATGCCGCTGGGTGCTTAGCTCATTCTGAGACATGTGAATCTGAACACAGTCTGGTGCTAAAGCATGCCGCTCATTCTGGGTGTCTGGTGCTCATTCTGAGACTCATTCTGAGAGTGAATCTGAACACAGTCTGGTGCTAAAGCATGCCGCTGGGTGCTTAGCTCATCCTGAGACGAGTGAATCTGAACACAGTCTGGTGCTAAAGCATGCCGCTGGGCGCTTAGCTCATTCTGAGACGAGTGAATCTGAACACAGTCTGATGTGAGTTCTATGACCTGAAAGAGGCAGGCTTCACCTGTTCTCCTGAAAAAAACAACAGCTCCAACAAGAAAGCAAAACAAAGGAAAACCAAGCAACAATCTGATGAAGCTGAACCATGAAAAACAAAAGATGCCTTTTCATAAACAGCGTCTTTAAAATACCAAGACGGAGCAGATTTAAACTGCTGCAGAGCTAAATATTAGCCCTTTTTCACTGAGATATATATCATTTAAAGCATTTTGCCATTTTTTTATTCAAGGCCTTTTAAAACAATGTGTTCAATGACATGAAAGACAAGAGCTCCAAGCAACACCTACACGGGACCTTGGAGCGAAGTCCTGAGTTATCTAAGGAATGTTTGCAGGTCCAGTTTTATGGGGCTCTTGCATACAGCCAAAGGAATTCAAAATGAATGTTGCCACACTTGGCATTTGATTTTTATGGGTGAGAGAAACACAGCCTGGACAGTTTCTGAAGCTCCATGAGAGTGTGTTGAAAGTATCGCCACGGTGTGTTCCAGATAGGTGTTTGGGATTCACACGTTTTTAAAGCTGCTAAGAGCTCACAGTGACAGAGTGTCACACAGAGGTGAACTCCACTATTGCTCAATAACTGTGTGAAATAGCTGTGTTCTTATACCAGTCTCACAGAAAACCACAGTGGCTGCCCGGGACAAACAAACTATTACAGCACACTAAACAATTCAATTGGATTTTTTGGGCAAACCACTGTGTTTACAAGGACGTGGAAACTGTCTGGGGACGTGCTTAGTTTCTCAAAACAAGAAATATTAGCCAGAAATAATAAATAACAGCCAGAGGCAGATAAAAAGAGAGAAAGCACTCACAAACCTGTTCTTCACTCAGCTCCAGTGGACTGAAGAATGATGGTGAACTCTCCCTGTTGGGTTAGAACAGCAGTAGACTGTTAGACAGCCTGATTGAAGCCAAAGGGTTACCGTGTGCTCACCCAATTCAACACACATTTTAATCTCAAAACAAGATTCCAGACCACCAACCAAATTCCTCAGACCATTAAATCCCCATTAAAAGGAATACAGACACATATATGTTTGCATTGGACAAAACATGAATGATGACAATCTTTAATTTCTTTTTTTTTTTCTTTGTACTGTTTAATTGCTTTTGGAGAGAGAAACACTTGGCAAAGCGAGAGAAGCCCTATCGGTTTCTTTGTTCCTTAACAATGGCATAGTGTTACAAAAACATGAACTGGATGTATGATTGTGACAGCTAGAAAATAAAGCCAGTTTTTTAATGTGCATTTTGGACATGCCCCAGCCACACATAACAGAGGTCTGGGCACAATTTCCTACACACTGAATCAACACAGCTGATGTAATCAACATATGGCTACACAATGCATTTAGGCTCTCAGATGTGACATGGGAATGACTGTAAAGATGAAATACAACTCATCAGTGGCAGAAGAATTGAATGGCAATGAGGGAGTGGAAAACAGGAAATAAAAAACGAGATGAAACTAGGATAAAAAAAATGAAACGTGTGTCATTGTGACTTGGCTCTCGCAGCAAACTGAAGAGAGGAAAGCATTATGTGCTGTGGGGCTCTTCAAAACGTATGCCCACGGGACCACAGTGTCTACAGGTTTCGGCCCCACCCAAAAGCATTTAACCCCTTCTGTCCTTAGGTGACCATATGGTTACAAAATACCATTTAAGTTTATGTGGGTTTGAATTAAATCAAGCTTAAACTTGTTTGTAAACATTACTCATGTTCCCCTCTGCTCAGCTGTACAATAATCTCTGTTTCTCAGCCATGTTCTTCTCCTCCTGCCTTTCACATATGCTGAATATCAATATATTTCTCAACAAATATGTTCATTGTTTAGCGTTTTTTAACTGTCAGTACCATTTATTTTAGCCACAAATATCTTTGTTTTCTCACAGATTCTGTATTTCTGGTTTTATTTCTGTTTCATGAATTAAATAAATATTATTTGTTGGTACAAAACTTTGCACTCTTTTGTTCCAACCTGACCTGCAGCCAAACAAGTTGATCTGCAGTAGACACGCCTGCCAACTTCTGGAGGAGGAAACTGTGTGCACCCGAAGACTAGCCCTTGCTGCTTTATACACTAGTGATAAACCACCAATCACATGCTGCTGATGTCATTTGATGATTATGAGGTCAGCATATTCTCAGTTTGAGCATCTGCAGGTGCCCAGCTGGACCAGTGAGGAGAGCAGTTGAGCTTTGGCTGGCTTAGCCCCACCATTCCCTGGTGAGGCTTAGCCAATTGTTAATATGGTCATATACAGGAATGACGTGACCACTTTACTTCCTTTTTGCTATCCCATTTTGGGAAACCAGGACTCGAGCCCCTGACTGCAGAACACAAGCTCTACTTTAGAAAAAGCTTGTTTTTTTTTTTTTTTTTTTTTTTGCTTATCCTCCTTGACCGACCATACGGTCGGCACCTATCCGCAGAGCATGGCGTGCATTTCAAAACTTTACCGGTCTAAATTACGTCACGTAACTGACAATAAAGTCGTTTCATTCGTCTTTCAGGACAACCTGAGAAATAATTTTCAGGAGATAATGGGTTAAACAGCCTGCTCAGCAGAACAGAAAAACAGCTCGGGGACTGAGGTTCAGGGAATGACAGAACTTACTGGCACTTGCAGTCGGACCCCTATGTGGGACATAACACTCTGTGTAATACATTTCCGCCCTTGCATGGTTGAAGCCGGGGCTCAGAAGGAGATATAAATCAGAGGAGGCTACGGGGATAATAAAACAAGCAAACATTTCCCTCGCCGGGGCCCTAAATCAGACTCTCTGCCACGGCCTCCTGCCAGGATGCACCTGGACTGCGACGCGGACGTTTGGGACGTGCCCAGCCGCGGAGAGGGGCACGTTGGGCTGCGACGGACGGCTTCACCTGACCGATCAATCACGGAAGACGCCGTCATGGTTTCATAATGCGAGCAGGCTGCCGATGCTCAAGTGTGGGCATCCGGGGGCGGGAGGGGATGGGGGGGCAGGGGGCAGGGGGGTCATGCCTGCAGACTCTTGGCCGTGCCACTTGGACTGACTCGCGTAAATCACGTCACGACGCTTCTATGAAA
The DNA here is from genome assembly GCA_022829145.1 of Albula goreensis. Lineage (NCBI taxonomy): Eukaryota > Metazoa > Chordata > Actinopteri > Albuliformes > Albulidae > Albula > Albula goreensis. The sequence goes on from CM040752.1 coordinate 34,054,740, forward strand.
CTGTGGTGTGGCCCGTTGGCAACCCCGACACGGCTCAGATGCTATGCTGTGCCTGGGTAAAGCTGCAAGAGACAGAGAGAGAGAGAGAGAGAAGAGAGAGAGAGAGACAGAGAAAAGATAGCCGTGTTCAGTTTCCTCAAACAACCTCCGGTGCAAAACGAGGAGGGAGAAACTCGTCCAGGAGTACGTGCTCTGGATAGCCTGCGCAAAATAAACAACATCTGCTTCACAACCTGTGTGTGAAACTGGTCCCGAGCCATAAACGCTGAGCCTCTTAAAGGCCAGGAAGGGCCGATTCTGAAAGGCAGAAGGGAAGGGACAGCGCAGGTTTTTTTTTGGCTCACGGCAGGGCACAGGCAATTTCTGCTTTGCATGAATTTACAACGAAGGAAGTGTGCAAATCAGGACATGGGGTGATTTGAGTACCCAAAGACCTCTTCACATGTGATTCACCATTCAAATGGGAGAGAGAGGCCACTCCACACAACACTTGCAGCATTGAGTAATAGTGAGATTATATCTTCTATCATCTCTCTGTCAGTATCAGGGCATAAAATACATAATGTTGTTGTTGCTGCTGTTGTTACTGATGGTTATCTTTTTGTTCTTTCTTAAACGGGTCATTCACAGGGTTTAGTCTATACTTGCATTATCACATTCTGATTTGGCACTTGGCACTTTCAGCCCTCTCTCGGACCTTCAGCGCTCTCATTCCTGGCTCGATGCACTTTTGAATTGTTCTGGATGAGAGCATCTGCAAAATGTCTGCAATGTGATGTAAGAAACACGTTCACCCCTCGGCCTCGCCATTCCTGGCTATGGTCAGAGACCCCATTGGTGAGGCAACAACTGGCCAGCCTCATCGGGGTTCGATACAGGCTGAGCTGGCCTAACTTACTTGGTTGGTCTCATCGCAATAGCGCCCTCCCTGTCATGCTTGGGCGCCTACGGCAGCACGAACCAACTGTACGCTGACTACGTCTTGCTCCAACGTCATAGGCAGTGTGCAGTTAGTGATGCGGCCGCAACATGAAAAGAAGCGAGAGCGCCGTCACGTGAATCGGTGGAGCCACGTGCTCAACTTCTCCTAAAGCCCCATCATAGCCCCAGTAAAACTTGGATAAAAGTACCAGCTAAATAAGGCAAGCCTGCATTTACAGGATGCTGTGTATGGAATGCAGTAGAACATGTTGTCCTTTTTCTCTGACACCATTTAACATCTGCTGTCAACCAACAAAATTCTATGCTCGCATGACCATCTATTGGCTGGATGGTCGAATCATATCTTTTAAATCTAAAAGTTTTCCAAATATTTAAGCAGGTTCATGTCCCCAAGGGCTTCAAGAGCCATGCACACTAGAGAAGCAAAGGGAGATGAATTATTAACAGTTTTACTGACATGCGTTGTTTACTTTACCTTAAGCTCTTGAGAATTTCACGAAATAATCCTTACTGGAACACTTACTTCAGAACAAACATAGATAATCTCCTGGAATTGCCAGGAAATAGATATGGACTGATGTGAAGGGGAGGATGCTCCACACAGCACCCGCTGTGAGAGCGGTGCGCCTGCGGCCTTAGCGAAACTCAAATCAGCAGATCCATATCTACTCAAGATTAGTCATCAACGTGTTCTCTTTGTATCAACAAGAGTAGCTTCTCATGCCAAAATATACAAAGTGCAACATATTGAAACATTTCAGTACATTACATTACATTACATTACATTACATTACAGGAGCTAAGCCAGATGCCCTTATCACTAGTGACTCATACTCAGATCATATTTTCAAACAGTATTTACACAGCGGGACATTTACCTGAGAAATTCAGGTGGAGTACCTTGCTCAGTGTTCCCCTGACCTGCAGATAGAATCTGTGACCTTCCACAAGCCTGGCTCGCTCACCCTTATACTGTATTATACTACCGTGCCCTTTCTTTTCAGGACAGGTACAGGCCCAAAATCCCTGTAGAGATAAGTGCATTGCAAGACCTGAGTCTGGAAGCAGTACAAACCAGGGAGGGACTGTGGATAGTCTGAAAATGAGTGAGAGTCCTGTCTGCTTCTGACAACTTTATAACTCAGCCTGAAGGCAATTTGCTCTTTAAAGCCGCTGCTGTTAGAGGTTTTCTAACTTTGAGTTGTTTTTTTGCTTTTTTTGTTTTTTTTTTTCCTTCTGCCTGCCCTCCACCTCATTGAAACAGGTGTCAACTTTCCCTCTTTGTAGTTTTAGGGCTTCCCCAATAACTCACAACATATTTAAAAAGTCCAGTTTAAATTCAATATCTATCCACATACTAGAACAGTGCCTTAACAGGATGCAGACTGTGGGGCCCATCCACACACTGGAACAGTGCCTTAACAGGATGCAGACTGTGGGGCCCATCCACACACTGGAACAGTGCCTTAACAGGATGCAGACCGTGGGGCCCATCCACACACTGGAACAGTGCCTTAACAGGATGCAGACCGTGGGGCCCATCCACACACTGGAGCAGTGCCTTAACTGGATGAGCTACTAGCAGCCTCTAATCACAGTGATTGTTGACAATACAAAACAAAATAAGCAAAAATAATTTTAAAAACCTCTTTCAGAGGCAGTATATGGCATGCCTGTATGAAAGCCTGTGTAGAGTCTTACGGGCTTGTGCCAGCATGTGTACTCTCGTGTAGGCAGGCCGCACTGCCTGATGGGAAATGCTTTATGCGCACACCTGCATGTGTTTGTTTTTTTGTTAGGTTAAGTGTAAAGCATTCTCCTGCAAGAGCCCTCTCAACACCTCACCTTTGCCCTGAGGTAGGGATTGGAGAGCGGGGTGTCATGAACCCCAAAATGGGTGGCGCTTAACAATTAGCCGCAAATCACTGACATGACTGAACCAATCAGAAGCTCTCTGTATTTACATCTAAGCATGACGATTTGCTCAAACCAGTGAGTTATTTTCGCACATGTTGGTCTATAATCATTTTTAGCTTTATGAGACCTCACATTCCTACCATTAACGTGCCAGGTGCTCATCACTAGTTTTAGGAAGTGCTGAGAACAACGGTCCCATATGCAACGCTCTGGTCCAATGGCGTCTGAACCCTGTGCACAACGGGTTTAGTTACAGTCATTGCCTTGATTGATAAAGGTTGTCAAACATATGTTTTTAAGTTCTAACTATATTTTTTCATGTTTTAACAGTGGAGTTTTGGCTCGTGGCTGTTTACTTTTTCATCAGAATTATTCATTAAATGGTGAGTGGTTTCATATCAGTAACGAGAGTTCCACACTTTAATCTGCTGGTTAACCGATAACCACCATAAACCACTGTGAAGAAAACAGAAGCATTTTATCTGGCTGCATAAACGTCCTGAAATTAATGAACTTGGGAAGATTATTTTTCATGGCATTTATACATATTTATTACATAGAGAGGATATAGAGGATCAATCATCCCTCAATAGACATTAAACGTGTCTATTTATGTCATTTTGTGTGAAGGTATTTGCAGTTCAGGGGCAGTAGCGGAGGTAAGTGTGCTTAGAATGAAAACCAGCACACCCAGGTACTCCCCCAAGACTGCGTTTGAGAATCAGTATCTGAGCCAATTATAATTATGGTTGTGAATTCAGTTGTCCTGATTTACTTTTTTCTGATTCTTTCAAAAGTTCAAAAGAGACATTTCTGAGGAAACTTACAACAGATGGCGGATGACAAGGCAGGGAAATCCTACATAAATACGCCTGTGATGCATCGTACAAAAAAGCTGCAAAACTTTGAGATATTAATCGTTAAGTACAGCTACAATATTCTGCCCAAAACTGCAGGGTACTCCCACAAACGTTTATGAAGAATTTATGAAGTAGAAGCTTCTGCAGAAAAGTGCTCCATAACAGCGTAGCAAAGCAAAACTCTGTTTTCCCTCAAAGGTAAAGGTATACAAGACAAAGCTCCAAATCGTGAATAACATAATCCAGAAGAAGAAGGTAAACAAGCACGCTGCCAAACTGCACAGAATGTGTAGCCGGGAGAAACATTCCCTGAACAAAGACTACAATAAAACCTGAGTAACTCCGGATTTAACGAGACAGCTTCCCTGAAAATGCTTTATTTAAAGCAGTAGTGCTTCCGTGAACGTGTCGTTCCTGTTATGAAATAAAACACTAGCTGAAAAATCTTCACCAGGACTTATTTCCAGCCCAAATAATAATCCTCTAAAAATAAATAATCATAATAATAATAAAAATAAGAAGAAGAAGAAGAAGAAGAAGAAGAATAAATTGGTGATATTAGTTTCCAAAAAATGGACTGCTGCTTTCCTATAAAGACTACAGGGCATGGTAGCATTGATCTAAACAGGTTTGCAAAATATTTGCAATACTTTTATGCACCACTAGTCGACATGGTGGAATAATATGAGGAAACAATTAATCTAGCATTTCAAAATTCAAACTCTCTATGTTTAATAATTATGTCATTTGATGATTTTTCAGTCTGGGATATCTGACATAAACTGTTGCTGAATAACAAAGCTTTTAGGTTATATATAAACTGTATTTTAGAGAAAAAATACTCTTACTCTGATTTATTATCTGATCTCCATACTGTAATTTTACTGTCTTTAATTTTAATATAAAAAACTCCAAATAAAAGCTACACAGAGATGGCAACTACTGCTGTAGTGGACTAACTACGAAAGTCAAAGAGCCCCAACAATGAAGACTGCTTTTATTGTGTCTTACATGATTACAGAAACATTAAATTTGATATTTTGTAAAAAAAAAACCTCATACCCATACACACAAAAATATAACAACAGGGGCACGCAGAGACATAAAAAGAACGCATAACTGATTTTAGGAAACAGATGTCGGTTAGAAATGACTGAGAAAACAAAGGAACGCCGCCCTTCTGGCTGGGGTCCCAGCATCATAAAAGTAATTATATAAAATTTGTTTTATCCCTGTAAAATACCTTTAATTGGAAAAAAATCAAAATTATGCAGCATTAAAGTTTCTCAGAACATTTCCTGGAAAGTTTCTTTAATGATATGAATTTTCCAGACTTTTGAAACCCTAACCCCATCTGCAGCAAACCTGAGGGAACACCTCCAAAGTATTCCCGAACGGTTACAGACACTGTATGACATCCAGTCCGGACAGAGACGGATTCTTCGCTATGCAGGTAACCTCATGTAAACTCTGAGGGTTTTTAGTTTAAAGCAGGTGAATCATCTGGACCATCCCAAGGGCATGAGCCAGACTGAGACAGGAAGTCAATGTCTGTCCCACCAACTTATGCCAGCTTCTGCTTAATTACTTGCTATCAAAATCACCTGAATTTTTGGATACAATTCTTGTTAACCTCTTGAATGATGGCTGAAAACTGTTCTTGTGTCTAAACTTTGTGTCTGTCTTTTACTTTGGTTTAATCTCTGAGTGAGCCAGTGTCAAACTCAAATGTATACAGGATTTGTTTTCGTTTTCCTTCCTGAACACATCCAAACTGTTTAGATTCTAGAAGCAGGCCTCTTCCACCAAATCAGGTGTAGGCAGCCATGACCCTTGACACCTCTGAGTCACATGACATCCAGCTCTTGCTTCTTCCCTCGCTGCAGTTGCACCCTCAGCTCCTTTTTACCTATATCATTAGCGGACCACACAGCGGACACACGCTTGGTTTGTGCATCCACAGTCACCTAGCCAAGGAGGGTTCACTAGACTAACAAACTTGACCCCTATCTTTACCTTATGACACAGGGCCAATTGCTGCTTCACCATTGCAGACCTCCAGCTAAGGCCAGAAATGGTGTGACTGGGTATCTACGGGAGACCTTGGCGATGATCTATCTGAGTAAGTGTCTGGATAGCTTGACGAATTTTTCTGTCCTCAGCTAACCTTAATGTGATTGGCCCCAACAGATTTATGACACTAGGTTGCTGGGGCGGTTTGTCATTTCACAAACACACACACACACACACACACACACACACACACACACACACACACACACGCACAAACTCTTTTCCCACCCTCACTAGTCTTGTGATTTCTCAGAAGTGGTGACTAACCATGAGTCTACTGCCATAGTATATCCGCCATACTTTGGCCAGAGCTACACCACCCTGGAGCGTGTAGTCCGTCAGGCTAATTGAAACAAGCCTAAAGCGTGAGGTTATGTCTGAAGAGGCACGCACTCGTTCGGCCGTAGCCATGGAGACCTCAGGCTGCCGCTGCAGGCCGCGAGGCCATGCGGCTGACAGTCAGCCCACTGTCGTGTGCCAGACGGGCCGTCCTGGGCCAGTCCCACCCGACCGTGTCCGATAACTATCCACTTTGGCACAGATCTCAGCATAATCAGGGTGCTGCCATGGTGACCCACTGGATGGACTTTCTTGATGGAGCCGGGAGACAGGGGACGGGGGGGTGGGCAGGACCTTGGTGTTGGGGGCTGACCGCTGTCTCTAAGCTTCACTGCTATGGTAAACAGACTGAGAACGCTTTCCCCCAGAGTTTACACAGTGCAGAAACATGCTCACAGTCCCGTCGTGTCGAGCTCGGCCTGTATCCATTGTGTAGGAGAATGCCAACACACTGACAGGCACAGATTTCCATCTTGTTTTGGTTCAGTTTTTCCCCCCTTTTTACTGCCTCTTGACCAACAATGCTGGCCAGTGTGAGACTCAGGGCCCAAAGCCGCTAGGTCATGGTTTCTGCCTTGTGGCAGGCGGCAGAGGGTTGGCATCCTGGCATAGCTTCAGAAATTCACGGTACAGTGAGCTGGAACACCAGCCAGAACAGGAGGACAAAACCTGGCACAACCTGGCGCACCTCTGTACCAAAACCGAGAGAGCACCATTTTTTTTTTTTGTCCATTCACACATTTACACAGTTTCAGGTACTCAGTCACCCCCATTAGCCAGGGTGATTTGAACAGATAACATTTTTTAAACACCATCCTTTTTGTACGGCTGGATATAAACTGGAAGCAGCGCACGTTGCTCAAGGCAGCGCCTTGTCTGTGACCTGAACCTCGGTTAAAAACCCAACTCCCAAACGCTTACATGACAGTACCACAGATTCATGCCATTCTTCAGTGCAAGGGTAGCTCAGAAACAAAGATGCTGTACAAATGTGTCCAGTCAATGCACAACACAAAAACATGTAATTAACAAATAAAAAATCAATAATTAAATTATTAGCATGCAATGTGGTCCTAAACCATATCAAATTAAGTATATATACATTGCAGAGTTCATTAATAAAAATGTGTCCCAGTACTTGTTCCAGCCTCTTTAGAAGCGTAAAAAGATTCTTGAGTAAAACAGACTATGTCCCTTCACACACCATGTCTCACGCTCTGCACCGTGAGGGGAAACTGTCAGAAAGAGATAAGACTTTTGGAATCACGCAAAGACCACCTCACCTTCAGCTTCTAGGGAGACAACTCTTTTCATTTCTCTCCGACCGGTTTAAGAAAAATAATGAGAAAATCAGCCCTGGGACATTCTGCAGTCATTCATTCACGCAGAAGCAAGTTTAAACTCATGGACAGAAATAACAAATAATGGCGCTTCACCGTGTTGCGTTGTCTGTCCCGGCCGGGCTCAGCCATGCAGTGCATTACGTTGTGTTACAGTTATTCAACAGATGCTTTTAATCCAGAGCAGTTTAAAAAGGGGGAGACCATTTGTTAGTTGTATTTACCTGATTAATCTGAGCAATAGTGCTAGACCTGGCGGGCAGGATTTTAAGTTCGCTGTATGCAGCTCAGTCAGGATTATTTGACTGGAGATAGGCAAATCATGCTCTCTGGAATATGTTCTTCCTTCATTTTAAGACAGAGTTGTTTATAACCTCAATGCTGTTAAAGACAGTTAGTGCGTTTGATTGATTCCCTTGCAAATTGTGTTTGAATGTAGCTCGAAGCCTTCAAACTACACACTTTCACTTCTTGTCGAACACTGTGTTTAGCAGTACTGAAATTAATAAAAAAATTTGTTTTGTAAGGTTCAAAGCAAGTGCTTTCACATACTTGCTAAACGCCACTTCAAGCTGAAACGACACTGAAATCTGCCTCGTCTAACGTCCTCCAGCTCTGTGGCAGCTGCGTGTTGTAAAGTGTGTTTTAAAGTGAATCAAGTACACTTTAAAAACCTGCCCTCCTTCCAGCCCGCGTCTGAAACGTCACGCAGCTGTTGGGTGCAGGCGCTGGAGAATATCTGGAAACGCTCACTGTGTCGGAAAAAGCAGTTAAGATCACTTAAATCTTCAAGCGGCACTTTGTGACCGAATACCATGAGATGTGGCTCGGCCAGCCAGTTCTTGCATTAGCTTTCATCGTTTCTTGAGTTCACAAAAAAAAAAGAGTGGGGCATGAGCTGTGGGGTTTCAAAAATTACAATCGTTCGTAAACAATCATCTGTGGAGATAATGACTTCAGTACTCAAGTCCTACCAGCAAGTCACAGATATTATCCAATCATTATGTTGTATTTTGAACAGCAAAGCCTTTTGATTGGTGGAAACAGGTCAGTGATTGACAGATAATTGTAGCTCCACCCATTATTAAAACCATAGTTGCCCATTTACCCATCACAAAAGTATGGTCTGTATAGACTGCATTACAAATACATAGTGTTTATTTGACAATTTCTCTTGAAGCAATACTGAAAAATTCACACATAAATCTTCATGTATGCTAGTTCAGATTACTGCTTGCAAATGTACAATAACCCAGTTTCATAATTTGTATGATTTGTCATAGATTAAATCCACAGAAGTCGAAATCTACGTGTTTTTCAGGAAATTGAAAAGCCAGCATTTAAGTGTCATTTTCCCACAGCTGAGTCACTTTCCCTTTATATGTCATTGTTGTTGTTAGATTACATGTCTTACTCAAATGGACGAAAAAGTCTATTCAATTTCACTAATACGTAGCATGCAATATACTACTATATATCAAAACTGACTTTATTTAGAATAAAATGCAAATATATTACTCAAAATTTTGCTTTGAGTGCAGTGGCATTTACATAAACATAAAAAAACCATGTCAAACTGGCAGCAAATCCTTCTGCGTCAAAAGATGAATCACAGTTAATTGGTGGTTGTATTGTCAGTCATAGATTGAGTCTTAAAGGGCATTCACTCAGTAGCTTGTCGCTATGTACGTGATGGAAAGAACTACGAAGAAGAGTATCCTTTTCCCAGACTACATCAAGAGGTTGTGTTGAAATATGAGAGCCGGTAGACGAACTCTTTGTGAACATGGAAGATGTCAGCACCGCCAGCGAAGCGGAAAAGTACACGTCGGCCGTTGGAGAATCTGTCAAGGGAGATATCAGGACAGCTTAAGAGAAAAGGATCCACGTTCCAAAAATCATGATTGATCTGATCCACACGAAAGGGTTTAAATACACTGCACGCATGCCTTCCTCTCCATCCCGTGTGAAGCTTTTTTCTGTCTATTAACAGTCAATAAATGGTTAATAAATGTGGGAACAAACATACTCAAGAGACAAGCAACACAACAGATGAACATAGCATACCGTTTATGACTTGAAGTTTTGCCTTTCAACCCATCAAAAAAAAATGGATTCCCAAACCCAGTGACTGTCTACAAGCCTAGTCGAATTATGCAAATAGTGTCTGCCATTTTGTATGGTCTGGAAATCACCTTCTAACCAGTAGCGATGTTCCCGAATATGAAAACGTTATTCGGAAAGGCACAGATGATGCAATGGAGACGGATATTTATTCTACCTGAATTTGTTTGTTATTATTCAGGGAAAAAAGCCACGATTGACATTTCTGTGTGTCAGCCATTATGTTTCTTCACAACGAGTCTTATCATTGTGGATGTCCACAAGATAAAAATGCTCATTCTGTTTGCAACATACGCCTTTGTTCATTTCATTTACTACACATCATTGAAAAGTGATTGCTATATTCTGTGGTCGCCTCACCTAGTCAGCGCAAAGCAGGCAGAGGGCCTGAGAGTTGACCGTTCCCGGCTATCACTCAGGGAAACTCTCACATTGAGGAGGAGGAGGTGTCATGAGCTAGCCAGACAAATGTCTGATGTGGCTACAGGATTTATTTCAAACCCCCGCAACCTGTACATCAGAATGAAGCTTAGCACATGTAATTTTAGCTACATAAATTATTAAAAAATCAAATAAGAGGATGCAAATATACATCTACTGAAAACATCAAGATCAAATCAAATGGGCCTTTAAAATAGGCTACATCATAACTGCTAGAGACAATTACCCTCCTTTACTAATGTCATTTCTGAGTGGGACCTTTACCGGAGTAAGGATGACAATATGCCTGTTAGTCGAATGTTTTGGTTGCATTTGTTTATCTTTGTTCTTGAGACGTTGTATTCATGTTGCCTGCATTGTTTAAAGTAAAGCTTTTAACAGTTTTTGAGTTTTAGAACATTTTTGATGATGTCTTTCATTTTTGGGATGCGATGAGGAGCATAAACAGGCTCAAGGAGCTGTAAAACTGCAGACAGTTTGCGAACGGCCGGTTAAACTGAGGGGGCCGAGGAAGAGAGGAGGGAGGGGACAGCAGCCCAGCACACCCTTCTAGTGTTCACTGTCAGTCCTTCACTACAGCTGCACGGAACACAAAGACTTTTAACAAACGCATTGACCTTTGAGAATTCAGCATATAATCTTTCTTTCATTTTGCAAACTCCCCCTTAAAAAAAAAGGGAAAAAAAAACGCCCTTGTAAAAAGCATTAATTAGCCATGACTGCACTGAGCTCTAGCTGTCTGCTGTGGGGAGGGAGGTGGATACAGTTTCGCTAATTACCTCTTATTTTTTTTGCCATTTTCACTACTGCTTATTAACGTCACAATTCGAATGACGATTTAGGTCTAAAAATGCTTTACAATGTAAATGCAGTCGTAGGCAGACTAATGTTCAGCCTTCAATAAGAGTTATCTCTTTTAAAAGTCACAATGCTGCTGTAATTGGACAAAACATGAGTGAAACATTAATGTGAGGAGAATACAGAAACGCTGAAAGATAGGAATTAAGTTTTGGTCTCAGCGTGTTTGCAGGGCTTCAAAAAGGCGGCATGCCACCCCCGGTGCCATGCTATTACCCGTTAACGGTTTATTTTATCAGCGGTTACCAACAACAGATAGCACGAAAACACAAGCGTTGTGCCCGAGTGCAAATTTGTTTTATACCAACTTGTAATTTATCACCGACGTTTTGTTTATTTTCCATGCAGTTTCCTGACTCTCCTTTGTTTATCATGTCCAGATCTCCCAGGTCCTGGATCGCAGCTGGGGAGACGTGGCTCAAACTAGTGGCTAAGACAAATTTAAAAACCGCTTTGTTTCTTGCCCGCTTTTGAAGTCTGGAAATGCGCAGCAGTCTTCTGAAAACACTGCGTGCCAAATTCAAATGTGGCCCTGTCACCGCCTTCAAACGCAGAATTGCTTTTAAACAGAAGCCATTCACGTACTGTGAGCTGCTGTCTCCAGATGAGAGTGGTTGTGTCTTCACAATGCGTTTGATAAAAATAAAAATAATGGGCTTGACAGTGAAACTGTTCAGAGCTTAGATTGCCAGGTATTTGTCTTAGATTACCTGTTAGACAGAGAGCCAGGTATTCATGTCATGGCTGAAGTACAGATATCTCCATACTCCAAGTTTCCCATACTATGAAATGATATTTAATTGCAAAGTGGTTTTAGCAAAGATGAATCAGGTCACAGCTGAAATCTCTTATTCACTGTGTCAATAATTCAGTAACACACATTTTTATTTAGTTGGTACAGAATGGATTCCTTGTCTGTAATACCTCACACACCATCAATCTAAACTAAGGGGGGAAACCCTGCAATTACCACATACTTACACCAATTATCACTTGTGCTTGCAAGGTATGCAGAACGCACATGAAGATTTGGGTCACTGAGCAATCCAAAAGCAATTTGCTCCCATTTTTATTTGAGTGTATCTCTTTGCAGATAAAATATTACTCTCTGTGTGGTAGAGGAATGCTGCTGGCTAAGCAGAGGGGTTTGTGATGGGCTGCCTTTTCTGGGGTGTTCTTGAAAGCTGTCATGAAAAGCCCAAAGCATGCACGCACTCACTCACACACACGCACACACTCACACACACACGTACACACACAAACACACACACACTCACACACACAGGCACTCACTCACACACACACGCACACACAAACACACACACGCACTCACTCACTCACACACAAACGCACACTCACACACACACGCAATCACTCACACGCACACACGCACACAAACACGCACACACGCATTCACACACACACACACACACACGCATTCACACACACACACACACACACACACACACACACACACACACACACACACACACACACACACACACACACACAACACACACACACACACACACACACACACACACAAACACATGTACTGCCTCTGACCTTGGAAAGTTTGAAGCATGCTGCATTTTCCAGCTTTGCTGCAAGACGGCTTCCATTCAGCATCAGGGATCAGTTTCACCCAAGATGCCATGACTGAGCATTATGAGTGTATGCTGGAACATACGGCAATAATCAGGTATGGATTACACAAACACACACACACACACACACACACACACACATGCACACACACTCACACACGCACACACACTCACACACGCACACGTGCACACACGCACACACACACACACACACACATTCACTTAATTGTGAAAAGGAAGTAATTTGAGGCCTTGGGGCCTAGGTCCCAATTTCCCTTCAGACAATCAGCCAGGCAACTATTTTGACTGACACAGACTATACCGCAATCATTGCAAAAAGGTGAAGGTGGTAACTGTTGGAATGCCAACTATAGCCAAACTTATTTCAGTAGGATGAATTTTCAGAAAACATTCTAATGTGCTTAGACAAACATTTGATCTTGGGCTTGGTGTCCAAGGGGGCAGCATCATACCTCACACTTTTGGGTGAGGCGAACTCCCCACCAGTCCACCAGAAGAGAAAGAGAAATACAGAAGAAAGGAAGAAGACATGAAGATGCAGATGGGGAGGGGGAGAGATGCCGGAAGCAGAGTGCATGATGGGAGATAAGGTACGAGGCAGTTTAATGCCAGTGTAGAAAACCTGATTGAACAGATAGAGGTATTCGAATGAGGGGTTGTCAGAAAATACTTCACCCAAACTTTTTTTTTAACAAACTCCATTTCCAACGTTACTCAAAGAAAAACTTGTTAAATGCCAGTATAGACTGGTGATGTAGTAGTTCCCCTAGCAAGTTGGATAAGAAACACCCCCTTCATTTTCTCAGTATGACGAATAGGATAGCTACATTATATCTGTAACATATGCAAGAAAATTGCATCTTCACACATGGCAAATGGTTTTAGGATGTCAGAAAATTAACTCTCCTAAATAACTTGACTCAGTGCACTTTCACTGACAGGTCGATTTTCAGCCTTTGATCATTGTGCAACACCGTTTTCAGAAAAGGTGCAGGAAGTGAAGTGCAGCTGAGACGTGTCAGGAACAATCAAGTTGGCCTTTACGGCCAGCTACGTCTCCGTTGAGTTTCAGATGAATTACATTTGAAATGCATACACACTGATGCATTTCATTAGAAGTGGCATGTCTTTTTTTCATTTTACCACATCCCTCCCCCTTTTAGAACTAGTTTATCTCCCAAAGAAACTAGGCCTGCTGGCCTCAGGAGATGAAAGCTTTGATCATGTGACTCCTTGGATTCACATGGCGATAAACCCTAGAATCTTTACATGCCGCTGACACAGCACCAGTCACATGCTGCCCTTGTCTTTGGAGGATTATTAGAATATCACTGGTTTGTGCATCTGCAGACACTACAGAGAGACAAAACTAACCATGTAACTAACCATCTCTCCCCCTATCATTCCCCAGCTAGGCTGGGCTAAATGTTGCCTCACCAATGCAGTCCTCCGACCATAGGTGGCGATGATGTGACCAGGACTGTAGCCCCTGATCACAGGTTCCATGCTTTACTTACACGCCAAGCAGCTTTAAAGCCTGAACAAACTACCCAGAGACACTGGAGTTAATTCCCTTCAAGATCATATTTTACTCTTTTTTGGAAATAAAAAGATATATTCCTAAGGGCGTTATTGCTTGTCCAGTAGAATATTGTATACAAAATGTAACAAACATAAAATCTGTCTTGAATCATTGCATGTGCCCTCGAAATGTATTTGATTGAATGTCACCCAATTTTTTTTTCCCTGTTTGAGGGTCTGAGCATTGCGTTGCCTGCGACTCTGAGAGAATTCGTCTCACATCCGGCTCATGGACGGGTTTCTCCCTTAGGCAACATTTACATTCTTTAAAGGACTTACGGACTTTGGCTGGACCTAAAGTGATCCCTACACAATCATTTGATTATGGCTGGAGAAACGGCTGCCGTTAAAGACCCCACTGTCCCGGGGAATGAACGACAAAGCTGGCGGGACAAGCGCCCCTTTTAAAACACGGCCATTGTGCGAGCGCGAGAGACACTCCATCAATGCCTCGCATTAATCTCCACCAGCACGACTCCAACTGGCAATTTGTTCAATATTTGCAGATCTTAAGAATTAATAACATGCTAAAGAAACTGATCCGAGGCTTCCATTCAGCTTAAGCGTCTAGTTCACTGGGTTCATTGAGAAAATGCCATCGCTTCTTGACCTCGACCTTCGATGAAATGTGAACTGGCCTTTTTTTCAGTGCCGGGCAGCTTGCGCGCGTGCGTGTGAAGCACAGAGGCAAAAGAACTGTCTGCAGCCATTATGGCGTCCAAAACACAAACCTACCTAAAGTCAATCATCATTTCATTTCAATCGAGCATCTTTATTCTCAGTTAACTACCATGGCCCATGGATCCTTTGGTCTTTTTTATGCACTCGCTCTGCAAACAGGCTCCTCATCTACGGCTAAACTACTAACAAAAAAACTACTAACAAAAAACAGAAGCAGAGAGTGGTGACATAGTATATTATGACACTAGGTGTATAAGTAGTGGAAAAGTACCACATTTGCTGAGTTCCTTTATAAACAGGAAAGCTACATCACATGTGTAAAACATGCATGGACACACACCATGGCACACAGAAAATCAATGTCCATTTTCAGACTTGGATCATTGTGTGATAGATTTGTTAAAGTTGATGATAAATCTGATGAAAAATACAAAAATAAGTCAAATGAGCCTTTCCAAGTACAATATTAAATAACACTTGGCTGATTTATCGATGGATTGGGAGGGATTTCCTAGATTTCATTTTGTCACTGCAGTGTGGACAGTGATAGGAGAATTACAAATCATGACACCAAAACACAGGTGGAGTCACCACATGCCACCAATTACCAGTCGATCCGAATCAATCGGTGAGTTTTGTTACATAGAGTTACATCTTTTAATTGGTGGGAACGAGTCTGTGATTGACAGCCAACTATAGCTCCACCCATTTTAGTGTCATTATATCTCATTTGTCCATCAAAAGGCTCTGAACTAAGACCAGGTTTAACTGCAGGAGCAAACCTGAGAAAGACAGGTGCAAGTACCTGCTCTCCAAATGAACAAACATTGGAAACGCACAGGTGAGAGAGGAGCAGAGGTGACCGAATTCTCCGGTTTCAGGGCATCTCTCGCCCTTTCTAGTTTTAGTGTCCGATTTCAGGGAGTCATGGAAGTGACCAAAGAATAAAACGCAGCTGCGTGGCGCGTTTGATTAATAACTTTGACCTTTCACATCTTTGTGGTTCTCGTGCTATTGGGCTGGGACTGAGAGGCCTTACAGAGAGGAGGGTGGGCTTAAAGTCCCTCAGTGAACAATGCCCCCCCTCAGATACGTATCTCACATTGTAGCACAATGTGGGGGTGGTGGGGGGGGGCTTCAACACTGTCTCTGGCGCTGTCCCAAAAAACCAAACCAAATAGCTGGAGCTGACCAATCTCAGACCGAGATGAGATGTGCGCTCTCTGACTGACAAAAGAAAAGATTCCTTTTAGTCTCCTGGCTTTGTGCCGAAATGTGAACTTGCTGTATAGAACTTCCCTAAGTCTCAGGAGAGTTCCTGCCCAACATAGAAGGTGCACTGCAGGTGGCTCTTTCTTCGCACTGCACCTATGGACGACGTAGCCAGAGGAAAAGCTGACAAATGAAAAGCATCAACACGGTGATTTTTTATTTATTTATTTAGTTTTTTTTTTTCCATGATGTTGGGCAAGAGTTCTGATTACATAAACTTTATTTTCTTTGCTCTCTTTTGATTTCGATGTTTTGGATTTCCACCGTGCGGCTCATTGATGTCAGGGCAGACAGATCCTCGGCGAGATTGAGAGGCAGGCTGACATTTCCTTTCAGCCGTGGGCGATGGCCAGAGAAAAACCGGGACTGTAAACTGGGGCCGTAGCAACGCAGCTACAGCTGGAGTGAAGATTCACAAGGTTTAAAAAAAAAAAAAATCAAATCAACAGTCCGCCATAGAAAAAGGGCCAGTCCGCTTGGGGAGTCCACATCTCAAATGAGCCAATCGGCCCGACACAAAAGTACATCGCAGGGGCGAGGTTTTCAGGAATTCTTTCAGTTCTTTACAAGAAACATAATCCAGTGTGAACCCTCTCTTTTCTGTCAGAGACAACACTCATATTGTCCTCCAGGCCCATCCAGGCAGCAGTGAAAGCATATAGGCTCGGCGGCCCTGGGCCGGATTGGGCGGGGGGTGGGGGGCAGGGTGAGGGGTTATCAGGATCCAGGCTGGAACTCTGCTTCACCTCTGCCATTTGCTCCGGGCCTCATTGAGCACATCACCTTACCGATCAAACACCTCTGCGCTGCCAGAGGCCTGATGGGCATGTTTACTCACCTCTGAGAGCTGCTTTAGTTTTCCATCTCTTAATTCTTCTTATTGTCACAATTCTTGTTTTTATTATTAGGATGCAAGCTCCCAAAGGTAACATGCTAATTATTCAGTACCATAAACTTGATTAGAAAGACAGTGAAAGCAGGTTTCCCTTTACTCTGACTGTGAAAGCAGGTCTCTCTTTACCCTGACTGTGAAGGCGGGTTTCCCTTTACTCTGACTGTGAGAGCGGTTTCCTTTTACTCTGGCTGTGAAAGCAGTTCCTCGTTTCTCTGACTGTGAAGGCGGGTTTCTTTTTACTCTGACTGTGAAAGCGGTTTCCCTTTACTCTGACTGTGAAAGCGGGTCTCTCTTTACTCTGACTGTGAAAGCAGGTTTCTCTTTACTCTGACTGTAAAGGCAGGTCTCTCTTTACTCTGACTGTGAAAGCAGGTTTCTCTTTAATCTGATTGTAAAAGCAGGTTTCTCTTTACTCTGACTGTGAAAGCGGTTTCTCTTTGCTCTGACTGTGAAAGCAGTTTCTCTTTACTCTGACTGTGAAAGCAGGTTTCTCTTTACTCTGACTGTGAAAGCGGTTTCTCTTTACTCTGACAGTGAAGGCAGGTTTCCCTTTACTCTGACTGTGAAAGCGGGTCTCTCTTTACTCTGACTGTGAAAGCGGTTTCTCTTTACTCTGACAGTGAAGGCAGGTTTCCCTTTACTCTGACTGTGAAAGCAGGTCTCTCTTTACTCTGACTGTGAAAGCAGGTTTCTCTTTAATCTGATTGTAAAAGCAGGTTTCTCTTTACTCTGACTGTGAAAGCAGGTTTCTCTTTGCTCTGACTGTGAAAGCAGTTTCTCTTTACTCTGACTGTGAAAGCAGGTTTCTCTTTACTCTGACTGTGAAAGCGGTTTCTCTTTACTCTGACAGTGAAGGCAGGTTTCCCTTTACTCTGACTGTGAAAGCAGGTCTCTCTTTACTCTGACTGTGAAAGCAGGTTTCTCTTTACTCTGATTGTAAAGCAGGTCTCTCTTTACTCTGACTGTGAAAGCGGGTCTCTCTTTACTCTGACTGTGAAGGCAGGTCTCTCTTTACTCTGACTGTGAAAGCAGGTCTCTCTTTACTCTGACTGTGAAAGCAGGTCTCTCTTTATTCTGACTGTGAAAGCGGGTTTCTCTTTACTCTGACTGTGAAAGCGGGTCTCTCTTTATTCTGACTGTGAAAGCGGGTTTCTCTTTACTCTGACTGTGAAAGCGGGTCTCTCTTTACTCTGACTGTGAAAGCGGGTTTTTCTTTACTCAGGGTGTGGAGGCCCGGCCCATGTGTTGGGCTGCCAGCACAGTTTAGCTGTGCTCCACAGATAGGCCCAGACCCAGGACATGGAAATACCCCCCCTCCCTCCCCCTCCCTCCCTGACTTGCTTGCTTGCATAAGACAGGGCCAGCGGGTTAAACTCATTGTGGTTTCAGCCTGGCTGATACCTGAGAGTAGGAGGATAGGGTTTTGATAGGAGTGGGGGAGGTGGGGTTAACAGGGGAGGTAGTTGAAGACAAGACAACACAGCCCTGCTGAGTTTTGTGAAAAGCTACACCGCACCCCCTCCCTGTATGGCTTTCCTCAAAGGCCGGAGATTTTGGAGGTTTTTGAGAGGACTGAAAGCTGAACCCCCAGCTCCTGCTGAGAGACGCTGATAGGTGGGTCAGCCAGTCCAGCGCTGCTCCTAATCTGAAGCTAATAGGACGCAGCTGTGTGAGATCACAGCTCTGTGCTCCCCCTTTGCAACCCCCATAATGATCACAACTCTCTGCTCTACAACACCCCACCCCCAACCCCCGCAACCCCCTAGGGTTTGGTGGTTCATGAAGCAATATATGGGTCAGAGCTGCTACAGTGAACAGGGCTGTAAGTGTGCATCTGTCTGTGAGTGTGTGTGCGTGTGTGTGTGTGTGTGTGTGTGTGTGTGTGTGTGTGTGTGTGTGTGTGTGTGAGTGACACTACGTGGGCTTCAGCTCCACCGGAAGCCATTGAAGAGCTCTGATGCGCCCCAGCAGAGGGCCAAAGGGAAGGGCCAACCCTAACGTACTCTGATGTTCTTTCTGTTAAAAATGCAAAAGAGCCCCACTTGAAATTTAGGCAGGGCTGAAGTTGGCGGGACAAAACCCTATTAAGCCCTGGCTATAGCCCTTCAGCACTGAAAGAGCTCCACACTCTTTCTCTCTCAGGTTTAATATACCTGAGCAAAACACTCCGTGTCTGAGGCACCGTCTCCGTTTTGGCTCACTTGCTGGTATGTGCGCCAGTGATTCTGGAGAGGCCAAGCCATGGAGGGCAGACACGGGTCGGAGTCTGGAGCCGGATGACGTGCTCTTTGGGAGACATTGGGCGTGTACACCCTGGTGCTGATTGTCAGCACTGTAAAAGACTGCCCCATTGTCGGAGATAACAGTGCTGCACACAATAAGTAAATTACCTTGGAGGCGGCATAAAAATAATTCAAATGTCTCATTCCACAGAGAAACTCTGTCTGTAGACATCAATGCGGTCCATTCATACGGTCAGATAAATAAATACGGCAATAACCTGCCAGTACAATCTCCAGAAAACCTCACAGAATGGCCACAGATGCTTCTGATACGCAGGCCAAGCGGCTCGAGCTCTGAGCCCGAAGCCTGTTTGCAATAAAGCGGAATCAGTTTAATTTAAGCGATCATCAGAGAACCTTAGCAACATTTAATTGAGAATACGGTGCATAAGCGCTGTGTATTTGACCCATGAAAAATTGACTGTGAAGAGAGAATTGGCCCGAAATGCAGTAATTCTTGCAAGCAAATGGAAATCAGGCAAGTTATTGTATTACCGTTGTAAAATGGCAATGAAAGGTTGTATGAACTGAAAATTGGACAAATATGTATTTTCAAAACCCATTGTGCAATAATTCCTATTATGCATCATATATAATAATATCAAACATTTGGGCAGGGACCAAATCAAACACACACACAGTCTATTTAATAACATATGAAATTCATTCAAAACAGACTTACATTACAACATTCTTTTCTTTGAGAATTTTCAACTGGAGACAAGCAAACGTGCCCCTGGAAAGTGGAGCGTTCACTCTGAATTGGAATAACATGTGCTATTAGAAAGACTACTGTCTGTTTGTGTCCCTAAACCGGCCTTAGTGTTTGCAGCAAACTGCAGTATAATGAAGCATTTCTAATGATTCGCACCAATAACTGACCAGGAAAATGTAAACAAGAAGTATCAGACAGTAAGTTTTCTTTGCTGTAAAAGGATTGTAAGGTTGCCTTCGACATCTGTGCTGCTATTCATTGGAGATGACAGATTTCTGGATGCATGTGATCCTGGCAGCATTGTTGTTTCCCCTTTGCTTGGCTGAATGTGTATATTGCATGGTTCATTTGCTGCAGCTGGAAATTGCGTTTAAATTGGGTGAACCAAAATATGCGTTGGGCACCATCATAGGATTTGGCAAATGTGTGGCATAAAAAAAATGCTTATATTTAGCTTGAACAGCTGCATTCCAAAAGCATTGGTGAGAATAACTTTGAGAAAAGTCACTGTTTTAACTTTACCGGAAAGAACTTTGATCTAACAGAGAAAGTGCTTCACCTGTCTTCTCTAAATGATCAATGAAGGTCTAAAGGTTGCTGCCCTGTTCAATAAAATGATCCAATACCGATGAAAAGGAAAAGCAGGGCCATGCCTTTGACCCTTCCTCTGTGAAAGACATGCCCTCTTTGGTTCCTCGCTCCACCACTGCGGGGGAGACCTGTGAAAGACACAGCAAAGCTTACGGGCCCTGTTCATGGCTGCTATATTAGATGTGGGTGTGCATGTTTTTTTTTTCTTTTTCTCCTTTCCTCTGCCAGAGAGTGACAGGAAATCAAAAGCGAAGCTCCAAAATTCCCAGCACTAATGCCGGAAGCACTTCATGCTTTGCTCCGCTACGGAGCACCGGGGGCTAACGAGGCGCAGATGCCAGGCTCTCGCGCGGGACGGAGGATCAGTCAAACAACCCTGACAGGGATGAGAGAGGGGATTCACTGGATTTTCTGCCTGTCTTTCTCCCACTTTCTCTCCTTCCTCTCTTCCTCACGTTCCCCTCTCTTTCTATCTTTCCCTCGCAGAAGTGAACCAAGTTTGACAGAGATGAATTTCAGACAGAGGAACACAAGGGCAGGCACTAGCACTAGCCTGCAGGAAACTGATACCTTTTACCAAGATTTCAGTCTTTAGCGCCTCAAACTTTCCACTCCAGAGAAGCCTTTAAGACGTCTGCTCTTTAAACATCTAAAAACCCAATTATCGCACCATTGGTACATGTTACTGAAGTGATTTTAAAAATCACAAGTCTGCCCTCTCCAGTGATGGGAGCTGTGTACCAAATGTAGGAAGACACCAAATACCTTCTCCCTCGGTAGCTGTGAACTGGCAAGCAGAAATATTTCTCATTCTTCCAAAGCATTCCTTTCAAATCAGAGGCCAGCGAATGGAAATAAAACCTCATGTCGTGTTTGGGTTGAGTTGGGGTGGGGTAGTGGGTGTCAGTCAAAGATTGCAGAGCTTTTTACATTTGCTTCAAATATGCTCTTCCACATGTATTCTGCCTTTATGTGTCAAAGAGGAAGTGTCACGGACTGGGCGGGGTCATGTTCAGAATTGGTTGCTGCTCATTGGTTCGGAGGTTGCTTTGATCCTGACTTTGCCGTGCTCCAAGGCTAATTATTTTGGAGGATTGAATGAAAAAGGCTGAATAACTCCAGATAACAATATCAATATATTATCATTTTTAAAGCATATCCAGTTTTTCCACATAGCATATTCATTTGCCTTTTAATTAAATTGAGAACTTAATTCTTATTTTTTCTTTGATGCGTAATTACATATGTAATAATACATGTAAAGTAGCTTTTCAATGTACAAGTTCAGCTACTGGGAAAAGCTTTGTTGTCGCGTATTCCTAAAGACAAAGACTAAATATTTCACTCAAGGCATTGTCAAATCGTGTAATTATGAATGAAATTATGAATTTGTTGATTTTATGATAAATGTAGATTTTATTGGACTTTCCTTCCAGCAGGGTTAAAGTCCTGCTCCAGTTATATATATTTTTCCTTTTCTTTCAGACTTGGATCACTCTTTTTTTATCTAAACATAATATATTGTCACCCATACTGTGGAAGCTGCTTTGAAAATGTAGCTTGCTAATCTACTATTTACTCTTCATAATACAGTGACAAATAAAACTAGCAAGCTAAAATAAAAGAGAAAGTATCTGGCTACGCCAAGGCTACTTTGATTCATAAACTGTAGGAAACATGACTATGAAGACATGTTATGAATATAATGCATGACAAAATCAAATAAATCAATGGAAATTTCCCAGAGGGAATAAAAGGCCAGAAACTCCACAGCCAGGTTTTTTTGGGAAAAACTAGAACATCATTTCCATACCCTTTCAAAAGCCATTCCCAGAAAATATTAGAATGGAAGAAAAATGTAGAAAAAAACATATAGGCCAGCTTCACTAATGGTGACAGCATGAACCATATTATTGGATCTTCCAATTTTATACATATTTATATAATTATTAATAACTGTTGAGAGCAGTTCCTGATTTTTCTTGGATTGTGTACGTTTAGCCTGTAGATATGCTTTAAGTCGCTTACTGACGGCTTTCGTTCAAAGCCATTTCACTGTCAGCCATGTACACACAGTAAGTCACGTTTCACATACTTTGTTCCATAATCTTGTATCTGGGCCCATGACTTTACTCTGTTACGGCTCAGTCACCCACCACACCCAGGCACACCCAATGCGGTTGCAAAACAACAGCTCAGCCTTGCTTGATCCCTGTCAGTTTTGGCATGCATTTAATTCCTATATTTTAGTCATTCCACTTCCTGAGAGGATCCTGACATACATTAAACTTATGAGGATCAGATGAAGGCAACCCTGCTCCAGGAGTGCAGAGATGTTTCCCATCATGAGGGCCTTTCAAAGCGTCATAACACAACGTTAAAGCTCTTGTATCTCAGTGCCACTGATCTTAGATCAGTTCTTAGCAAGTGCATAAAAGTGCTTGCTCACCACACACAGTTGCTCAGCTCTGCCACAGATCAGCATTGCCCAGGAAATACTGGCTGTACTTTTCATGTAGCTATTTATTAAAACCAGCTGCTTTTAAAGCCAAGACAATGCGGTTTTGTCTTACGGTTATAGTTTTTGTTAATGTGTGAGTATTTCTTTAAAGGCATACGCACATTAAGGTGTTGCTAACGGCAGGGTTACGTGCGGCGTGATGTCACAGGACCTGCTGACAGTGCTCTGTCAGCCATGCCTGACTCCTGCATCGGCGCTGCACCGCTGTGTTTTTACCGCTATGGCTGACGGTCAGGTCAGGCTGCCATTTTGCATTATTAAAAATGTTCAGCTGGTGATAAACGAAAAGGGATTAGTGGGAAAACATTGACAAGGCACAGTGGTCCCCGCTGACATGAGCACGCTAATAAAAATCTGCCTGTAACAGACAGTTTTATTTCCTGAAATAAAATGCCCTAAAAACATGCAATAACCCACACAACAATGATTGATTTGTGTAATAAAAGTATTGCTTTTAGCACTAACCCAGAATAGGGCTTCATTTGTGGGAAAACTCTGGTCATATATTAAATATGAATGGGCTTTAAAAAAGAGCTCTTAAATCCTTCTGAAACTAAGCTCTTAACTAAGCTCAGTTCCAAGCCTTAGCAAAAAAAGCATAAGCCTGCCGCTGAGTTTCTATTAAATTAGCTTTCTAGCTGTGCTCATGCCAGCACAGTCTCACTGACTGAGTTTTGGGAAGTTGAGACCTGGTTGTCAATTTTTCAGGTGATTTGAACTGACATAGTAAAACAAATCAAGGGGCTGAGATTACCAGTAAATAGCTCACGGATCACCTGTCTTTAAGAGATTAAAGTGGGGTTAATTAAAGTGAAAGTGAGCGGGTAGGACATTCCCATGTGTTTGGATACCTGTACACAGGGAGTGTCTGACCCAGTCGCTAAAATTCCTAAAGCATGAAACACTAACCAGTCAAATCTTTCAGGTAATTTATTGAAATACCTCAGCTACCTCTAAGGAGAAGATATCATATTTCAGAAGGGGAAATTTAAATTATTTCTAGCCAAATTACATGTTTTGAAAGGCTGGGAACCAATCAAAAACACTTAGTCTCTTGATGGGCGCATACGATTTAATCAAAACTGAAATTATGCCTCAACATGAGACACGTACTTAAAAATGTTCCTGCTCGACTGTTCATTGCCAGAAAGGTTAGGGCTAAATTAAATGTTGAAATACTGTTACACACAATGATAAAATCACTGAAACATTTAGGTAAATCATTAGTAAGAAGTAGCCTGTTGCAAAACGTTTCACTTCATTGTCGGCGCTCGAACATGGCAGAGCAGCTCTTTGAAAGATGGTCAAAGATTTTTGCGATCATCTTATTAATATAATAGCTTAGGTTTCAATAAAAAAAACATACTTTTATCTGAACATGAATCATGTACTTGTTGCTAACAAAGAAAAAACTAGATTAAAAATAAAAGGCATGACATAATGAATAGTACTGATTAGTGAAATGGTTTGTTGCCTCTTATATGACATGCAGGAGGTGAAATGGCTCCAGAAACATATAAACCATGCTCAGGTGGAGGGAACAGTAAAGTGAATTAGCGAGCGATTCCTGGGATTCCAGGACCCTGTCGGGGTCATGACCTGTGCTTTAGAGCGCGCTGGCCCGTAGCACCTGCCCGGCGCATGTTCCGCACCATGGAAACAGCCACCGCGGCGATGACACACAAAGCAGGCATACCTCAGAGCTCTCATTATGCCGGGTTAGTCACTGAACAGCCGCGGCGTTTTGGCAATGCGGCCAATTCTCTACCTCACTCTCACTTTCATACGTGGGGATCGTGTTACAGAGAGGGTCTGGATCCTGTTCAGCAAGATTAATGCTGAGTCCTTTTTCTTTCTGTCTTTATTTCTTTTCCTGCAACGCTTTTGATCTTCCATGTGATTCAAAATGTCACAAAGGGAATCATATTTACAAAAATATATCCATCTACAATTTTTCATGTCAAGATAAATTGACTTGATTGATTTCATTAGTGAGATCCATGAATTGGTCACCTGCTTTTATTTTTTTATATATATTCACCTCTTCAGTGCTGTTGCTGTAATGTTTGTGTGTGTGTGTGTGTACATGAGAGTGTGTGTTTGCGTGTGTGTGTGTGTGTGTGTGTGTGTGAGAGAGAGTGTACGTGCATGAGTGGGTGTGTGTGTATGTGTGAGAGAGAGAGTGTGTGTGTGCTGCTTCACAATTGGCTGATATAAAATAATAATAAAAAAACTAAATTACAGACCATTTTCAGTTGCTAAGCAAATGAAAGTTTTGGCAAATAAAAGGACGATATAATCTAATGACTGTAGTAGTAATTGCTTGCGGTATGATGTGGTCTACTTCAACACCAAAATGCAAGTCACAGCACGCCACATAAACTCAGCTTTGGCTCAACACTCTATGACCGCATGTGAATCAGCAGAAAATGTCACGTTTGTGTAATTTTTCACCATTTTGCAACTACTTTTTTTTACCATTTGTGCAATGCCTTCCTTACTGACATCACACCTTTTTATTCCTTGTTTGTCCTTTGATTTTAATGCTTTATTATTATCACAGAGAATATGATTAGGTGTAATAGCGTGGTATCTACACTAGGTCTTCTGACCTTGCTAGATGGCTGTCAAACTCTTCACCAATTAACAGCGTGTCCCTCCGGCTGTTCCTGATTTGTCGATATAAATAATTTGTAGACCAATGGAAGGAAGCATTAATTTCCCACCCACGCCAGCTTCAGATAGCTTGCCAACGCAGTGGTTAAAGGGCACTTTCTCCTTCAGGAATGACGGTTTCCCCCCCCAGACGTCCGGGCACCACAGTTTCCGTATGAATCATTTTAATTAGACACATACTGTAGAAACGTGGGTGGCAAGGTGTAGCTTAAAGAGTAGCAACGTTTATCAAATAAATTTACTTGCTATATGTTGAGATAGTTGTCCATTTTGAAAGTAATGTGACAAATTCATGTTTTGCAGAGTGCAATCAGAGGTACTTTTTTTACAGTCATGAGTGAAGTAACCTCTTTGGAGCGTCTTTAGGCATCCCACAATGCATTGCCCCTTGACTTGCCTCATTGACTTAAATATCGCACTTTTGAGACACACAAAACAGCCTTAAGAAAGTAAATACAGTTATTTTGAAATACAAAATGAATGAATAAAACTTAATTTTAATAAGTTGTACAAATGTTTTCAAGATTTTTTTGGCAACCTATAGCTTAATATTTATTGTTGTATATGTTGATTTAGAGTTTGATGAGATCTTTACTTTATAGAATAAAATAAGATTTGTTAAGACACATATATCGTTAGTTCATTATGGTTACTGTAGAGACAATTTTGCGACAGTCAGACTGAATAAGAAACTAAAGGCGGATTCACCTTACATGACCCTGAGATGGTTGAGAGCACAATCACGGTTTGCCGTTTCCACAGCGCCTGTGCACGATACAATCACAGTACAAAAATTCTTTAAATGGGTGCAGACGTCTGTTTCCTTTGTTTTTGCATCCTAGCCGCAGTCTACAGAGTGTGCTGCCACAGACGTCACGCTCGATGACTCATCCTGAGTCAGCGATGTGCGTGTGTTTTTTTCATCCGTGTGAAAGTTTTCGGATGTAATAGCCAGGGAATTTAATGTCATCTTGTATCACATCACTAAACTGGATCAAGCGTGGACAGTATTATTTCTAAAAATGTAATGTTTTATTACAACATGAAGCATCAAACATTTAGGCACTGTGGGGTTTCTGATATGTGTGTCAAATGGCGACACATGGCTTTAAAACCGTCAGGCAACAAGCGTAGCATTGGAACTGCTCTGTGTTTAGTGAAAGTGTTTTCCACCTTTGAGGCAGAAGAAAATAAAATTGCACACTCGTGGAAGTTTTTAAAGTATGTTGAAGTGGAGAAAGACGCTTCATACATCTTCAACATCTCTGGAAATTTCAATCATTTATGGAAATTATTTATGGAAAGTTTTATTTACATGTTTCAGTCATTTACATGGTAAATTATCAATGAATGTATCCAGCATGTCCACAGTGACAAAGCACACTCTGTAGCTAATGCCGCAGTGACTATTTGTGGATGTTTGTGGATATGATAGGAGCCAAACCCAACCTAGCCTCCCAGCTAGCTATCTGCACTGCAAAACTATGGAGCATGTGAGACGTTTACAGAGGCAAACACCTGGAGTTAAACCCAAAGGACCTGAACAGGGTAATTGCCATGCTGCGTGATGAAAAAGCTTTACAGTGAATAAACACATACTTATGTTAACAGTCTAAACACTGTTATGCGTTTTAATTGTAATTCTAAACCCAGTGATGCTTTTAAAGTGTTACAGAAAAGTGTTAAGAATGTAAACATTTAGAAGTGCATTTTCTGCTCAACAGTGAAGAGTGAGTTGCAGGAAAAAATGTATTTAAGCAAAAGTCAATCTGACTGTGTCTGCCCTAAGTGTCTTTGACAGCATATGTGATTAAAAAGCATAAACATACATCACATCAAAACCTAATTGTCTTTGAATATGTTATATTGTATTGGAGACAAAAAATCCTATGCTTTGGACTATGTTTGTTTCATTTTAAAATAGTTAATGCAACTGCCCGTAACTAGACTAACTGTGTTAGATTGGGTTGCAGCGATTGCCCATAAAAGGTGAAGTAATTTGTTGAAATACCACCACTGTGTTGGAGAAGGTAATCAATGTAATATATGATATGTCTCACAATCAATGTCTGAACTTTGAAGTAAAAGACACAGTATTATACATACTGATGAAAAAATAATGTTTTATAATTTCAAATACTTGAGTGCTGATGGCGAAGGAAGCTTAGGACAAGTGTATTTGTACAACGGCTACATATAATCTAAACACATATTTCACATGTACTTGATTGTTTCAGATGTAAGGCACCATCGTATGTAGAATTAATTATACAGAAATAAATGTATACATTTATGTCGTTCCTCACGGAGAAATATTAACGAATACAGGTCCATAGTCCGCATGTGTAATGGCTTTACATAATCATGAGAAGTGTAGCCGCTACATGTGTTAGCGATAGCGAATTGGAAAAATAAACGGCTGCTTAATTAGTGCTTTACTCTCAGTAATCCATTGCTGTGTAAAGCGGGGCTCTGTACAGAGACAGTGTCAGTGTGAATCATTAGTGTGGCGTATACATTAATCACTTTCAGCAGGAGAAATCAGAGCTGAACTGCTGCAAGTTTCCTCTCGATGGGAATTTTTTTTCAATCAGTTTTCATCTCTTTGATAGTGCAGAAACAGTCGATATTTATGATTTGAAAGTGTATGCTTTTGTTCTCATAGTTTAATTGTTTAACTTAGCCTGGTCACCTTGCATTCATCCTCAATGGATACTGCTGTGCTGTCCTAGCTATGGGAATTTTAACTTTTTTTTTTTTTTTTTGATGTTTATAATTACTTTGTCAGACTAATTATATCACATCTCTTCACAGTTCATGACATTGAATTTAATAGTGTGGAAACAGTTCAAATTTATGATGTGAAAGTATGCACACTTGTTTTTGTAGTTTCATTTTTTAACTTGGATACGTTTGCATTCATCTCAATGGGAGTTCCATATAAAAATAAAGGATAAAACTTGAGAATGTGAGACCTGTAAAGATCCACTTTGTAAAAAAGAGCAGTACCATTTTTTACAGTGTAACCTCAAATATATATAAATCACAAATGAGAGTCAGTTTCCAAAGTGTTCAGGCTGGGTCATAAAGTGTGCGGTAGATGAAACTCATGAAGCCATTGCAGTAATGTAGAATCACTCAAAATCTTCACACAGTCTTATTGTTTTAACACAAACATTGATCCCTCATTTGATTAATCACCAGGCTATTGAGAAGACGTGACTTTGTAAATGTATAAAGTGCATATCAATGTATGATAACAGTTTAAATACTGTCGTTTTCAGCTTGTACTAGTACGGTATTTGCTCAGTTCTAATACTGTAGTTTTCAGCATGTACTAGTACGGAATTCACACAGTTCTAATATATTATTATTCAATTTATACATTTACTACATATTTTAACTATATATATATAAGTCATTTTGCTAGTCAGCTTAAGTTCCTGGCAGTAAATACAGAATATGCTATGGTACAAACCATGCTTGGGCCTAGCGCCCACTCTGTTAGCGCTCCTCACCTCTCTGACACGATCGCCATGGTGACGACAGCCCGGGTGCACAGAAGGGTTGCTGGTTGTGGGGTGGGGGAGTGGGGTGGGGGGCGGTGGGTTGGGGAAGCTTGTCCATGTGTGAAGACCGGGGCTGTCAGCTGCTTCTCATTTCAGACGCCGTCCGTCCTTGGGCAAAAGTGCGCACCGAAGGGTGAGGAGAGACAGCGGCTTCACCCCACTCTGACCCTCCGAGACGTTCCAGCGTAAGCGACCCCTACCAGCGCTCCCATAATTCAGTGTCAAATCAGTATTAATAAGACACAACTGTTACCAAAATGTTACCATAAATATCAATTTTCATACACACCATCCACCCTCAGTCTGTT
Source organism: Albula goreensis (assembly GCA_022829145.1). Classification (NCBI taxonomy): domain Eukaryota; kingdom Metazoa; phylum Chordata; class Actinopteri; order Albuliformes; family Albulidae; genus Albula; species Albula goreensis. Next base: position 34,084,353 of record CM040752.1, read on the forward strand.
TCCTGCTGTTTTTTTTCATTGCTGGGGTAAGGACGGTAGTCTTGAGTGTGGAAAAACACCACGCAAATTACTTTTGAGAAGAAAGAAAGTTCATGTTGGCAATTTCTGCACACTGGAAAATGCTTACAGACAGGCTACGTGTAACACAGTAAGCAAATTAGTTTTCATTTCTGTAAGAGGGGCGATATTGATTTTTTTTTGTGTGTGAGTGTAACACACGGGAACAATTATCAAAAGTGTGTGCTTTCATTAAATTATTGAGAGTTGGGGGTGGGAGAGGGCTCCTGGCCACATCTTTTCCCAGTTACAGATCCCAAGACGGTGATATTATAGAAATGACCTGGGCTGGTTACAGAGGAAACTGGCACACAGCAGAGGCAGCTGCTGCCAAGTTTAAACCACCCTGAAGGAGTTCATACAGGCGCTTTCTATCTCACAAAAAAATACAGCTACGGTGTGAAAAAAAAAGCCAAACACTACCAATCGACTGTTCTAAAACATGATCACTCTGCCACTTTACCACCAATTATTTTTAAGAACGCAAGCCAACAAAAACAAACAAGGTAAGATATCAGACAGCAAGGAGGGGTTTTTTTTTTCTCAGGCAAAGCAAAACTTTTATCAACAATCTCCTAAACAATAAAAGTGTGTGTGTGTGTGTGTGTGTGTGTGTGTGTGTGTGTGCACGGAAGTCTAAGTCGGGGGTGGCATCTCTCCGTCATTCGTTTATTCTCTCAGGTGATGCCAAGTCAATCTCAGACACCTGTGATATTTAGTTTGCCAGATGAGCCTAGTTAAGGGAAAAACTACTGAAGAAGGACGTTCCACATTATTACGCAGACCACCATTTTCAAGCAATATGGGAAAGAAAAAGGATCTCTCTGCTTCTGAAAAGCATGAAATAGTTGAAGGTATGAAAACCTTAGATATTTCACGAAAACTTAAGCGTGATCATCGTACTGTTAAGAGATATGTGTCTGATTCAGAGCACACATAGTTTCGTGCAGATAAAGGCACAATGAGGAAGGTTCTGCCAGACAAATACATCGGATTAAGAGAATAGCTGCTAAAATGCCATTACAAAGCAGCAAACAGGTATTTGAAGCTGCTAGTGCCTCTGGAGTCCCGCGAACATCAAGGTGTAGGATCCTCCAGAGGCTAGCAGTTGTGCATAAACCTTCTACTCGGCCACCCCTAAACAATCTCACAAGCAGAAACGGCTGCAGTGGGCCCAGAAATAAATGAAGACTAATTTTCAATCAGTCTTGTTCACTGATGAGTGCCGTGCAACCCTGGGTGGTCCAGATGGATGGGGTAGTGGATGGTTGGTGGATGGCCACCATGTCCCAACAAGGCTGCGACGTCAGCAAGGAGGTGGCGGAGTCATGTTTTGGCCCGGAATCATGGGGAGAGAGCTGGTGGGCCCCTTTAGGGTCCCTGAAGGTGTGAAAATGACCTCTGAAAAGTATGTGGAGTTTCTGACTGACCACTTTCTTCCATGGTACAAAACGAAGAACCGTGCTTTCCGTAACAAAATCATCTTCATGCATGACAACGCACCATCTCATGCTGCAAGGAATACCTCTGCATCATTGGCTGCTATGGGCATAAAAGGAGAGAAACTCATGATGCCCCATCCTCCCCTGACCTCAACCCTATTGAGAACCTTAATTCTTTTCAACCTATAAAATGTTTTGAAACTCTGTTTTGCATAATAATTTGGAACAGTGCATTTTAAGATTTTTATTTTTGAAAAAATACTGTTATCATTGGGAGGTTTGTTCAATAACATTCAAATTATACTCTAACAGTTAATGACTTGAAAATTATGCTGACTGTCATTTGCATTGACTATTTAGAAAATCGGAGAAAAATATAATTTGCATAATAATTTGGAACATATAATAATCCATAGTGACGCTCTCTGTGTCCAGCTGCGGCCTTGTGTGCTTCTCTCATACATCTCCACCGTGAGCCTGAATGAAAGTTCGTGGCGGTGAACCCCTCCAACATTTCAGACAAGCTCATCACAATCATTCACAACCAACATGAAGTCTTTCCCAACCGACCGTTGATGTGTCACACCTCGCCCCAACTCCCCCCACCACCACCCCTAACAGTGGGTGACGTTCCCTAACGGTGAAGCTGGAGCAGCTGAGAGAACAGATCTCTGGAGATCAGGCAGCCCGGGGGTCCCAGCCTGCTCCCCCGCTCTTTCTTTTGTGGTCGACTTCCATCCATCTCCCCTGGCGCTCAGATGCACTGCTTCCGTGCGCAGCCCGGGACTCCGCCCCCTCCGCCGCCGTACAGAAACGGGTGGCGCGGTCCAGCTACAGCGCCTTTGAAGCCATCCGGCACATATGGTGGAGAGCTTATGGACCCAGGCTCTCCTGCATATTTACTATGGGACACTCACTGAGCCCTGGAGAAACACAGACCAGCTGTACGCCAGGGAAGGCTGGCTCCACGTCTTCTCTCCGTTATCCGAGGCGGATAACGCCACTGTTTTGTTTCACGGGGGACGCAATCTCCACAATCAAAGCCTGCGAAGCCGTCAACTCCTGACATACCACTGCATGACGATGATCAGTGAACTAACTTAACCCTTTTTCTCTTAAACTCCTTTTTAATAGAAACCCCCATACACTCCACCTCACACCTCCCCCCCCTTGCTAAATAACACTGCTAGCAGAACAATTACAAAATTCCAGTGCACTACCTTTGCCAGAAGTTTTAAAAAACTCATTCTTGGCATTAAAACCGCCATAAGTTAATATCAAACAATTATACAAGGGTGAACCTCAGAGCGCCCTCTTCACATTCTGCTCCAAATATAGCCCTGCGCGGTAATGGATCTGAACACTTTGTTTAGACTCTGTGTACTCACATCCATTTGGCCAGAAGTTACCTTGTGAAATCCGAGGCATTTGGTTTAAGCGTCTGTCTGGTACTCATTTTGTGATATGAACTTGGAATGCGGTTTGAATTATATTGTCAAGTTTCGGGCCCCAGTGGTACTAAACTCCCTCCCCTGACCAGACTGTCCGAGACAAATGTTATCCAAAGGACAGAATGAAAGGCAGACAGCTGAGGAAGACATTTGCCTCAGCCAAAACGTTGCAGCAACAGATCACGTACAAGGTCAGGTGCCAGTTTAGCAGAGAGTAAGAAAACATTCACTCTTCCCACTCGGTAAGTCGTTAATGTACACACAAAATCCTTAACGACACTTTGATGGGTGAACAATTATTATTCAATTTCCCTCGGAGAGATTAAATTTCTTCCAGTGAGATTAGCAACTAAATTCGTAAGAGCTTCCTTGGATTCTGCCTGGATGTGTTTTGGCACAAGACACAGGGATGGGAAATAATGCTGAATAAATTTTCACGGGCCAAACTAAATAGATGTAGTCAAGACATGTCTGGAAAAAAGGAAAAAGTCCAAGGTTTCTGTAATGGGACATTATGAGACATAATAAGACCCTACTGATAGCCCAACGATTTTGGTGAAAGTGTTCCTTTTGCAATTTCGGAAAACTACCTTCAACTAATTCCAGCAATCAAAAAGAGGGAAAAAATGATTTTTTCCTCTGGTCAAAGGGTTGATTGTTCAATCCGGGAAATGTTGTATTAGTCAGCAGAGACCTTCATTTGTGTTGGGTGGATCAAAGTTTTATTTGTGCACGATCCATGAAGATTCCCCATCATATTTCACGGACCTTTTAAACTCACACATAAGCTTCAGTGACTGTATAATTCTAACAGGCCCCGCCAAGTCGAGAGATTGTCTTTTTTTTCCCTCCCTCCAGCAAGTGTGAAAAGTCCCTGACGTTAGTCACCTGTTGGGGGCCGTGTCGGATGGCGGGTTTAGCCTGGGCCTGAAGCCTCCACCTGGAATTACTTTCTCCAGCAGGATGTAAAATGCCAGGCCTGATTTTCCAGCCACGGTGTGAAGAATTGCGTTCGGAGCGCCCCCCGTTTCACTGCGCTAAGGACTCGGACAGCTAAGGCCTGTTCCATGACGCCAGACAGAACCAAACAAAAGACATCTGCCCTCAGAACCCTGCCACTGCTGCAGAATTCTTTGAAGCCTGAGGAGATTTTATGACTCCAGGAAAAAAAAAGGGAAGAGAGCACATCTTCTAAGGAGAGAAATAGAGAGAGAGAGGGAGGAAGAAAGACAGAAAGGCAGATAGAACAAGGAATAGAGAGAGAGAGAGAGAAAAGGGACAGGAGGAGAAGGAGAGGAGGGAGAGACTGAGCGAGAGAGGGGATGAGAAAGACAGGAGACAGAGAGATAGGGGTAGAGGTAGTGGGAGAGGGAGAAAGAGGGATGGTCCCATATCAGACACTCAGTCCATCCCCCTGAGGCGAAGTTGATTCTCTTCCCCTCTCACTTTTGCTCGTACTTTATTTGAAGTCAAACTCCCAAGATGGCCTCAATAGTTAAACCAGATGCTCCGTCTGATTTGCAAAGTCCATACATACTTCAGCGAATTTCGCAAAACACTCCATGCTGTCCCCTCCCTCAGTTCTTCTCCATCCAACCCAGTCGCTGTATGGCCATGAGAACACAGAGACTGAGCCCCTCACAATGTATGGTAGGGTTACCACAAGCTATCCTATCAACCATACGGCAGGGCACCGCCGGCAACCTTCATCTCCGCACAGCTCCAGACATGAGTTTATAAATGAACAGTCAGAAAATTCCTTTTCTTCTAAAGTTGGTGAAATCTTTTGTTTTGTAGCCGTAAGTGTCTGAATGAGATTTTCCTTTGGTTTATTCAACCGTGTCATGCTAATTTTGCCTGCTCTTGGACGATATCACTCCAAGAGCACAGACGGGATACCTCTAAAAAGAGTCTTCCCACTGTCTCTCTAATATAAGCAAATAAAAGACAAGAGAAGAAAGTCTGATTCTGTGTAGAATATTGAGTATTGTCTTGTAAACGGTCCAGGAATGAGCTCTGAATTGATTTGTAAAATTTGTCTGAGTATGAGACATGCTGCAGGGAACTGTGTGTACTGAGATCTCTATCATAGGATTCCTCGGTATCCTTCCAACCCAGAGAACTGGCCTGCAGAACTGCAGTCCCAGTGTGCCCTGCCATGGACTCACTGCAGGGCCTTTCTCAGCATGTAGAGGCACAGGTATGAGATCACCTGCTGATAGGTGCACCAAACAACCCGACAGCCAAACAAACAACCGAGCAAGTGCAGCCTAACGCAGCTGTAAAAATAAAACAAAAGACACTACCAGCACACAGCCAATGATTCTCCCAAAACTGTGTTTTATTGTTTGCACAGCAGGATCTTCATCAGGTATGCCTGAGTGTGAACGTTCTTTTTATGTTTACAGATATTATGTTAACCAGATGCTCAAGCCCGTTATTGACACTGATAGTTCTGTGTCTCCGCAGCTCACGCCAAAAACCTTCCAATTTCATACATCTTCTGAAAATGTAATGAAGGCAACTGTCCAAATACAATGAAGATTAGGTGGACGTCCACTCACCGAAAGAGCTGCTACAAATCATAACCTTCTGTAGTAAGAGAAAGCTGAGGGTGAAAGGTAGATACTGATACTGTTAGTACTATCATTTTTCCCCGTCTCAAATATTCAAGATGTCAGCGGCAGATTTGTTTCATCTTAAACTAACCTGCATCTTGTTCTTCTGATGAAAACAAAAACAAAGACTATGGGAACGGCTGATGGAAACTCTGATTCATTGTAGTCAAGTGAAGTGAGTTTCATTTCATGATGCAAAACAGTTTCTTTTCAAAAATGTATGCGGGTGAGGGCAACCAATGTGCAATGGGCTCTCCAGCTTATCCAGCTTAATGGAGAAAGAGGAGATCAGTGATCAAGACTAACGCGGAAGCTCATCATGCATTTCCTGTAGCCAATTCAATCTCAGTGTGTTCCCTGAAGCCAAAGGGTAAACAAACAAGTATTTCTTTTTCACATCCCAGTACTAAATTCATTTACAAAAAAAAACATCCAAAACATATCTCTAGGCCACCTGGTAGATCTTGTATGAGTTTACACTAAAGTCCCAACCAGCGAGGACAGTGCTAAGCAGTGGGGTTTGAGCAAGGTTAACCGTTCTCGGGCTATTTGCAGATCCACCCACGTATTTACACAGAGGTGACTGGACCTCACCCCATCCTCACGCACGGCCTCCTGTTTCTGCAGAAAAAGAGTGTAGTTTTTATTTACATACTGTTCTGTGATACAATTCATCCCCCTCTAGTAAGAAAACTATTCCAATGATCTCCCAGGAAATGTACGATAGGATCCAGTGATTAAAAATGCTGTGTACTCCACAGTGGTCTGAATTGTTGACGAGCAGATTATAATGTTTACACGTTACCCAATTAATTGATCTGTTTCAGCGTGATTTAGCCTTTCTGCACAAAGCACTCAATCTTCCAGGGAACAGTGTGTTATGGTTCAGCTAAACTGTTCTCCTAAATAATTATAAAGATAAATATACACAGTTTCTGCATGTCATTTAGAGAGTTGGAATCACTTGAGAAAGTGTTGGTATCTAAAAATGGTTGCCATTGGCCTTCTGGTGGGACCCCAAGGTCAGGAGACAGATAGCAAACTACACTAACAAATAAAAGGACAAACCAATAGAAACAACTGACAGTAATCATTCAATCAACTTTGCCTATACCTGGTCCTATGCATTCATTGTCAAACCCCCCACACACACACACCCCCAGTTTTGTTGGACCAGTCCTACTGAGCAACAATGGGAGAGGATTGTCTCAGATCCCCAGTTAAGTGCTCCATTAAGGCTCTGGAAGGCATGCAGGTTTCCATGGATTTCTGAGGCTTAACCGCGACAATGTGGAACTTATTCTTTTTGGCGAAAGTGATATACACACAGGAAAAACAATGCGCACGAGACAAAAGCAAAACCATGACAAACGGCGGCGACGACTGCCAAGACTGCCGGGGCAGACTAGTGAGCGGGGTCGGCCTGTCCCCGCAGTGTGGTGGATGTACGTAAGTGACTGACAGAGGTGGTGGGAATTAGCGCGGTGAGTCAGACACCCCTGGGGGGGCTTCTTTAGCCACCGATAATCCCCCACACCTGCCCCCCACCGTCAATGCACCACCCCCCCACCTCCCCTCACTGCCACTGTGCCTCGTAGGACAGTCGACACAGTTCCTCTGCTAACCAAAGGAGCAGAGTAGAATCCTTCTCCCTTTTCTATTCATTTAGCCTTTATCTTACCACTGACTGAGGTTTTTTTTTTTTTTTTCTTATGACAGACCTGGCCAAAAGAGCCGAATACTATTGATTACAGGCAACAGTACATCAAATACAATAATTTTACATAAAAAGTGCTTTACAGAGTTCATGAAAAGTTCCATTATGTGGGTGCGGCAGACTTTTAAAAAAATAAATAAACGTGCCTCTCTCCAACTCCCAAAGCATCAACAAACAACTTTGTCGAGATATTGTCCAGACTCAAGTCACAACCTAGCATTTCGGAATAATTACAGGGATGTGTTTTTTTTTTTTCTTGTTACCTCAACAGCCTCAGTGAAAAGGCCATTGGGATGGTGCAAAATAACAGGAAGGATAAGGGCAGCCGTAGTCTCATGTGTGAAAGTGCAGTCTGAGGGGAATCGAGGTTATGAGCCGGACCATTTGACGCAAATCCTACGGTAACCCTCCAGCTACTGCCGCCCTGTGTAAATGAGGGGAGCTTGGAGAAGCGACTGGGAGCTTCGGGAATGCTGTAAACACAGTGTGAAGAGGGCTGCTGTAGGAATGTCTCCAGGCCCAGAAGTTCAACTGCCTGCCATAAAGCGGTGAACTTATCATAAAGATAAAGAAAGGTTAAAAAAAGAGACTTTTTTAAAAGCAGTTATATGATGTGTATGATAAGGAATATTTTAAAGGTACGATATAGCACATAATCGTTTCTAATTGCACAATTTGGTTGGATGCCGTCTGCACTGCAGCAAAGGACATTGTAATGGTGTTAGGGTTGGAATTCAATCAAACATGCTGAGTGTCTTTAAGGACAAATCCAATTCAATCAGAAAAGACATTACATTACAATACAAGTTTCCCAGTTTGAGACAAGTCAATATGTCTGGTGGGATGTGTTCTAAAATAGACCTAGCACATACCATTAGAATGACTGAAGTCCGTTTTGATTGAATTGCATATACCCAGAGGCTAAGTGGCTTTGATTGGGCTATGGCCATTATCTCATAACCTGGAGCCCACCCCAGCCCCTCTCCCTGCTCATTGGGCTGATGTTCTGTGTTGTGTTATCCATACACTGCTTTAGAGAATGACAAGAATTTCACTAACTCAAAAGCCAAAAAGAGCTAAGAGAGATTAAAAGAATTACATATTTTAAATTGTTATACTTAGCAAAACATCTAAATTGTTAAATTTTATCCCATTCTGAAAAGACCTCTTTATTCATTCCTTTTTTTTCTTTCCTTAGACCATTTTAAGGTCATTTTCAATTTTCCATTTCCTGGTAATTTTCAAGAAAGCAGAAACTTTCAGTTTCTCGCAAACGTCCTCACCAAGCTGTTTTTGGAATGGAGAGAGTGTGGTTTCCGTCAATATTTGAGTGTAAGCAAGTACTCACTGTGAAAACCACCCTGGTTTACTTATTAAGCGTTGCTGTCAGTTGGTGGGCTCTTTTTGCTCACTGCTGAGCTTCGGCTAAGTGATGGTGGTGAGGTCGTGTCTTAAGCAGTGCTGTTTCTCTGTATCAGATCGCTGTGTTTTACTGAAGTGCTGCACATCAGTAAATAACACAGAGAAGATTCCTGTCAGCATCTTCGTCTGGCCTGGATCCAAAAATTATCTAAAGGACTTTAACATTTTAAAATATATTCAATTGAAATCAAAGTGTGAATTATATATTGAAAAGCATGGGATGAGCCTAATGGCACAGTGTCTGACATTTCCATAGCAGCGAAGATTTTCAGATACATTCTGAATTCTTCATGTTACGGCCAGTATTGGATGGGTTATACAGAATGGAATGGAATAGCAGGGATATTCGGTTGTAATGTGTACCATATGACAGCGGTGCTATGCTAACAATATGAGATAAAGATCAAATGCTTTTGATCAAGGCTTCAGTTTCCCACCATGAAAAGGAAAATCATGAAGGGAAGATTTCTACACCCCTGGCCTCCGTGTGAGTGCCTGTGTACATGTGTTACTGTGTGTGTGCGTATCCATGTTTTTCTGTGTGTGTGCTTGTGTGTGTGTGTGTGTGCATATGCGTATTTGTGTTTACAAGCATGCCTGTGTCTGTGTGTGTGGGGGAGAAGGCGGGGGTTGTTGGTCTGTGGAGTGTGTGTGTGTGTGTGTGTGCTTGTGTGTATTTGTGTTTACAAGCATGCCTGTGTCTGTGTGTGTGGGGGGTGGCGGGGGTTGTTGGTCTGTGGAGTGTGTGTGTGCATGTGTCCATGCCTGTGTGTGTGTGTGTGTGTGTGTGTGTGTGTGTGTGTGTGTGTGTGTGTTTATGTGTCCATGCCTGTGTGTGTGTGTGTGTGTGTGTGTGTGCATGTGTCCGTGCCTGTGTGTGTGTGTGTGTGTGTGTGTGTGTGTGTGTGTGTGTGTGTTTGTGTGTGTGTGTGTGTTTGTGTGTGTGTGTGTGTGTGTGTGTGTGTGTGTGTGTGTGTGTGTGTGTGTGTGTGTGTGTGTGTGTGTGTGTGTGACCCTGCACAACCCCCGGTGATCCGTCTTTAGGGGCTCCCCGGGAGTGATAGCCCCAGCCAATGCTCCTCACAGCTGGGCCTCCTTTGTTCAGAGTGGCCCCTCACACAGGTGGGGCTGGAGTCCTGCAGCCAACCTCCAGGGTCTTTACTGATTTAGCAGAGACCGCTGCGGCCCAGCTGAGCGAGCCCCCACCCCTCCCCTCTCACTCCCCCCGCCCCCTCCCTCCGCAGCACAGACCTGGAGGGAGACAGTCAGAACAAGAAATGGCTGTTTTCCATTCAAAAGAAAAATGAATATAAAATGAGATGTCACTCTGATAAGATGTGGTTGCTTATTTCTTCAGCGTCTAAGGTCTTTATTCCTGTAATAAATATTTTGGGCATAGAGGAAACAGCAGCTTGGGCCATACCACAGATACCAAAAGAATTCCAAGTAGCGAACCAATAAAAATGGAAAAATGTGAAAACTCTGCACATGGTATTTATTTTTTTTCATTTAGCATTAAGTTTTTTAAGTTCATCTGACAAATCTGAAAACACTTTTCAGTCAAATTGTATACATTTACACTCATGTATAAATTGTACACATTGATTTTAGAGCTGCGAAGTGTCCATATTTCCGTATGCGAGAGCAGAAGAGCGGTGTCTCTGGTCTGCAGCTGTACATTGATGATTCAGTGAGGTGCAACAGCTGGTCAAGTGTTACCTAGCGACTGACCCCCTTGTTACATCACTCAACATTCTCAACAACCAGGCCAAGGCTCCTCTTATGTAAGCACCATTGAACCACCTTTCTTCAGAGAGTACACAGAAAAAAAAATATGGTCTACCATCAACTTGTCACTTGTCATTTCATTAATTTGTCCTCGAAGCTCAATGAGTCACAAAACATCCAACCTATCACTCAAATGCACCATACGCTTAAAGGGTGTCCTTTTTTAATTAAAGCTGTTGATCCACTAATCTTATAAACCATCTCCTGTTGTCATTTCTCTGTGGTCTTTTGTTTTAAAGGAAATTGAAAATTTGAGGTCATTGCAAAGAAATATTGGTTCCCCACCTGCCTACCTAAACCACTGTGTTTGGGACACGCTTTGACAGTGTGCAAATTCTGCACTAGCTGGCGATAAGCCTTTAAAATCTTATCACGATAAATTTAGACATTTTGGTGATAACGATAACACATCCCGATAAAATTTGCGTTCTCAAGTCTGAATGACACGCAGCCAACTTTCAACAAATACAAATAGAACTGAAGTCAAACACATCAGTCAGTAAACATGTTTGTGTTCTTTTACTGAATATTGCCAAATCACCGAATGAAACTTTCTTTTTGGGATTAAATCATTAATGTCGCCATCTGCAGCTTCGCTTGTCCCGCTCTCCATTTTTCACCAGCAAGTTAACTTCCTTGCCGGCTGCAGACTCCACCTACACGATGCTCGCGAGTCGACCAGGTGACCAGATCTTGTGCAGTAGGCTACAAAGCACATTTAGACGCATCAAGCTAAATGCATATTTATCGAGGTTAAATTATTATCTACCGTGTAAATGACAATAACACCGTCACACTCGTGATATCGCATGGCCCTAAGTAGCAGGCAGCTGCCTTGTGATTGAGACACAGATATTGTGGATATCGGAACACAGTAAAGTTTAGCCTCACAGCTACAGGAATATTAACCAGGCTACTCACTGAGGGATAATCTCATTAACCTGAACAGACCATGGCAAAATGAAAGCATGACTAAAATAAAAAGTACATGTTTTTGGCACTCTGATTTGAGCCTTCCAACCAACGGTTTGCAGGAGGGCGAGATGACGTAAAATTAAATCAAGCCATTGGCCTTCCCTTAATTGGAAACACAAAAAAACAGGAACTAAACTGCCCTATTATCAAATAAAAATGCACATTTGTTCTGCACAACAGAATTGTTAACATTGGACCAAAACTACTGGTAAACTCTTCAGATGTTGTTATGCTATGGACCTTTTGCCTTGATTTAGCCTTTAGCTTTTATAATGGAAATAGGAGGAGTTAATAGGAGGATGTTTTAACAGAGTCATCTTCACCCCTAACCAGCAGAGAGCAGGACCCTGTCCAATGGGACAGAGGTACGGAGTCAGGGAAAGACTGCAATAGTAAGCTGGGATGTGAAATTCGTCTGTTTGATATTGTGCCTGAATTCAATTTGTCTTGACATGTATGAGTAGTAAAAGGGCTTCTCAGAGGGAGTTTTAAATTGGTTTTTATTCCAGGAAGATGAGGGAAGCTCTCATTTTCTGCCAGTGGTGAAATCATTATGTCAAAGCTAAACTGAAGACTGAATTTACATTTTCAGGATGTATTTTTATTGAAAGTCTGTTTTAATACCAAACATAGCTGAGGAAACAGCTACATGCCTGATATACATATGAAACCCACACTGGGTTTTACTGGCAGTTTATCATCGCAAATGAATGAAAAGTAGTCAAAAAAGTTGAATAAATGAATATAAGTCAAAATACAAACTGCTGAATTTAGCTGTAATTCTCTGTCAACTGTCAGCAAAATATTGAGTCATCTTGAAAAATTATGTTCTCAATCTTCATTGATGTTTTCTTTGTCATAATTGGCTATAAATGTTTTGTGAATTGACACACTAAGATCCATAAATTGTCATTTGTATAGTTGTTTATTTGTGTGATGTTGTAAGAAGCTAATTCCAAGTCCTCTGTTCTAGTTGTACCTATGTAACTTTTTTTTTTACAAAGATGATCTGGGCAAAGACATAGAAAGATAGGGATGGAGAGATGCAGGCAATGTAGTTGTAATAAATGGTCTGCATCCTGTTAAGGCACTGCTCCAGTGTGTGGATGGGCCCCACAGTCTGCATCCTGTTAAGGCACTGTTCCAGTGTGTGGATGGGCCCCACAGTCTGCATCCTGTTAAGGCACTGTTCCAGTGTGTGGATGGGCCCCACAGTTTGCATCCTGTTAAGGCACTGCTCCAGTGTGTGGATGGGCCCCACAGTCTGCATCCTGTTAAGGCACTGTTTCAGTGTGTGGATGGGCCCCACAGTCTGCATCCTGTTAAGGCACTGTTCCAGTGTGTGGATGGGCCCCACAGTCTACATCCTGTTAAGGCACTGTTCCAGTGTGTGGATGGGCCCCACAGTCTGCATCCTGTTAAGGCACTGTTCCAGTGTGTGGATGGGCCCCACAGTCTGCATCCTGTTAAGGCACTGTTCCAGTGTGTGGATGGGCCCCACAGTCTGCATCCTGTTAAGGCACTGCTCCAGTGTGTGGATGGGCCCCATGGTGTGCATCCTGTTAAGGCACTGTTCCAGTGTGTGGATGGGCCCCACAGTCTGCATCCTGTTAAGGCACTGTTCCAGTGTGTGGATGGGCCCCACAGTCTGCATCATGTTAAGGCACTGTTCCAGTGTGTGGATGGGTCCCACAGTCTGCATCCTGTTAAGGCACTGTTCCAGTGTGTGGATGGGCCCCACAGTCTGCATCCTGTTAAGGCACTGTTCCAGTGTGTGGATGGGCCCCACAGTCTGCATCCTGTTAAGGCACTGTTCCAGTGTGTGGATGGGCCCCACAGTCTGCATCCTGTTAAGGCACTGCTCCAATGTGTGGATGGGCCCCACAGTCTACATCCTGTTAAGGCACTGTTCCAGTGTGTGGATGGGCCCCACAGTCTACATCCTGTTAAGGCACTGCTCCAGTGTGTGGATGGGCCCCACGGTCTGCATCCTGTTAAGACACTGTTCCAGTGTGTGGATGGGCCCCACAGTCTACATCCTGTTAAGGCACTGCTCCAGTGTGTGGATGGGCCCCACAGTCTGCATCCTGTTAAGGCACTGTTCCAGTGTATGGATGGGCCCCACAGTCTGCATCCTGTTAAGGCACGGCCCCACAGTCTGCATCCTGTTAAGGCACTGCTACAGTGTGTGGATGGGCCCCACAGTCTGCATCCTGTTAAGGCACGGCCCCACAGTCTGCATCCTGTTAAGGCACTGCTCCAGTGTGTGGATGGGCCCCACAGTCTGCATCCTGTTAAGGCACTGCTCCAGTGTGTGGATGGGCCCCACAGTCTGCATCCTGTAAAGGCACTGCTCCAGTGTGTGGATGGGCCCCACGGTCTGCATCCTGTTAAGGCACTGCTCCAGTGTGTGGATGGGCCCCACGGTCTGCATCCTGTTAAGGCACTGCTCCAGTGTGTGGATGGGCCCCACAGTCTGCATCCTGTTAAGGCACTGTTCCAGTGTGTGGATGGGCCCCACAGTCTGCATCCTGTTAAGGCACTGCTCCAGTGTGTGGATGGGCCCCACGGTCTGCATCCTGTTAAGGCACTGCTCCAGTGAGTGGATTGAAACATTAAAATGTGATGTTTCCCTTTTTTAAAAAAGCTATGAACTTTGACCGTGTCAATCGCCACGATGGCCCGATAAAGTACAACGTGTAGGGGGAATAAACAGGGACATTCTGGCGTGTGAGATCAGAGAGCGGGATTTCTAAAGGCCACTGGCTTCTGCCCAGCCCTCAAAATTGCTCACGATGAGACGATGCAGGAGCCTGACTTCCCAAGCATTCCTGGAAATGACAATATTATGGGCACAATAGAGTCAGACAAAAGCGCTGGAGATCTGCAAGTGAACCCAGCAAGAAGCCTGAGCCAACATGTCTTGTGAAACCAATTAGGCTTTGCTTTAAAAAAAAAGAAAAAAGACTGAACGCTTCAGGATCGTACCAGTCAAAACCTCTGGCTGGGACAAACTTTAAATGAACTTAAGGGTCTACTGTGAAGGCAGACAGTAAAATTTGCAAAATGTATTCCATTAAGAGGAAAAATATATTGCGTTAGTTGGCCTGTGACGCATATCAGTGTCATAAAATCGCAGAAACAATGCGCCTTTAAACCTCCACTTGGTGAAATACTATATATTTATATAAGCTTAATCATTTCAGATAGCTTTTTATTCATTGTATTGCTTTCCCAATGAAACACAAACCAATTCATATTAACCTGATTGTTAACATTGTTGACTCCATTAACTTTAGTCCCACTCATTTTATTCCATTGCTAAAGAAAATGTAATTTTTTCTTGGGGAAAAAAAGCTTAAGATGATCCTGTTTAGATTAGATGAGATATCTTTTTTTCAGTTATATTTTTTGGAAATAAAAACGTTTAAGATTTTTTTTTTCCCCAGCCCCAGCCAGCTTCCTAAGCTCTGTCTCATCTCCCTTTGCCAGGTGAGGCACGTGGGCAGCGCAGTAACGCGAGGAATGTTGCTAATTGTCGATGCCCCGGCTTCGCACGTCTGGTCTCCTCAGTAATTAACACCCTCACATCTGGGCTGTTTATAGGGCCTGCCGGGAAGCAGGAACAGTCTGTATGGACTGCATACCTTCCAGACAGGCAGGCTGCCCTCGCTCACGAGAGGAGCATCGTCATTAGTCCACAGGGTGAAACAAACAAAAAAAAACAAACAAACACGCAAATAAATAAATAAATGTACACTGGAGCAGGAATAGGTAAGTATTCATATAACGATGCAATACATATCAAAGACATGTATTAATTAATATTATTATTAAGAATTTTCAGTATCATCTGTGTATGGTTTGGTTTGATAGACTTTTTGATGTATGCTGAATTATATTTTGAACCACGCAAAACATTTGCCAGATATTCATAGTTTTATTGGCAGGAACTCAGATTAAGGATTACTGTTTTGCAGGTCCGCTCCTTCATACAGAGTCTGTGCGGATGAGAAAATGGGGCAGAGTGGAGACCCACGCTGCTCACTGCTTTGCACATAACCATTCATGAAAACCAGTCTTTCGTGTTAACTTTTCAACACAGTTTTGCCTTCAATATTGTTAACATCGTGTCTTAAATCTTTATGAATCATGCCATTTTTTCCGTGTCCCTATGGGAGATGTTTTGTCCTAAATGAATTCATCATCACACATTACATCCGCGTGAATGCATGTATTATCCCATCGGATGACACATCCCTATGTCTCATAAAGGCAGGCGATATTGTTATAATACTGTAGGTGGACCCGGTGTTCATAACGCAAAAGGGTAAACCATTAAATGTACCTTAGAATGAACCATATCTCAGCAAATTAAAAAGGCAGAAACATATGGCTTTGCCCTTTACTGAAGTTGTAAAATATGAAAGTGTATCCAAAAAAAAAAAAAACTTAAATTATTCTGATTACATAAATCTGTTTTGGCTAGACTTAAAATTGAAAGTAAGATATTGCGTACATATAAACTGTGTTTAATGCACTGGCAGCGTTTCACACGGGGTATAAAAAATCAATCATTTAACTGGCAATTTGGTCATTACAGTTAAGAGCCCATTTAGGAAAAGGTCTTTTAATTAGCGGTTTGTGGATATTTTGGATCTTCTATCCAATGTTGTAACTGCAGCCAGCCAAACTCCATTTGCCAGTTAAGCACAAATCTTTCATGTGGCATTGCAATCACATCGCTCCACAACCTCAGAGCGAGCAAGGAGTGCTACAGCTTCCTGTGAAAGTCTGTGGGGAAAGGTGGTGTGGTACCTTCAGAATACATGATTAATCTCACAAATGAAAGCGATTAGGTTCTTTAATCAGGGACCGTATTTACCCCTGATTAGGGGTGCCGATTTAGGACCCCTGCCAACGTTTCCCAAAGCGGCTCAGGGCTGGAAATCTGATCCACAATCAGCTTTCCCCAGTCCAGATCCCAACCTTATCCATTACGAGTGTAAAGGCATAACTGATCCTAGATCAGTGCTCTCACCAGCTCTGATGGTTTCCTTTTCACAGTTTTAGTTTTTGTGAGCTTCTTTCTTTTTTTTCATTTGGGTGCCATTCCTTATGTTTTTAAACATTCCCTCTTAGTTTTACTGTGGGTTTTACTCCTGTGGCCTGAGTCAGCTTGTGTTAATAAGTGGTCATAAGGCTTTGCTATTAGCCTATGTCTGGGTGGCATAGCCTCTCTTGTGGCCCTTGATGAGTAGAGTT
Source organism: Albula goreensis (assembly GCA_022829145.1). NCBI lineage: Eukaryota > Metazoa > Chordata > Actinopteri > Albuliformes > Albulidae > Albula > Albula goreensis. Next base: position 34,101,088 of record CM040752.1, read on the forward strand.
TATAAGCTGCCATAGTGCCTTGCTTGTGCAGCTTACTAAGCAGGGGTTATTAGTAGCCATAGTGGTCTTATTGTCTACATGGCATGGCCTCTCTCTGTTGCTTGCTGAGTAGAGTTTATAACCTGTCACAGTTCCTTGCTGGGTAGAAATTATAGCCTGTCGCAGTACCTTTCTCAGTAGAGTTTATAAACTGCTGCAGTGCCTTGCTGAGTAGAGTTCATAAGCTGTCACAGTGCCTTGCTGAGTAGAGTTCATAAGCTGTTGCAGTGCCTGGCTGAGTAGAGTTCATAAGCTGTTGCAGTGCCTGGCTGAGTAGAGTTCATAAGCTGTCGCAGTGCCTTGCTGAGTAGAGTTCATAAGCTGTCGCAGTGCCTTGCTGAGTAGTTTATAAGCTGTCGCAGTGCCTTGCTGAGTAGAGTTCATAAGCTGTCGCAGTGCCTTGCTGAGTAGAGTTCATAAGCTGTCGCAGTGCCTTGCTGAGTAGAGTTCATAAGCTGTTGTGGTGCCTTGCTGAGTAGTTTATAAGCTGTCGCAGTGCCTTGCTGAGTAGAGTTCATAAGCTGTCGCAGTGAATTGCTGAGTAGAGTTCATAAGCTGTCGCAGTGCCTTGCTGAGTAGAGTTCATAAACTGTCGCAGTGCCTTGCTGAGTAGTTTATAAGCTGTCGCAGTGCCTTGCTGAGTAGAGTTCATAAGCTGTTGCAGTGCCTTGCTGAGTAGTTTATAAGCTGTCACAGTGCCTTGCTGAGTAGAGTTCATAAGCTGTCGCAGTGCCTTGCTGAATAGTTTATAAGCTGATGCACTGCCTGGCTCCTGTGTTTACTTGGCTCGGCACCCCTGGCCTTGGAGGCACAAAGGGAGGATTCTGGGACATTTGTCCGTGGGAGGCACAAACAGCAGGGCCAATGAGTGAGGAGGCAGACGCAATGTGTCTGCCGGCCGCAGCCAGGAGAGTGTGGGAGGGCTGCTACAATCACTCAACAATGTGGCGGAGAGCTCGTATTGTGCCTCCAAGGTGACACAACACTGATAAATGGATTCGGTAAAGGTTAGGAGAGGGCTGCTCCATCATTACCGTTAATAAGGAAGGGTTCTACCCGCCATTGTCACTGAAACTGGGCTCCCATGATGCCTTGCAGAGCCCCAAGGACGAGAGAGGGGCGTTTTTCATTATTTGTGTTATCATTATTTTTCTTCTTTTCTAATCAGTGCTCAGTGAAGCAGCTGCCTTGTGTCTTTTACCACTTGTGAAATCCATTTCACATTTTTGTTTGTAGTTTTTTTTTTCCTTATGAATGATGAAAAAAGAGAGAAAATGACTTTATACACAGAGTTCTGCAAATGAGAAATACATTTTGTACATTTAGTAACAATCTTGTTCGTCAAATATATAATACATTTGGGAACTGTGGCAAAATGGAGACTCCTTAACTTGTTGCAAAGAGAAAATGCAGCTGTTAACATTTTTGTCATTTTTCATGATACACAAGTCTAGAAAGCAAGGGGACAGGTTTGTCACTCAGTCTGTTCTGGCTTGTTCACCGACAGCCTGATCTGAACTTATTCAGGGAGGACACGTATCTGAATAATTCCACAGAAACTGCAAACATTTAATTTGGGCAAACATGAACCATCTCACATTGTCCATTATCTGCTATGCTGTTTCATTCAACTGTGCCCTGTACATAGACATTACAGCTTAAGGTGGCATTGTATGTATGTTAAGTGCAGTATATAATAGGATTTTTATTTTTTATTATTTTGTTTCAAGGTAGATATGAATTTAATTTTAAAATATATCATTCTAAAAGTTACAGATTGTGTCCAACTGAGTTATGAATTACTGAGGTGTTTCAACATTAAACTGTCAAAAATAATAGAAAGGGCAAGGTGTAATCATGTAATAGGAATGCTTAATCTATCTTGGGGATGCCTGCTGTTGTGCTGATTTGTGACATCGGTGTGCGTGCCACGCCTTAATTAACCGACAGAAGACAATGTGCTGGCGGAGGCGTGGGCCGAAACGCGGGGCACATTTTCTGTTTCCACGCTGATAAACTAGAACAAAAAATAAATACTAAATATCCGAGGCCTGCATTTCGTATAATTATTTTCTTCTGCAACAGGCATGTACTAGACTGAAAGATAAGGGCTGAGCACAAAGTCTCTGTAAGGGCATATTCAATTTATCAGACTTTACATGAAAAATCAGACTTTACATGATAAAATAAGTGTCTTAAAGTATTTTCTATTTCACCCTTAAAGATACTGAAATCAATTTTTTCATTGTATCACAAAAACCCCCTCAGGGGACTAAGTTTGTTTGCTTGGGTCTCGGCCCAAAATGTACCAGTCAGCACAATAAGATCCATGATAGCACCACTTTAAAAATAAGATCCGACCCAGCTAAATTGCAAAACAGTTGCCCCAGTAAATCTAACTTGCCGTACATATTACTAAGCCCCATACATATCACTAAGCCCCCATACATATGACTAAACCCCCATACATATCACTAAGCCCCATCACTAAGCCCCCATACATATTACTAAGCCCTGTGCATATCACTAAGCCCCCATACATATCACAAAGCCCCCATACATATCACTAAGCCCCCATATATATCACTAAGCCCCATACATATCACTAAGCCCCCATACATATCACAAAGCCCCATACATATCACTAAGCCCCCATACATATGACTAAACCCCCATACATATGACTAAGCCCCCATACATATCACAAAGCCCCCATACATATCACTAAGCCCCATACATATCACAAAGCCCCATACATATCACTAAACCCCCATACATATCACTAAGCCCCCATACATATCACAAAGCCCCATACATATCACTAAGCCCCCATACATATGACTAAACCCCCATACATATCACTAAGCCCCCATACATATCACAAAGCCCTGTGCATATCACTAAGCCCCCATACATATCACTAAGCCCCCATACATATCACAAAGCCCCATACATATCACTAAGCCCCCATACATATGACTAAACCCCCATACATATGACTAAGCCCCCATACATATCACAAAGCCCCCATACATATCACTAAGCCCCCATACATATCACAAAGCCCCATACATATCACTAAGCCCCCATACATATGACTAAGCCCCCATACATATCACAAAGCCCCTGTACATATCACTAAGCCCCCATACATATGACTAAGCCCCCATACATATTACTAAGCCCCCATACATATGACTAAGCCCCGTACATATCACTAAGCCCCCATACATATGACTAAGCCCCCATACATATCACTAAGCCCCCATTCATATCACTAAGCCCCCATACATATGACTAAGCCCCTGTACATATTACTAAGCCCCCATACATATGACTAAGCCCCGTACATATCACTAAGCCCCCATACATATGACTAAGCCCCCATACATATCACTAAGCCCCCATTCATATCACTAAGCCCCCATACATATGACTAAGCCCCTGTACATATTACTAAGCCCCCATACATATGACTAAACCCCCATACATATGACTAAGCCCCCATACATATCACTAAGCCCTCATACATATCACTAAGCCCCCATACATATGACTAAGCCCCCATACATATCACTAATCCCCCATACATATGACTAAGCCCCCATACATATGACTAAACCCCCACTAAGCCCCATACATATCACTAAGCCCCCATACATATCACTAAGCCCCCATACATATGACTAAACCCCATACATATCACTAAGCCCCATACATATTACTAAGCCCCATACATATTACTAAGCCCTCATACATATTACTAAGCGGTACTATAAAACACAAGGCATTTTATTTTATTATTGGATACAGTGGCAGTAACTGTGGGTTACGTGGGTGTAGCTGAAATCTGAGGCCACCGTGAGCGAGGCTGTGGAAAGTACGCTGCTGAAATGTAGAGGATCTTCCCCCAGCAGTGTCTGCCATTATGAGACATGCAACATGAGCCCCTATCATTTGCTTTGGATTTCCACAAATCAGAAAATGGATGACAGTCTTGTAGTAATGGTTATGGAGCTGGGAGGTTGCGGGTTCAGTTCCTGGGTCAGGCACTGTTGTTGCTTTGCCCAGATTGCTTTTGCAATTATCCAACTGTAGAACTGGATAGAGAGTAAAACTGTGAACTGTGTATGACACTTTGTATAAGGGAATGTGTTAAATGCCGAAATGTAAGTTAAATAAATTAACGTAGCATGCTTTGACAATCAGTGGCACTTTCTGAAAACGTTTTGAACCTTTCCTCACGCACGTTGAAATCCCCCTCGTGTGTGTCATGTAGATTTGTTCTGTGAGGAATCAAGAGTAGGATTACATTTAAATACACACAATTAAACAGAGGAAATGTAAAACGATGACTGTAAAGACCACCAACTGCGAAAACTGACGTAGAGCTTGCGATGACTCACGTAGAGAATGTGTCTAAATGCACAGTAAACAGCTGTCAACAGACTCACGTGCCCATTAAAAATTGCCTATAATTATAAGAACAAATATTTTTCAGCTTTTCCATTTCAGGGTCATGTGGAGAGGCAGAGTACTGCAGGAGTGTAAAACTGACGTAAAGATGAGAGGGCAAGACTCAGGAGCTTGCTGAAAGCATGTCCGATCACCACGGTTCACTGACAGCGTTTCCACACTTTAGGACAAAAACATGGCCCTCCTTTGTGACGCTGAAAAGACCTGGGACCGTCCAGATGTACATCCACAGGCGTGAGGGGATACGTGCTGCTTGGCTCTGTCATTGCTGGTAAAACATGAGGGCTTTTGGCCTTCGCTAATCCCTCACAGAGAGGTGACGGGTCAAAAGGTGCGCAGGTTGCAGTATCAGCTTGCAGCTCGCTAACTGGGAAAGTCATCTGAACAAAAAACCATCCCCTCGGACCGGCCCGGAGACACGCACTTGCTAGAAAATATTTAATCCAACTTTAATTTGCTTGGAGGACTTTCAAAAGCGAACCTTCTCTAACAAAGAATCGTTAACAAAAAAGAAAATTTAGTAAATGCTTTTACTGATTAATCCCTGAGAGGAATCTGCCAAAATTCATCAGATTGCATGTGGGTAGTTTTGGGGAGGGGGGGTTAACGCTTATTTTTCTCTTTTCTATGTTACACCAAAGAACTTTTGCTCATATAATATAATGTGCACCAATGAATTAAGTCAGATCCCATAACTATTCCTAACAAAAAGAAATTTAAGTCACCAAGATTTGAGCCAAAAAGCCCTAAGCATAAAAAACAGGATAAGCATAATCTATGTGACGATAGTGCTTTCCAACTCACAGACTCTCAAGATGGCACTGCGCTGTATGTGGTTTAATTTTCAGATAAAAGGCGCTCGCCCTTCAAATCTTTTTGTCATCCTTTGTCAAATTTGTCGTCCTATTTTTCAGAGTGAAAAAAAAAACTTTAAAAAAAGGAAAAGCAACGTGTGTATTTGAGATTGCTGTCATGACACAGCGAAGGTGACAGAGAGCCGTGGGGCCCATACTGAATTTCCCTGCTTTTTATACGCACGTTCAGACGATACCAGAAAGGTTATAGGGACGGGGGCAGCATTAGGTGCCGCTGTATGTGAAACTGCTTAGCGTGAAACGCTAAACGCTAACGTCATTCTGGGTCACATAAGAACAAACACGCATGTACCCTAAACAGGTCAAGGCAAACCAGTCTTACAACCTCACAAAAAAACTGCCTGGAAAACAGCTTTCCACGGGTCATTCTGTGAAGCCACTCCAAAGCCTTCAAACCTTCAAAAGCTCTCTGTGAGTTGTGCAAAAGTGCTACTGGTTCCAGCTACATTTGGAAGAACTTCCTTACTGGCAGCCAAAGGTAAGAAAGATATGAGCGGGAACACGAACACTACCTTATAAGGTTCCATTAGCATGACATGACATTTGCAACAGTGATAATATAATCATGTTTACTATTTATATGCTTTATATGTTAGTTGTTCCGTCAGTATTGTCATAAATGTTAGGAAAGCTTGGCTGGATTTGGAAGATGGGGACCGACCTTAGTTATCATAAAGAGCTTTGGTGCCATGTTGCCCTTGGATGAATTGAACATTATTCTGGCTTCCCTAAAATACTTTTAATGACTATTATTTTTTTTTTTCAAAACCTCAATTCACATTTAAGTATCAATTAAATGAAGCATTCTTCAGTTTTGTGCATTAAGCTGCAGTGACAAAACCTTTGGCATGGACTGTGATAATGGCTTGCACTGTCATGTCAGGTGAATAGCATAAACCAGGAGATTATAGAGTGTGTGAGTGATTTACGCGCCTGCCAAACAAAACACAATGCCATACATTCACATTTTAATTAGTCCTTTTTTACAGCCTGAAATTAAATGATAAAAAACCATGCAGATGTCAGGGCTACTCCGACTGCGTGAGAGAAAATAAGAGTGAGTCAAAACTACACTTTTATAAATTAAAAATATTATTACCTGTCATGTGAAACAGTCACCTGTATCATTATCAGAACCTTAAATGTCAAATCATGCACTGTTGTAGAACGAAACGTGATGTTAACATATCCTCAATTAATCGCGGAAAAGCACTTCAGCACTTCAAAGGCAGTTAAACCCCACCCCCACCCCGAACATGAATAATGACCCCCAGTGGAGCTGTCACTCAAGGAGGTCTCCTTCCCTCCTTTGCAAGACTTACAGAAAGCATGACGTGACCAAAACGCAAACATCTCCACATTTACACAGTCGTAATTACACCTATGTAGACATGCAAATGTGAAATGAATTTTTATGTATGTCTCGTGGCATGTCTGGTGGTGTGTCTGCGCAGTCAAAGGCACCGAGTCTGACATTCCGTTGCAGGTGGGGGTGTAGTGGAGCAGCAGAGGAATGGCCTGCCTTCTATTGGGACACGAGTGAAGCATCTTATTTCAGAGGCAGGCGTGGTCACAGTCCCCTCTGGAGTGACCATGGTACACTAAAAGGGGTAGGGGATACACCCCCAGCACCCCAATCTCCACTCCCCCTGCCACCCCGCTGGCAAGAACGCACTCCCTACCCAGATCCCTATTATCACTGTTACTGTTACACACACACACACGCACACACATGCATGTGCACGCACACACACACACACACACACACACACACACACACACACACACACACACACTTGCCTGGATACACACAGACAGACAGATGTTCGCACATACTCCCACGGCAGCAGAGACTCTGTCATATGACAGGGATCACGCGCACACAGAGACGGAGGTAACAGCCCTAGGACAGCAAATGGTTAATGGTTACTTAAGTTTGAGGGACAGCTGAAGAGCCATTCTCCCTTTTAACTTGAGTTTGTCTCTCGTGCTCTGTTCCTTTGTTAAACAGGATTTTTTATGACATAGACTCTTCACTTCACGACATTGCCTGAGACCTCTGTTTTGTTTGTTTGTTTGTGTTTGTGTTTGTGTTTTTGTTTTTTTTGTTTTTTGTCTTTTGTTTTAATGGTACAGCCTGTACAACATGGAGTACTTTTCTCCATCACAGCAGTAGCCATGCGGAAAGGAAGGTATTTTTTTGGGGCTTCAATTTTGAGCCCAATGAAACCTTAGAATTAGATGCGATATATAAGCAACGCTATGCTAGATTACGTCCTATGCACTTAAGTGCATGTTTATGGCGCATTAGAGTAAAAAAAAAAAGTGAAAATATATACAGACACCATAAACACAATGCTTTACATTTTTGGTCGTTTATGGGAATTTCCCATCCTATAAATCCAGTGCCAGGTTCCGTTCGTTTACTCTGGGGAAAAAGCTAGTTGTGGGAAAGCGTGATGAGAAACTATCTCGTGTGCATCTCTTGTATCAATTATGCAGCTCCCACACCATATATTTATATAACTCCATTGTTTAAAGCCAGACATTAGATTTCCGGCCATTTAGCTATTAAATTAGGTTTAGCTTCAGATTCAATCCCACCAGCCTTCTCTGACGACCTTAGTTTTTACCCATGAGTGAAGCGATTTTAAACCCATACAATGCAATATACAGTATAACTTTGTTCATCCCTCTATGGGGGATTTCTGTCTGAACCAAGAGAACACGTTCATCTGGCAACCTGACAAAATGATCAAACATTAGACGAAGTAAAGCAATCAGAGTGAAGAAACTAAAACCCTAGATGATAGAGAAATATTTTAAGTATCTGCAATAGTTTAACATTTATGAAGAGTCACAAAGAATAAATCATATTTAAAAACTGAATTTCAATTGCATTAAATCAATATATATAATTAATCAACAATTAATCTGAAAATCAGTTTGCAATAAGTGAAAATATCTATCATTTTGTTGAAAATATCTGAGATGCATTCAAAGTGTACAGACATACACTTGAATTTGTCAAAAGTATTTCTCTGAGAGTGATCATTGAGAAAAAAAATCTAAGGGAAGAGACTTAAAAAAAAGTCCTGAACTCCAGCTACGTATGAAATTGGGATTGTTTGGTTTAAGAGTAATTTGATCTTATTATCATTATTTATGCCATAACTTTTTTCTGTCTTTTGGTGATGTATCCAGCAGTAAAAACTTCTCTTATAATATCCATTGAACTCCATATGATCCACAATTGATTCATTTTGTCAGATTCAGCCTCATTCACAACTATTTAAAGTATGCTTTTAGGGGACCCACAGTGACAAAAACACTTTCTCTGTGCCAGGGTGACAGCCATGAGATTTCCACTGACTGGAATCTATTTAAGAGAGAGTGAGAGAGAAACACATCTTACAGGGAATGAAATAGGATTCCGCTCCGCCTGGGACGCTAGGTAAGCCAGAGAGCAGCAGTTGCAGCTGGGTTATGGCATGGTAGTTTTCCACTGCGAACGTCGCAAGCAGATCTGAGCGCGTGCGGGGAGCGAGTGCGGGGTCAGACCGCCGTGGTGACTCATTCGCACAGGAAGCCCGTTATCAATAAAGGACCCGTCGTTTTCCATTATACCTTGAGGAAGAACGTGGAGCGTCCCTGTCAGGCGGGTGGAACGTGCGCAGAGGGTGGGCACTAGGACCTGAGAGAGATCCTCTCTCCTCGGTGAAAGGAGCCAACTCTAGGACTCCTCTGACTAACTTTCAGAACAATCAATTTCCCAAACAGTGTAGGAGTTGGGGCTGGGAGTGAATGGCTGAGGATCTGGCTCTATAAAACTATAAAATAAGGCATCAGGGACTCAGGGTTGGGGGATCATACTGCTCTGGACTTCACGTGTACCAGGTGGAATATACTTGAGTTTTACCGGGACCTTTTTACACTTGCTTAGGAGGAGGAACACACAGAGAGAGGTAGGAGACTCTTCTGTTTCCACGCTGCATTCTTTGCCATGCTGTTTGCGCACTCAGGTTAGGTAGGGAGTACCTCTGCTTACCTGTCACTGAGGGAGACAGGATCTCCCCTGAACCATGCTCTTTAAACTACACTTACACTTACTAATATAAAAACCCTTTAGAGACTAAAAGAAATGTTGTTCTCATAGTGGAAAAAAAAATATGAGCTGCACACTTTGTACTTCTGTGATGAAGAGAGGAAAAAAAAAAGTTGAGGAAAAGTTGCTTTTTAAGTTAGTGCAAGGTTAAGAACCCAAAACTCCAACAAAAGAAAAAAAAAAACACAACGTGCTTTCCACAGTGTGCCCTGTGTTTATTTGTCTCAACTTGCAAAGCCCTAAAAGGCTAATGAGCGCTCACAATTAGCCAAGGTTCCCAGCGTGGAGGCTGGGTGAGGTTCGCAGGCGCTGCTTGGGGAGAATGCGGGGGTTCCAGCCGCCCCCCCGCCCCGCCCCCCCGGGGGTGCGGGGTGCATGTGCGTCTAGGGTGGGGGTGGGGGGGTGGAGGGGTGGGGAGGCTTGCAGAGCCCCCAGGACGTTAACGTTAGCATTAACGTCTCATCAGGTTGTGGCAGTCTTCTACCGACCCCTCTACCCCTCAGACCGCCGTATACAAACTCCTCATGTTACACAACTGCCGCCACGCGCAATGGTCGACACGCACAAACCACAAGCATTGCACATCATAGCTATCATTCCCGTCGTGGCAGGCAGGATCATAAAAGCAGCTTGGGGCTGGTGTTCAGTGTGAGCGTACCTTCTGCGTTAGTTATGGGACAGGAAAACTCATCACTACACCTGATAAGAGCTGTGACTGAAAAATGGGGTAAAAAAAAAAAACTTTACTGTGAGAGAAAAATCTGAGCTCTGAGATGCCTGTTATCAGCTGGGGGATGTTACTATCAGACAGCACGGTTCTTGCTAAACGTGTCCTCTATGTCCACTCCTTAGAGATAAATGTAGCCCTGCATGCTGACAGGTTTCCTAACTGCTTCCGAAATCCAAAGATTACTTACTGAGCACACAAACCTCCTAGGGGGAGGAAACAGTTTTTCTGAAACCGTGACTCAAACTTACAAAGCCTATATATAAGTTTTGTGCTCACATACATATGGATATATTTGTCAATCACCGCTTATTTTATGTGCTTTTTTCTTCACAGCAGGACGTGGTGTTCAAACTTGTCCTGCCCTTGCAGAAGGCACACATAGGTACAGGAATATTGAGCTGAGAGTCTTTGTAAAATACACACTATTGAGGGTTTTTGAAAGGAACCTCCTTTCAGGCTGGGATCAAAGACGGCGCGCAGCGTATGAGACGAGCTGCGGAGGACAGAGGGAGGCGGCAGCCCCTCTCCCGTGCAGGCATGTATGTGATTATTAATGACCCAGATCCGGTTACCCATTGAACCCCAGTTAAAGGCTTCCGATTGTAGCGGCGCATTGTGCGGGCCCTGGTATCGGGCCCCAGATCAGCTGTAACGATGCACCGAAAGGAGGCTGATGAGGTGAGTCTGGATCGCAGCCTGCGCAGCCTGCGCAGCCTGCCCGCCTCCCAGATGCTGCGACTCTCCCAGCGCTCCAAAGCCGTCCCCAGCGCTGCTAAGACTGGCTTAGGTATGCGCACACCTCGATTCGACTAAGGACCCCCTGCACCCTTTGAAGAAAACATACTTTCTTTAATTTAGAGGCTCCCCATTTGTTCTGCTGGGGGAACCCTTAAAGGTTCATCTTAGATACCAATATCTTTAAGGGGATCTTTATATAACCCTGAGAATAAGGTTCTACAGAGAACCTGTGAGTGAAATCCATATCAAAGAAGAACCTTTAAGGGTTCCCTCAGCAGGACAAGTGAAGAACCGTTAAAGAACCTTTTTTTTTCCAAGAGTGTGCAGTTCCTCTGTAACATTCACATTTTAGGCATTTAGCAGACATTCTCATCCAGAGAGACATGCACAGATTACAGTATCTGTTGATGCAGCTGGATATTTGGATACTTGAAGTCTCCCGTTTAAGCAGTGCCAAAAGTGGGAATGGAACCTGCAACCTCTGAGTTACCGAACTTACATTTATAACCTAGATCTCATCCCATCATTCATTCGCATCAGTTTTGGGTGCCTCTTTCGTGGTGTTTAAAATTTCCATTTTGTTGACAAATTCATCAGTGTAAGGGCGTACAGACAGGCTTCTGGGCTCTGAAACTTCAGGGCTCTCCCCCAACCCCCGGGCCTCTTTTGTCGGACATGTCGGAGTCCTACAGCTTTCCCCTGGCTGATCCCTGGGATTACCATCACAAGAGCAGGAGAGAAAAGACCGCAAATATGTGCCTTTTGAGAACTTTGTAAAGAGAGGGAGAAAAAAATAATAAAACCAAAAAAACCAATCAATCTGAACATGGCATTAACTTTGTTAGGTCCTTGGCATGGAGTCAATTACAATGGCTAGACAAAATATTAATTCACATCTGGATTTCAGATGTCAATTCTTTTTTTATAAAAGTGAAGTGTATATATAAACAAAATATGTTTAACATCATCTTTAAAAAATTAACAGTCGCTGCCAGCCCTTTCAAATCACAGACTGTATGCGGAATAAAAAAATATTTAAATACAGTTGTTTGGAAAAAAAATACACATTTGGGACCAGATTTATCAAAGCCCTTTTGCACATGCTTGAAGTTTTTGCAATTTCAATAACATGATTTGCAATTGGAGAAAACAAACTACTTCAACCAATCAAATGCTATCTTAGTCTTTTTGCACCAGGACAAAATGCTTTAGTAAATGAGGGTCTTTCGGCCAGGCTTTGCTCCTTTTTCCTTGTTTTGCAGACTGTAGCACCATTAACAGCTCCCTGGCAGATGGCTTGAATTTTTCCAAGAGTTTAATCGCAAATGCATTCCAATTTGCACAAATTCATATGGCAGTGAAAACAATATCCTAATGCCTCAAATGCGATGTACTCGTTAATCTGATTTCCTGTGAAACATTTTGTTCTTATGCAGATATTCACCATTTCCACACACACACATACACACACACACACACACACACACACACACACACACACACACACACACACACACGCACACACACACACACACACACACACACATTTTGTTATGTGCTTTGGAGTACTTGTTTTTAATCATGACTTCGAAGATTCTTCTGTGACTTCAACAAATTCCTTAGAACATTCCCCCCTTATGTTAGTGTCTCTTAGTACCAGTACAGTACATTGTGACCAAAGTTTGACCAAAAAAAAAAACTGAAATTGTTGAACGATGAGTCCTTCACATTGTACTTCAAACATATCTATAAATCCTGCCATTAAACATATGAGCAAAATCCTTATAAAAACCGTTTGCCCTCAGAAAAATTTCATTTATTGGATTCTATGATCTGTATTGAAGTCTGAATTCTTGGAATCTAACATACTGTTCTAGATGGTATGTACACAACCAAACATGAAATGTCAGATGTTAAAAGTTATTCAGAACCAAGTAGTGTTTGTAGGCAGGAAAAAGTGAGAAAATAGCATTAATGCATGTCTAAATCTTTCGCATAAAATCATATGTATGAGACATCTTGGTGCGTTTAGGCTTGGCGACAGGTTGAACACCTGAAATGACCTTAATCTTAGCTCTCATATTTAAGTCATTGTCACAGTCCACCTGCATTCTGAGGTCAGGGATAATCATATAATATAATATAATAAATAATATATAAATTGATTATTATTATTTTAAATTTGTAAATGTAACAAATAATTGAAATGTTTTTTTAATGATAAATTTGCAGCTATACAGGGGCCAGACTGACCTGGCCATGAACGGTCCATGTCGGCCAAACAGCTTTGAGACGCTGCCAGTGTGAAGTCACCCCTCCAACCTATTCCCTGTTCCTGAGTCCAGATTTCCATCTGTCTGGCTCTGTGTGCTTTCTGTCCCAGCCCCTCTCTCATCTCGCATCCGAAACAACCTTCTCAAGATGTTTGCGAGAAGTACGTCCTCCCAACAGGACTCATGAATTCTCCATGTCCCTGTAGACATCTGACATTTTCCATTGTTCGACATACCAACAGCAGACATAAGCTATCTCCTGGTCTGTTAACATGGCTGTAAAAACAATCTTGAGACACATATTTGTTGTTTTGGAGAAGATTTATGTTATTTCAGTGATTCTCCTCCAACTCCGGTTTATGAATTTCCAGAACGGTTGTGTTTTTTCCCCATTCAATATTTGTGGCCATGCTTGCCAACACAAGGCGGCGAATCCACAGTCTTTCTGCAACGTTTCACTTCTGCATCACCAACACGCATCGGCTTGACTGATATCCCTTGCGGTCAATGTGCAAACTTGTTTCTGTTTCTGTTTTGAATAAACTGAGGTAAACCAAATGCAACTGAAATTCACAAAGCCTCTCACAAAATAATATCAGAATTGCGTAATAATGAGTTGTGCCAAACATATCAATGGTAATGTATATCCCAGTAATTCACTTTTCATTTTTGCATGACCTGCCTTTTATTTTCCTAATATGTTTTCCTCCTATCAATCAATGAAATTTAATTGCATTAAGTGCCCATTCCAATTAAATGATGGAGCTACGAATACCATTTATGCTAAAAAATTCCATTCATGTTGATTCGGGTCAGCTTCACACGCAAGTGAATGAAATATGTTTTCTTCTCTGAATGAATACGACAGATAATTTCAAAGCTGAAATATTCTGCCAGGGGGTATAAGCCCTCATTCAACCAGAAAACGTTTCGCTGGATTACTAATACTGACAATTTTGAGAAGATCTCCGATCGTCACAACATGTAAAGCCATGTTCAGGAGTTGCGAAATTACATCTCATAAGCCAGTTCCACAAATCATAACCTCCATAAAAAAAAAAAATGAAGTGAAATTCAGTGCTCCACCTAAATGTACAGAAACGCTCTCAGTATCTTGCACTTATAAAGACAGGGATAGTCATTTTTGACAATCTGAATATATTTTCTCAATGTGGCTGTGTTAAGAAGATAATAAAACATTAAGATGACAACAGGCCATTCATTCTGTATGTGCCCATAAATAACCATCAGTCCAGTGAGTACCAAGCACTGTGTGTGTCAGACCTATGCCGTGTCCCAACAGCGCACTACGCCCTAATACTAGCTGCTTTTTGAGTGCGTAGTACATAGTGTGGTTAATTTTTGTCACACACTATGTATACAAGTATACACACTGACAATGGCGGCAAGCCGAAGAGTGGTTTGCACGGACACTACTGTCCCAGAATGCAATGCGAAACGGGAAGGTTGGGGCCTCCTGCAACCTGAAAATTTCAAACAAAATAGCGGATGCAGAAGCATCAGCTTCGATACTGGCGATGTGTTTCCAGATAGTAAAATACTATCAAGTGCGTTCACTCTCATACTCTAACTACTGAAAACATGCACTTTCTAGAATAGTACACAGTGTATACACAATAGTGTGGAGTATGTAGTGCGCTTTTGGGACACAAGCCCAGACTCAAACACTTCAAGGGTCTCTGCCACTTCTAGCTGACTTCCTGACATCAGTTAAGGATTCACCCTTCGCTAATTCTCACTTTTAATGAAGTCTGTAAGTGACTATGTACACTCACTGCTTCATATAGCAAATCCCCTAATAAGCTCAAACACCAACACTTGACTGAAGTTAAATCATCCATTCAATGGATTGATTGATTGATTGATTGATTGTTTGATTGATTGATTGATTGATTGATTGATTGATCCATTGAATGACATGTAATATGACAAGTATTGTGATGAATGGTGGAATACATTTTTCATATTTCTTAAATGTGGACATGATTCTGTAAGAGACTTTCTCACTGATTCAGTCATGATCAATTTATCACATATTACAAATAACAAAGACGAGGATTTCCTTTTCCCCTTGCAGGTTTGAGCAAGTTTTACATCAACCGCAGAGGAAATTAATTAAGCAGATATATGCAGCATAAGCCATACAGAAGTGTGTACACACTGTGCTCCAGAAAGCTCAGGGATTCTGTCTTTGTACCATTGTCTTTCCAACCCTCTCATTCTTTCTCCCTGTTTCACCTGCCCAAAGTTCACCTGGACGCTCATTTGTCTGATGCATGTTTTTCATGTAGATGCAGTGGTGATGTTAGAATTTAAATAATTGTTTACATTGAAAAGGACGTTCCCACATGTATGCAAATACCAGTATGAGTCAGTCTCCATGCCTGCTGTAGTTTGAGAGCAGGCAAGCTCCTTTTCATCTGCCTGAAGGTTGCCAAAAAGCACTGATCCAGCGACAGCTTCTAATACGCTTTTTCCTCTAGTGAGGGTCAGATTCTGTATGCAGGGAACTGGCCCAGGGCCAGTGCCAGCTGTCAACTACCATGGTGATGTTAGGCCTACCCTCTCATTCAGAAACAGTTGGTGGGATTGAATCAGAGAGACTGAAATTCTGTGCCCCCCCCAACCCCTCCTCAACTTTAAAGAGGATGTCAAGTACGCTTTCAACAGTTTGTATTCACTCCCCCCACTGAGCAATTTCCTCAAAAATCATTAATCCCCCGCATCGCCAAAATTGTGCAAGACCCCAACCCTCCCCTTGTTTGCAGTGGGTGGGAGTGTGTGGGGGGGTGTGGATGAATGATGAGCCCAGCAGGCTCGGCGCGAGCGACCTTTGACCCCCAACATGAGTCAGAGCCCGACAATGGCCACTATCTCCTCTCTCTGCCCCCACAGCTAAGAGCCCCCATTACTGACAGTGAGACGGCGGGAGGGTTAAACAGCCCTCTCTCACAAAGGGACGACCTCAGTACTGTTCAGTGTATAAGTGCCCTTTTATCTGAACATACAGAGGACGGGTCTGACATCACTGATCACTGACAGACACAGCTCCTAATCGCCATTGCTTCTCAGCACGCCACTGGAATAAAGATTAATAATACTCACCATGTCACCTCAACCTGAAAGACAGAGAGAGAGAAAGAGAGAGCCGCGATTTTAAAGAGGGTATAGGGTATATACAGTTTATAGCCCTGAAGTCCTTGTTTTGTTTAATCTATCAATACATCTTTTTAATATGGGTAAATGTGTTTATGTTGGAGATGGGGAATGTTGTTATTGTCTTTGTTCAGTGTTCTTTGTGTTTTTTATTTACTCAGCAAAAAAGAACTTTAGCAACACAAGATTATCGTGCCACTAAGGCACATTTGAATTTGAATTTGAGAGAGTGAGAGAAAGAGAGAGAGAGGGAGAGAGAGAAAGAGGGAGAGGGACAGAGGATAAACAGGACAGCATTAGTCACTGAGAGATGAAGTGAAAATAAAAGTGAGAGACTGCATCAGAGACGAACAGGACACAAAAAGTGACAGGTGAGATTAACATGGCGGGGCCGGGGTTTTTGTTTTTCCTGGAGCTCCCTTATCATTTGCATGGCATTCGCACGCTGTGACTCATTCAGAAAACAATACCAGACTTCATTCATGCAGTCCACATGAAAGTAATTAAAATGTATGCGCTTGCATTTAAATAAACTCACTCGATTAAGATTACTCCTGAGAACTTGTAAAACCAGTTGACAGCTTGAAACATGATGCCTGAAAGTCCTCCAACACCATTACTTGAGTTAAAATTGAAAAAAAAAACTGTAATTTCATGCAAAGTTTAACATAGCATCACCATGCTGTGTCGTATTGTTTCTATTGATTTTTCAGATAGATGTAAAAAGCAGATAATACTGGACACTATCTGTGCTTCAGGAATGATGCGGCTGTAAATGTTCTTTCCTGTGTTTCCCTTGGCTATGGTACCTTATGAAAATATAAAATCTGCTCTTAGATTGAAAATGCAGAATTTGCTTGAGAACACACTGCATGTCATGAGAAAATTGAGAGAAACACATCCCTGGCTGGCGACAGGAGAACACTTTTCACTGCAATTTGCGCTGCTGATCGCTGAGGTTCAGTTTCCCGTGTCACTGAGCACATCGCAGAGCCATGGCTAGATCTGGTCTAGTGTGCGTTTGTGGGGGTCCGACACGGGGCACAAGGGTCAGAGAGAGTCACACGGAACATTTGCATGCCTTATTTTTCCCCTTTGGCCCGAGCATTTGAGGTACAAGGAGATGCTGGTGGGGTGCTCTTTATGCAGACAATAAACACGGCCACGCTACTGAAATTCACAGACTATTGAACCCGAACTACCCTCCAGGGGGGAGCAGAAATAATGTGGGGTATTGCCAAACTGGAATGTACAGTTCTGACTCAGGAGTAAGGTCCCTTCCTGCTTCTGTCCCATCCCACTCTCATCGATTCCCGCCAACGACAAGTGAAGTGTGACAAATAGCTGAAATTTAGCTGCATGTCTGACACTTGCACACACTCAAAAAAAAAAAAAAAAAACCATCAAATTATGTGGCTGCTTTTTGTGAGCCAGGAAAATGTAGTAGACAGTTTACACAGGGTTTAAAATAACATTGTTTTTGAGCGTTCACACCAGCAGCTTGCCAGGGTCCTGCTTTTTATGGCAGCGACCGTGGGCATTTAGGGACGGCATGTTTCCCGTCACTGTTGACAGGTTCCCCGCAGCCCTCAGGAAGGGAGAAGGTGCCAAAGCACCTCAGACCGCTTTCTTTCCTCAGGGTCTTGTCCGACTCCACACCCCGGCTGATCTGCTCTGTGCACGGATTTTCAGTGAAAAATTCCCCTCCCCAAAAATAACACATATTTTAAAAGTGTCATTTTATGCCAAATGCCAGACAGTTTTTTATTTATAATTCCACTGCTGCTCTTTCACTTCTTTTCATCAAGGTGTGTTGTCACGTACAGCACTGCTGTGCCTACAGCTTTACCAAAATGTGTTATTTTACACTCGTACATGTCAGTAAAAACCAAAACTGGAGGTTTGAAACCCTGGACTCTGTCCTGTGAGCTCAGACTGAGGTGAACCAGGATGACACTCCAATGTGACCTAACACCCAGATTCTATGTGACCTCACTCCACCAAGATTCCATGAGACCTAACTCCGCCCAGATTCCATGAGACCTAACTCCACCAAGATTCCATGAGACCTACTCCACCAAGATTCCATGAGACCTAACTCCGCCCAGATTCCATGTGACCTAATACAATCTAATTCCACCCAGATTCCATTTGACCTAACTCCGCCCAGATTCCATTAGACCTAACTCCGCCCAGATTCCATGTGACCTAATTCAACCTAACTCCGCCCAGATTCCATTTGACCTAACTCCACCCTGGTTCCATGTGACATAACTCCGCCCAGGTTCCATGTGACCTAACTACGCCTATGTTTCAGAGATACACGATACTAATAAATGACGGTCAGGCTAACAAGACTCAGATTAGGGTCAGCAATTCAAACAAACTCAACCACTGACCAATAACAAAATGCTGGATGAATCCTGCTATATCCAGTTAGAGCAGAGTACCAAACTTAGCCTCAGACTGAAGCTTCCTCTCCCAGCTGCTTTAGAGGTAGAGTCTCAATCCTATAGGAGAACAGCTGGTGAAAGCACAGACTTGAGCTCTAGCAGAACAAGGTGAACAGATGTTCCTTTTTCCCCTTGGACAGTCCCATATTTATGCTCCTTTTCAGGAATCCTGAGGTTTTTATTTTTTATTTATTTATTTTAGAAAAGAAGGCTCAAATCTCCAGTATTTTCTGCAATATATGAAATGATGGGGTTTGCTTTTGTTCCCCACTGTGTACGTGTAGCATAGTATTCCAATTCTCAGGTGGAGGAGAAATGTATAAGATCAGCTTATTGTGCTTAAGCCCCACCCCCACCCCAAAACAACTCTTATGGTCAACAAGTACCATAGAGCTGACCACAAACAGAAATTTTATTCTCATTTTTGACCAGTGTCCTACATTGGTTCCAGCGAGAGCCCTGTTCTGGGACTGTGACTCATTGCACTTTATCGCTAAACCCAACAGGGGTCCCTGCTCATGCAAGATCATGCCTTCTCATACGGAGTTACTGACCGCTAGTTCATTAGCAAAACAGTTTCAAGAGCATGGACAGGCTTATCCCATTACAGACCACCACAGCTCAGCCTACTGCTTCTGCAGAGTGGGCAGGAGCCAGACCCCTGGTACAGACCACCACAGCTTCTGCAGAGCGGGCAGGGGCCAGACCCCTGGTACAGACCACCACAGCTTCTGCAGAGCGGGCAGGGGCCAGACCCCTGGTACAGACCACCACAGCTTCTGCAGAGCGGGCAGGGGCCAGACCCCTGGTACAGACCACCACAGCTTCTGCAGAGTGGGCGGGGGCCAGACCCCTGCTGCAGACCACCACAGCTTCTGCAGAGCGAGTCGCCCTGTATCTATCTATGCAGCTGTGTGTTTGCTGAGGCACTTCAGGTGAAGTACCCAGCTCAAAAGCTATGCAACCTCCAAGTTTTGTAACCTGTTTACATCGGCTCACAGGAGTCAGTTCATTTCTTCAACAGGGTGTACTGCTATAATGGAGACGGTACAGGGGGTACTGCTTTATCATGGAAGCGCTTAGTCAATGCGTTGCATTTAGACTGCAGCTGTCCATACGCTCATCTCATCTGTTTCTCAGATCCAATCTGTTTTTGGAGACTGTTCACATAATACTTTACAAGTGACCAGTTCAGATTTGCGTGTTTCGGACAAGTTATGTTTGTTATTATTGTTTGACAGCTGATTATGTAAGTCAACGCTGTGTCATGTTAGGGATTACAAATGGTGCCAGTGCAAGTGTATCAGATTGGATTTGTATCATATCTGAACAACATACAAATGTGGTCCAAACCGAGGTTTTTTAAAAATCTGACTCCGTTGGACTATTTGCTGTTTTCCTAGACTGTTTAGACTAGGAAAGGACAGATATAAAATCAGATATGTGGCGGGTGTGTGTGGGGGATCAGAGTCACTTCAATCGTCCTGTCTGAAAACTCAGGCTGAAGAGGCCTGCTTTTACAGCACCCCTGGGGCTCTGATTCACTTACACACAAAACGCAGCATCCAAAAAAACGCATGTCAGCACATATGCCACGCACTGACATAAGCCCAACGTGTTTTCACTCAAAACATCTCATACTTTTTCTAATATTTCCTGACATTACATTCATTCTGCAGGGGATCTTATCTGGAGCTACTTACAGAGGGAGAGAATGTAAGTGCATCCATATGGATTATGTGCACTAATATAATTTAAAACAGAGAGAGTATAGATTTTGAAATAGCCCCCATATATTAATACGGTTACTTTTGTACCTTTAAAACCAAGTATACATTTTAAAGACCCGACTGATGTAGATCTTAACATTTGATACGGCCATGCACTTTCACTGTGAGCTACTTGTGACAGTGTTTGCACACATCACTACACCAATAAACCAAAGACTATGCAACACAGAATTACTACAACGTTTAAGTTAAGGTGATTCAATATTTACCGGTCTTAGGAACCAATGCATTTTGTCAAATCACTCAAAGTTTTCAATCTTAGATACATTTTAATGTAGACTCTCTAAATCAGGAGTAGACGTTAGGCGATTACGTTCAGAGATCCATTAAAAGAGTCGAACAGCACGCAGAGACTTCCTTGATGGTGGTAAAGCTGTAGAGCTCTCAGCATGTTGGGAGCTTTGTTTTGCATTGATATTGGCCTCATAAACCTTTACTGCTGCAGTAGAGCTGGCATCCCAATGCACAGGTCAGTCGATGCTCCGCTTCCAAGCGTTTTAAAGCAGCGCGTCTGCAGCGCCTTTTTTGTTTTAAAGGCTTTTGATAGCGCAGGATTAGTTTACAAGTGGCAATATGTTTAATGTGCATTTAAACAGTGTTTTACAAGCATGCCTAAAAATAGGCCCTTTCCGGGATTATAGATCAACAGAGCCAAATACTCTGAGAACAGTGCATAGAGACATATGAATATGAAACAATAGGGCGAATGTTCAGCTACACTCATGCTTTGAGAGTTTTTTCCTTTCTTGTGACAGGGTAATCATCTTTGATTTGCTGTATACAAAATTTACGTGAACCAATCTA
Organism: Albula goreensis; assembly: GCA_022829145.1. NCBI lineage: Eukaryota > Metazoa > Chordata > Actinopteri > Albuliformes > Albulidae > Albula > Albula goreensis. The sequence continues at coordinate 34,122,548 of CM040752.1, forward strand.
AACCAAGGATCCAATTTCAATATTTAGAGGAGCCGCAGACAGCTTGTATACAGTGGTAGAGGATGTGATGTAAATCTGAACATCTGCTGGGAGGATCAGCTGAGAATGTGCAAAACAACACAGGAGAAAGGGCTCCCCAACCTCGCCACACGCCGCGCGGCGAACACTGCACTCTCTGATCGCCATTCAGACCCGCTCGCCAAGGCATGCTGTCGCCATAGACATGACCCCATATGGAGCTCAACAACACCATCAACAACAACAATAACCTCAACAACAGCAACTCCTATTACCCTGCTTATTTTCCTGCAGTCAAAACTGCCGCTGGGCCCTTGAGCAAGGTCCTTAACCTTACATTGACCCCAGGGGGGACTGGCCCTTGGTTTGCCTAATTAGCTATAGGTCGCTTTGGATAAAAGCATCAGCTAAATGATTGTAATGTAATGTAATGTAATGTAAAAAAGTGATTTTTTTAAATTAACCATAAAAAAGTGCAATCCCTCCCCATCAAACAGGAGCCTGTGAGTGAAACAAAATAACACATAACCTGATTGCGAATAACACATAACCTGATTGCGAATAACACATAACCTGATTGCGAATAACACATAGCCTGATTGCGAATAACACATAACCTGATTGCGAATAACACATAACCTGATTGCGAATAACACATAACCTGATTGCGAATAACACATAACCTGATTGCGAATAACACATGACCTGATTGCGAATAACACATAGCCTGATTGCAATAACACATGACCTGATTGCGAATAACACATAACCTGATTGCGAATAACACATAACCTGATTGCGAATAACACATAGCCTGATTGCAATAACACATGACCTGATTGCGAATAACACATGACCTGATTGCGAATAACACAACCTGATTGTGAATAACACATAACCTGATTGCGTTTGAGCTGGAGCGCAGGCATGTATGGAATCCACAGAGAGGCTAAACAATAAGTGTGTGAGAAATAAATAAAAAAAGGTCGTCTTTCGTCTGCATCTATGTCGACATCCAGCCCTTGGATATCCAGGGTAAGAGTTCTGTTTCAAAAATGGCATTAAAAGATTCATTGTTTATAAATATGACACCAAGAAGCTGCACCAAAACCCACCAAAGTTAAATACAAAAATATTTGAAGTCAACATGGAGTTAAGATATTTAGTCTTCTTCGGCAGTTGGAATGGACTCTGTATAAAGTGATATGGAATTTAATGGCAGTAGATTTCTAGGACATGTTACAATAGACTTGGCAAACACGTACCATGGCAACTAATAAAACAGTCGTTGTTAAAGCTTTTATGGCAACGCTTAAGTTAAACACACGTTCTGTTTAATATGATATGTTTCTCCTGTATGCTGTGCCATAAGGCATTGTTAGGCCTACGTTACCTTAACAGACATTCCCATGCCTTACAGGGCCTTGCTGGTGGAATGTAATGTTTAATTTGCCCTTTTATCATCTGCAGAGTTTTTAATTTATATAAGTCATCCATTACTCTGTCAACTATTAAACTCAACGAGCATGTACGCTATGTTGTTCCATGATACCAGAAGGATTCTATCATGAACTAAGCAGTGGAAAGGGTTGTTTGTCAGTCCGTACTAATTTAAGGGGCCATCGTAATCTAAATTAGCGGCTATAACAGATCGTCGGTTGGGCATATTTTTTAGAGACCCCTTGATTCTGAGACTAGATTCCTGAGGAAGTCCTGTTTATGCTGGGTTTTGTTTCTCTTGATAAATTGAGATCATTGAAAATGTGTTTAAACTCCACAGTCATTTTTCCCTTAAATGTATTTTAACACAGCAGTGGTCTGGCTTGATGCCATTTGTTTTTTTTGTTTTTTTTTTTTTAATTCTTTATAATGTAACAAACCAGCGAACAGGTGTCCACACTCGCCCCACCTGGGATCCCACAGGTTCCCCTGGCAACCAATGACGTAATCCAGTAATAACAAGATCTCTCTCTCTAAAGACATGGCTTCCCCACAAAAACACAATAAGATAATAAAGCATGAGTTTCCATGACAGCTCGGCATTTTAATTGGGATTTAATGATGAAAACATGGGAATTTTTTTCGAACCCTGGTTGTAACGGAGACCAGCTCACACAGGGGTCCCCCAGAATGGAGTCTGAGAACCCCTGTGGAGCAGCAGTCCCAGAGCTGTCCTCGTACCCAGTTGGTGATTTGTTAATTTTAACAGGTGGGATGGCCCAATGGGAGCACCCCCCTGCCCCCATACCACCAACCGACACACACGTACGTAAAATCAGGATGGCAGGCTAACGAGGGGGATGCATTTTTGATAATTTTGCTAACAAGGAGGAGCATCCCCCTCATCCCCCCTCAAATCACCTATTGCTGGTACCTCTTCGCTGGGGGTTGCACTGGGGTTCAGAACTTTTTTTACATCTGGGCAGCATCAGTGGCAGACTGAATGCATCCTGTCTCCAGCACATGTCATGCCTGTTTTTTTGTTTTTACCCGGATGGGTTGCTCGATAGTTAGGCTACCTGATTACAGTAACACAGCTACAGCCCAAACAAGCTTTAAAAGGCAGTTTACCCAAAGGAAAATAAGGAAAGCCACATGTTTTGATTGCATGGCATGGTCTTTTAAAATACAGCACAAACTAAATAAGGGGATTTTTTTGTGTTTTTGTTGCGTTATCCAAAACTGAAGGACATACCCCTCTACGTTTAGTTTGAGTTGATTTCATTCATGTAAATTTATGTGGTCCTTTTTGAGCCATAGGCTACATGTTATTTAAAATTGGCAGAGAAATTGCCAGTCTAAGGGAAACCACAGCATTGAGATTAACTTCCTCCAACAGATACTGATGCATTTTGACACAAGTTAGGCAGCATTTCACAATGCTAAACATTCTCTGGGAATGTGTTCCCCAAGGAAAGGATTTCACTATTATCATGTCTCCCCACTAGAGCAGAGCACGGTCATTCTAGTGGTTCTAATCTTCACCTACACCTGAAAAGAAAGCTAATGAGTTGTACCATAGGCACATCATAGTTTTTAGCATAGCATACCAATGAGAGGAGACTGCATATCAGGCAATTACAAAAAAAAAGGCTGATGTTTCTTTTTGACTGAACAGCTGGTGTAAAGGCCAAACCTCAGACAGGACATTGAGGACTCTTGTACTGCACTGAGTTGAAGCGTTTATATGAAGAGCAGCAAACAGAATTGTGAATGTTGCAGTGATGACTGTTATTAGCAACTCTGTAGGACAGGGGTCCCTAAAACTGGTAAAGGGTAAAAAAAGTTCTTTGTCTTTTGTCTTATTTTGCAGCTGAAGTTTATAAGTCATTCATATTTTTCCTGGATAGTTAGATTAATTTAAGCCCAGGGTTTGAGTCAGATTAGTGACCCAGCTGTGCATCTTGTAGCTCAGCATTGATTATGGGTAATGTAGTTTTACACGCATAATATAAAGGGAAAAAAAGTCAAAGGATTTTTTAAATCTGAATTTTGAAAAGAGGAAATCACTTTAACATTAGAAGCACATGGGCTTGGTCATGGAACATTTTAAATGATGCATAAAAAGTTAAAATAATATGATGAAACAGAGAGGACACTATTCTTCTCAACCTCAAACAGTGGATGAATACTAATAAATTTGATTGGTTGATAATTGGGAAACAGCTGAGTCAGTGAGACATGGATAAAGTTAAAAACAGAATAAACTCTTTAAGTCTACTATCTACGCCAGCTGTAGCTATTCATCTCTTGTTAAAATAACAAATAACTGCGCTCAGCGATTCCAGTGTTATACTGTTTGGAAACAAACATCCAGCTTGCCTCGGGCTAGCCAGCTTTGTTTGGTTAATTAAATACATCTGACATGTGGAAAAAAAAGGTTCTGTGAATTTTATAAATTCTTTTATCCCGTACTTTTCACTTTCAGAGTGGAAAAGGTAACACAGCGTGAGATTTTAGCTGTGACATTTTGACACATTGCTCTAATTCAAAGTAAAATCTCCAACATGTTCATACACCAAGATGGCAGCGGAAAGCTTAGCCATCTTGCTGCTGCTCACATGCCAACACTATGCTTGGCTTGCTTTCCAAGATACAAGCTGGATTTTGTCCAAAACCACTGACCCTAGATCAGGGTTTGTTTTTCACTCATAATAGGTAAGGATGGTTATTATGCATTCTGTGTGACACAGAGCAATGAATTTTGCTGTTCTGTGAACTGCATTCTTGGTCCTTAATCCTTAAATGAAGTCTTTAATTATTTTGTGTGACTCTGCACTGAAATCAGCAGTTTAAAAGCCGTGCCCCATGCAGTTTGGGGGATTTTAAAGAGAAAACAGTGGGGCCTCCAGGCAGGGACACTCAGTGGTAATTTTATGTGCCCCAGTAATTGACCATGAAAAATAACTCATTTTTTTGTCATTTATCATGAATTGCAAGTATGAGGATGTGAGAGCTGGGGGCCTTTATTGCTTTAAGTCATCCCTGCCTCCAGGGGGCGCACACAATGAAGGCGCGGGGTGGTGTAGCTGTGAGCCCTGGGACTGGGTGTCCGAGCCCAGCCACATCATTAAACCCCCCCCCACCACATGACCAATGTAACAACTACCTCAGCTTGGCCAGGGAACGAGAGGCAGCGCCAGTTAAAGTAATCAGTCTTATAAGTGTTTCGGTTTTGCGGCTGTGTGTTGTAATTGGTGCTGCATCTCCAGTGTGGAAAGAGGCAAGGTCCTGAATCAGAAGAGTCTTGTGTGAACGGTTTCTTCCTCCTGAACGAGAGGGAGAAGAGGCGCCGCTTTGGGCTACGCTTTTGGCTGATTAGTGCAGCTCAAGGTTGGATTAAAAAAAGAGGGAGTGGGGGGGTGCAAAGAAGGAGAGAACAACCTGCCTGCTGTACCCAGAACCTCCGGTTTGCTAAAGCAGCAACTGACTCCTGGGTCCTGCTAAATCCTGGGTCTCGTTTTCAAAGGCAGCGGCTTGTCAGAATACTTTAAAGTCTTCAGGTTCACATGACTCACTGGGTAATGAATTATCACATATAAAAGGGTGCGAGTGTGTTTGATGATTCATTGCAATCATATGCATTGAAAACCTCTCCATTGCAGCCCATACATGACGATTACATTAGGCTCCTATTGTTAAGGCGTTGTGCTAAATCACATTACAGCTTCAGCGTGGGACTCATAGCAAAACAGCTACAGCCGATATTTATCACCATCAGGGGTATCTTTATCTTTGAAAAAGTATTTCTTTTTTTTTTTCAAAGCTAGCTGAATATTCATATAAACACAATGTTACATGAGTCAATTCATCTCAAAACAAGAAAAATAAGATCTATAGTCCTAGATGAATTATTATTTATTTATTTTTTGCTGTGATACCCTTCACTAGTTTTTATACTGGTCAAATGAGATACAATTCACCCCTTTTTGTTACTCTGTCAGGAGGCAAAGCCAGCACATGAGGGTTCCTGGATATGCAGGCCCTCGGCTGATCAGGACGAGGCAGATGATTTGATTGGCTTAACCCGTATGTTTCCAAGGTGACACTGTGACAGTTGATTGGCTTAACCTGTATGAGTCCCAGGTGAGGCTGTGACAGTTGATTGGCTTAACCCGTATGTTTCCAAGGTGAGACTCTGACAGTTGATTAGCTTAACCCGTATGTTTCCAAGGTGAGACTCTGACAGTTGATTAGCTTAACCCGTATGATTCTAAGGTGAGACCCTGACAGTTGATTGGCTTGACCCGTATGTTTCCAAGGTGACACTGGAACAGTTGATCGGCTTAACCCGTATGTTTCCCAGGTGAGGCACCTCACCTGCACACACCTCCATTCACAGCTACCGATGCTGAGGCTCGGAGTCAAACATCCCCTGATCATTTTTAATGAATGAAAAGAACAAACAAATGGCGCAAACAAGAGGACAGGAATCACATGCCTCCTTTGAGTGATGCATGTGTGATACCTGTGGAGAGAGAAAGCGTGGGCGCTGGGTTGTTTCTGCATGTGGATTAAGGATTAAATGCCTGCAGAGAGAGAAAGCGTGGGCGCTGGGTTGTTTCTGCATGTGTGATGCCTGCGGAGAGAGAAAGCGTGGGTGCTGGGTTGTTTCTGCATGTGTGATACCTGTGGAGAGAGAAAGCGTGGGTGCTGGGTTGTTTCTGCATGTTTGATGCCTGCAGAGAGAGAAAGCGTGGGCGCTGGGTTGTTTCTGCATGTGTGATGCCTGTGGAGAGAGAAAGCGTGGGCGCTGGGTTGTTTCTGCATGTGGATTAAGGAGAAAGCGTTATGTGGATTATTAAATGCCTGCAGAGAGAGAAAGCGTGGGCGCTGGTTTTTCTGTATGTGTGATGCCTGCGGAGAGAGAAAGCGTGGGCGCTGGGATGTTTCTGCATGTTTGATGCCTGCAGAGAGAGAAAGCGTGGGCGCTGGGTTGTTTCTGCATGTATGATGCCTGCAGAGAGAGAAAGCGTGGGCGCTGGGTTGTTTCTGCATGTGTGATGCCTGTGGTGAGAGAAAGCGTGGGCGCTGGGTTGTTTCTGTATGTGTGATGCCTGCAGAGAGAAAGCGTGGGCGCTGGGTTGTTTCTGCATGTATGGTGCCTGCGGAGAGAGAAAGCATGGGCGCTGGGTTGTTTCTGCATGTGTGATGTCTGCGGAGAGAGAAAGCGTGGGCGCTGGGTTTTTTCTCCATGTGTGATGCCTGCGGAGAGAGAAAGCGTGGGCGCTGGGTTGTTTCTGGGTCTTGCTATGCTGAGAGGCTGGTAATGGGTATAAGGGCTATCATTCTCTAGCACTATTTCATAATCTCCCAGCATATGTCAGCAGCACCTGGAGAGCAGTGCGTGTATGTGTGTGTGTATGTGTGTGTGCATGCACACGCTTTAGCAGAAAGGCTTCACTGACATATAAATCACACCTTTTATCAGAATTTGCATGGTTAAACAAGACAGATCAAACAGCACCGTCTTCCTCACACCTGAAAGTTGAGTGGTTCCAGAGAGGAAGAACAGCACAGCTCCACTGCATTTGTAAATAAACAATACATGCATATGTTTTGATGTTTTGTTTCCATTTAGCGTAAGTGACTCACAAGGTTAGCAGATGACAGATTTATGGTTCATGTGAAGTTAAACCACATGGTCAGGAAACACAGGGAATCAAAATGTAAAAAAATAACTGATAGAAATTACCACTAAATATCTCTTAGAATCCATGTCATGCTTTCCATCTCACTGTCTGTGGCACCTGCAGTGGCCAGTCAGGCATCAATGGTCACCTCCCACCTCCAGTTTCATGTCATAAAGTAGAATTATACCCATTCTTGGGACTAAAATTTGTGTATTTTTCTGCATATGTCCTGACTTCAAAAATTTTGATTGTAGGCCTATGTTAGCCAATTAGTGAATGGGTGGCATTTTCATGGTCATTGTGTAAAAATGTGATGATTTGGCGCTGTAATGGAAACAGGTGGCGCTGTATCTGTCTTGTCAGATCAGTGCTGGGATTTTGATTTGATTTGATTTTTGTGGTTGGATTTATCCAATAAAAACCCATTTTTATGACCGTCAAACACCCCCTCCCTTTCAGGGGCATGCAGGAAATATGTATGAAACTCCATTTGCAAATGTGTTCCAGAAGAAGTCCTCATCAACAGCATGTACCGACCTATAACAGAGGGAGGCTGTGTCCTCTGGCAGAGCAAAGATAGCATGCTCCGCAGGCACCATTGTGACCGTACAAACTCAGGTCATGCACTTTGTGTTCAGATGCAAAACAGGAGATCCTAGATACAGCTGTCTGGCACGTCAAACTTGTCAATCAGCAACACTGCGGACAACATAAATATAAAACTTACCACATCACCCCCATTTCCTTGTAGTGTTTTTTTTGCCATTTGCCCTGTAACCTAACCTCTTGCATGGGGGGTACAGTTTGACTGTTCAGCTTAATTTGGCCGTCTCTTCATTTTCACTTAGAGATCAGATAATGTAGTTTCAGATAATAGACACAGCATGTTTTTTGTCTTTTTTTTTGTTTTTGGTTTCAACTGAAAATCAGTAACCCATGAAAAGGGTGAGGTGACATATGTAATCGGCCTTATCTCTTCAATTAACCTTTTGTCCTTAAAGAACGCACTCTTAGGCCTGTCATCACCCTTGTCTACATTTGTCTTGCTCCATGACTTTTTTTTTCTGTTTTTTTCCTACTGAACTCAGATTTGCTCCAGATAACCCCTAAAAGGACTGGGCCCTCAGTCATAGACAGTTGCATTAAATCAGGTTTGACGAATACATAATGAGGGGAGCCGGCCATTTAGCGCAACTTGGCCTGTCGGGCTGTTTTAATCCGGAGCCAACCGTACGACTGAGGAATGTGAGGGCTAAGGGAGGGGAGCTGCCCGCTTAATGCCGTCAGTCAAGCTATTCCACGGTATTCCCAAGCGACATCACACGATTTTGACCTCTCGGTCTTCACGCCAAGCCATGTTTACGTAGCCTATCTCTGGGCACACATAAATGGAATACCTTTACCATTAGCCGCACGGTGCGCACAGGGTATTTCATATAAATATTGCTTCCCCTTCAGTCATCCTGTATCAATCAAGTGAGTGTGTGTATATACCAGCCCCATATGTGTGGTGGGAGTGGGGTGGGTATGGGTGGGGGCTTCATAAAAGCCCGTCTGCCTTGCTTGCATTACTGACAGAGTTGACCACATGAGATCTGAGGGAGAGATAGACCCAGCTGAATCCTGATTGGGTGGGATGGTCGGGTGGGCGGAGCAGTCAGACAGGGGGGAATTTGAGTGGATGTGTTGTGTGGATGTGTTTACATGTGCCGTTTCCAATGCTCTCATTTGGCAGGAATGCCCAGTAACTCCCCAATATACTTGGCCTGAGACCTTTTAAAGCCACTCGCTGTGTAGTGAAGACACCACCATCACCACAAACAGGACAGATGTGCGTCGACATACGTCATAAACCAACGGCTCATGAGAGATGGCCCAAATCTTTCCCTGTGGTGTGATTCATGTCCGGCAGGAAAAAAAAAAAATCTGAATATCTCAAAGCAGTAATCTCACCTTGCAGTTTTTTCAGGCTGGGTCATGTTGCCTTTAAAAAATTACAGATGCTTGATTTTGGCAAAGAATCTCAACATCTGTGAGGACAGGAAAATAAATCAGCTATAGTGCCCTCTACTGGTCAGGCTTGCCCATAAAGTAGTAGACATACAGGCCAACGTGAACGTTGCTACTTTGGCATGGGTTTATTTTCTCATGTTTACAGCTGGAAAAAAGATGATTGAATTTCCACAGCTGTACATTGGCAACCACGATATGTCGTAATCAGGAGTACGTTTTCAGTCAAAACCAATATATTCTGTCTGGTCCATCATATGAAAATTTGAGGCATAATTCTGCAATGGTCTTCCCAAGAGAATCCCCTTTTGTCCCTATTGTGTTTCTGCTACCCTTTGGTTTGTGTGGTTTTTAATGGAACATTCTGGGCAAAATGTTCTTTATCTCCATAATGTGAATCAGCGAAGATAAGAAGTACTTGCATGGGTAGACTGTTGATCATTAATGCAAAATACGATTCTCCCTTTATTATTTTTGTTTTAATAATTGATCTGCCACTGCATATCTGTAAAATATGGTCCTATTAAACACGAAGAGGTACTATTTTCTCACAACTGAAAAACACGGCTTGCAGAGCTTTAGATTACAGCACTTTCTCAATACCCCTAATAATAACGATAATAATACTAAAATACTGAAAAGAGAGGATTAAAAAGACCTTAGCCTAGGCCTGAAATCTACCCTGGATAGCTATTGGAGAGGATTATATAAGCTATTAAAATGGAAGTTACAAGCTTTGGGGCAGCCAGCGTTTCCCTCCATTAGCTCCCAGCAATGCGGGGTCCCCAAGTCTGCGGTTCGCTCACAAAGCCGCAGTTTATCCCCGCTGGCGTACTCTCATGCATTAGTCCGGGGTCTTTAAACAGGTGAGCGGTCAGCGCGGTGACATTCAACACCCAGCGGCCGGTCTGCTGATAAGGGCCCAGCCGGGGCTCCCAGCCCCCGTTAAATAAAAGGCTGGGAGGGATGGGTCCGGTTACCGAGAGGAGCTCGATTGTGTCGGGTTTTACCATATGAATGGCCCCGGAGCTTGGGGACCATTTGGGGCCGTTGACTCTGGCCCTTTGTGTGGCGAGGTTGGCTGTCAGTTGAGGCAGACGGTATTCAGTACAGTGACTCCATTAGAGCTAATGAGGTCGGGAGTCTCTGGTTGTGGGTGGCCTTGCCTTTGTGTTAGCTCTGCTACTTCAGAAATAACATAGTGCATCTACGAACCAGGACCATTGCAATTATTTCTATACAGGGCTGCCTATGGGAGCTCTAAGGGTATAACGTAACTGCAACCGTTTGTACAGGAGAAGTGAACGGGGGTCTGATTTATCTTGTAATAAAGCCAAACGTGCACGTGGATAGGTATTTTATATTCTGGACTCTGAACAGCGAGCGAAGCATGCCAGACAAACAGCAGAAAGTGAATCGGCATGGTAACACCAATACTAAACCAAGAGATATGCACCCAAAAACAGAAATCTGAAGGCGATACTCAAGAACCCAATCAAACCAATTTAGCAGATCAATCAAAACAGACTTTAGTCTTTTTTAAGGGGATATGCTACTCTGTTTTAGAAAGAAAAAACACATTCCAAAGGACGTTTTCTTATCTGTAATAAAATGGAATATACCCAAAGAAACCTATGTTGTCATGTAAAGTCTGGTTTTATTGAATTGTATATGTCCAAAACAGACTACATTTTTCAGATTGAATCTAGGTTAATGGTTTCTTTCCACCTTTTTTTCACAGCCAAGATGCATCACTTAGTGGTTGTGGCGTTTTTTTTTTTTTTTTTAATGAGGACTACGAAGGCAGTGAAAGTTGACAAAGGCCTTGTTTGGTGTTGATGCGGAGATGTCCTTGTAATCCGTCTGTCTGTCAGGACGCCAGCAGACGCTTCTCCTCCCTGACGGATTCCTGCAGGGGTGCCTGGCTGGGCGGGGCTCCTCGTATCGGACGCCAGCCCTGGAGCGGCTCCAGAAAGGGCTGACAGCACAGGGTGTTTAATCATTTAAATCACTATCATGGCATGAGGGGGAGATACACACATCCCGTCTATTTTCATGTCTATTTTAATTATAAGTATTAAAACATAAAACTCATGATCTGGCCACTATGTAGTAAATTTAAAGTTCCTGAGTGATCCTGACATATTCCTGAAAATGAAAAAATTGTGTTTCTCAATGAACCAAGTCTGAAAATTGACATGTTAGTGAAAGCATGAGTTTTTTACATTAGAAAGTACTTTACATTTTTTCTCTCCTTCCTCCTAAAACAGTGTCCCACAGAGGGGTATAGATGAAGGTGGATCACAGAGGAGAAAGCTGGAGCTGGGTCTTAAACCCAGGGAGCATTTATGGTTGGCCAATGGACACTATTCTGACCCATAGAAGACCCATTTTGCATTGCCTCATTGGGAACATAATATTTACCGGCTACATCATCACTGTATATAATATCCATCAGCCTAACGCCGTGACTGTCATTGCAGGACGTGCAGACGCTACTGTGATTGTGTAGTTCGGGCATGGCCAGCGGAGTGACAGACAGCATGAAGAAGAACATAATGGAACATTTTTTTGGGGCCTGGAATGCTCTTGTCCTTGGTTTCTTAGCGTCTGTTTTATTGTTTGTGTTGTTGGCTGGTGGAGAATATCATTAATATAAAAAATACAACCAACTGGGAATAGCCCCGGAGGTCTGCAGTGTGCATAGTTTCTGCACTGTGCTTCAGTATTTCCCAGAGATTAGTCAGTTGTCTGTGTGAAGTCATTTAACGCTTCACATGCTGGTAAAATTTTCTTTTTCACTTCTGCAAACCCCTGTGTAGTTTAAACCTTAAATGTTACCGAAAAACATAATCACAGAATTCAATCATTCATTTTCTGAAAATAAGTAGAAATATGTTTATGTAAAAACAGTCAGAAGTCTATATATAGAAATATATATATATAGCATATATATACATATATATTTCTAATAATCATTTAGTCATGTAGATTATTATATCATGATATTTGATATCTGCAAACTACTGTTTCTTGTGATTATGTAGGTTACTTGTCACGGGATAGCCACTTGTCATGATAGGATAGCCAACAAGCATACTGTCCAAAATATGTTTCAAAGTTGACAATCAGATTTTATTTATATTTCTTCTCCATCCAAAATATAAACCATGTATAGAGGAAGCAGGGGGGCAGAGAGTTTTGAATGTAGCATGTTCACCTGGATAGCCCCAAACATCATTAGCCTGACCTGTCAATGCCATCTCAAAACAGTTCACTTCAGTAAACTGACTGCCTGTTTCTCTCAGTACCCTGGACTTTTTTTTTTTTTTTTTTTTTGCTTTGTGTGTGCATTGCTTTAAATATCCGTGGGAAATATTTGGTTTGATGGCTCAGATGACGGCGCGGTATGGCGATGTCACAGCACGAAAGCTTTATTGTTTATGGAGACCCCTGAAGAACACAATGACCTTACACACAATGACCACAATGGTACACACAATGACCACAATGGTACACACAATGACCACAATTGTAATTGTAAAATAAGTTTCACATTCCCTGGGATTCAATCATCTGAACTTAGCCTGTTTAAGGACACATGCAATTTTGGTCAGATAACAAGATGTCATGTAATGTCTGTAATGATTGAAACACTTTTGCCCTTGAGGGGACTATGTTTGTTTGATTGAGTCCTAATGTCTCACAATTACCGAATTGGCAATATGATTTTTTTCTCATATAAATGTTGTTGAATAGCCCTGTTATAGAGAACTTAAACTCTTAAAAACGTGTTTATGTCTTCCACATTGGCTTTTCTAAAATCAGTGCAGGTTACTCTGTTACACTGTTTGTTCCAATCACAATGGGAGCACAGACACGCTGTTAATGACTGAGCCACTCGACTCACACGGACACCCAGCTCTCTCAAACTGCTCCGATATCATGCTGAACCACGCTGACAGTGTGGGAGCCAGAAACTCCCTGCTAAGCGCAGACATCACAGCAGAAAAAAAACTCACTAAAGAGAATTTATATGCCTTGCTGTGGAACCTGCTGTTATACATTCCACAGTGTCAGGGTAACCGGAGGTCATGAGCTTCAGGAACATAACAGTGTGCTATCTCTTTACACTTCATTTAGAGCCGAATTCCTAAAAAAACAGCTGCTGGGGATTTCTCTTCAACCGATAGTTTGAAGACATAATCCATCGACGCTGGTCTACCGGTACAGTAGCTATTTGCACTGAGCATGAGCAATAGATGTTTGCGATACGTTTGCTAACTGTTATGAGGTGCATTGGAGTTAAAGGCAACAATGTAGCATCATGGTTAGGTAGATGGACTTGTAACTCAGGGGTTGCTGGTTTGAGTCCAAGGTAGGGCAGTGCCATTGTCCCCTTTGAACAACCTATCCGCTGTAGGAAATACCCAGCTGTATAAAATAAAACAGTGCAAGTTGCTCTGGATCAGGGTGTCGGCTACATGCCAAAGCTGTAATGTGAGAACGTGGATATCCCACCCCAGCCCACAGGTAGATCTAACTGTGTGTCATAGCCAGCGTCTTGTTTCCAGCAATTACATGACAACTCTCAAAACAGCTCCTCGTAGATACTGATGTTTGAGCAGTTTTCATAAGTCAGGAGGAGGGCAGCTCTTTCAGGGAAACGGCTTCTGTTCCACAATCCCCATTAGTCCTCTAAGGACACCTGGGGGGGCGGGGGCAGTCAATGATGGTGAAACATTCCAGCTCCAGAAACTCCTCCCCCAATGAGAGCTTAGCCAATGATTACTTAGATGCCACTGACTCTTAATCTTGTTAGAGAGAAGCTGAAAGGATGGGTTATGGGGGTGTGAGGAGGCATTACCTTTTTGGAAAGGAGTGGTTGGGGGGTAAAGATGGGAGAATTTAACCCAGAGGCGACCAACTCTCTGTGAAACTCCCTCTTTTTCTTTCGACCTAAATAGTTTATTAGTCCCAAGTTAATGGGGGGTTGGGGGGTTGGGGTGAGCCGCTGATGGGATTTAAAAGATAATCTCCTGCATAGTTTCCATTCAAATCAAACAATTTCACTCGAAGCTATGCAGTCCTCAACAAGCCTATGATGGAAGCCTAGCAGTCTCTGTGCTCTGCAGCAGCGATCTGAGCCGGTACAGAGAGATAAGATGCAGAAACAACTGGGGTGAAGGTGAGCCGAGTCTGATGGAGGCTGGTCAATTCAAGCCTCCCACAGAGGCGGCCTTAGAACTGCTTTATACTGACATCACATCACTCAGATGTGTTGAGTGGTGTAATTGGTTTATGGTAATATGGTTTTGCATATTAAGACAGGAGTATTTCCCTTGAATGGAGGGTAGGTCTTAATGTAAAGAGGTCATTGAAGGGACTGTAAGGGAGGCCAATTTATGGCTTTCCTAGAAGGGAGAAGGCAGAGGATAATAATTGTGAAATAAATTTCCCTGGGATTCAATCAGTTGAACTTGTTTAAGGACACATGCAATTTTGGCAAGATTGACTTCAGTCTTTTTTTACAGGGATTTGCTATTCAATCACATCATTAAAATGATGCATTACAAAGAACATGTTTGCTTGACCATAGTGAACTAGAACAATTCTCAGATAACTTATCCTGTCATGTAATGTCTGTAATGATTGAAACACTTTTGCCCTTGAGGGGACTATGTTTGTTTGATTGAGTCCCACCTAATGTCTCACAATTACCGAATTGGCAATATGATTTTTTTCTCATGTAAATGTTGTTGAATAGCCCTGCTACATCAGTAGTTATTTGAGAGGAAAACTGGTGAGAGAACTTAAACTCTTGAACTCGTGTTTATGTCTTCCACATTGGCTTTTCTAAAATCAGTGCAGGTCACTACACTGTTTGTTCCACTGTTAGTAAACAGTTTTATGACCAGGTCATTCAGCCTGTGTAAGAGTCAAAGGACTTGTTCATTCTCACTGCTATGCAAGTGGAACATGAGCAAGGGATCCTGTTGTTTGTGTTTTCTCAGTGAATCAGTCAATACCAGACTGGCTTTCATTTGAATGTTGATGCAATTCACATCGGTTGCCACTAGGGAGAATTCTCACACAAATTCACCAACCTGCCTCACAATCAAGCGAATTTTCTCCAATCTTCCATTTGTAGATTGCAGTCTATTCTGTCCTCTCGAGTGCAAGAGACAGCTCAAGACAGCTTAATTTAAGTGTTTTTTACACATTTTTTTGACACATTCATTGACAGGAACATAGCGATGATGTCATCGGTTTCGTAATCGACCACGAGTCGAGCTGCGGTCAGACTCGACAGTCGACGAGGTGTCCCCAGATCGGTGGAGCGCGATGGAAATTAATCCGGAATGTTCTGCGTGCCTCGCTGGCTCGGAGTGCCAGAGACACAGTGGTCATTGACTCACTGTCAGATACGGTTTAAAAGCTTTCATCGTTTGGCTCTTTTCACAGAAATGTCAGGGTCGGGGGTCATGACCTCTGTGACCCCCATCATCTGAACCTCATGCCACATACAGCACAGACAGAGGAACTTACAGTAAATTTGAATAACTTCACGGTACATAGATTCTGCATTTCTGATACTGCAGCGATGAGCTATAGAGTCATTCAACTGTACATTGAAAAATTGCATTCTTTAACTGTCTACATAAAGTCATTAAAATGTTTAGCTGTATGATTTGTATGGCTGTATTTTAATTTCAGTGTTGTTATTTGTTTCTGCAGAGCTGTTTTCAAAAGATAATACAGCTGAGAGCTGAGGAAATTGACAGTCTATATATATATTTTTTTTTTTTAAGAATGTCATCCGTTGATATCCTCAGAGATGGCTGTGTTTGTACAAACACAGTGATGTAGCAGAATAAGTAATGACCCAAACTGCAATACAATCCAGGTGAGAGACACCTGTCGGCAGATGTCACAGTTTCCCCGGGAGGAAATTGGTTTCCATCTGATGGGGAGGTGAATCATGTTTGGCAGGGCCTTCAGTGGAGTCCGGGTCTGACGAAAACAAACAAAACATCGAATGAGGGAGCGCCTATGAGCCCCTGATTGATTTCACACACTGCTTAAAGAGACAGTATTGTCAGCTTAGCAAGGTTTACGCAGCGTACACAGTAAAAAAAAAAAAAACACAGCCTCATCTCCATCTGTTAGCCGAGAGCGATACACGCTCAACCGTTCGCTGGCTGAGGTTGTGTTTAATAAAGTCTCATTTAGCAGACTCATTATATTACCTTATGATGCCCCTGACCAGCTTGATGGTCAGAGTTTAACAAGTCGACATCTTCCCATGAATTACAATCCTGTGTGGGCAGAGCAGCGCTACAGAAAGAGCCCAATCAACCATTAGCCTAAAACATAATGCTGGCTAAAGCTAGCCTGTACCAGTAACATTGCAGGGAAGCAATTTTTAAAACTAACCTTTCCAGACATCCAGGCATCTTGGGTAGAGAACGCTCTGAATATAAATCCCAGCCAAACTCTGCTCTGTAGCTGCCGAGGTGGAAATTCACTGCGAGAGCCTGAACCATTGGCCGAATAGATAGATCAGGAAAGAAAGGCCTGTGCTGGGCCCATAACCCAGATGGACGGGGCCAGGAGCTGGCCCAGTTACTCATTGGTCAGATTCTCAAAGGGCGCTACCTAAACCTCAGACACGCTCTCTCTAATTTGATGTGATTGGTTATGAAATATCAGTTATATTCTGAAAAATAGGATGGCATCTCACACTGTACCATTTTACTGCTTCACTGCTTTAGTCAGGCTGATAGCAAGGAGCTGTAAATAAGGTTGGCTAAAATAATGTAAGGCTAGCACCATGCTAACTGCAGGTGTTTACATTGAGGCTCCCAGCTAGCTACCTGTCATGTCTGCAATTGGGTTAATGGGTTTTGTTGCTCAATATAAACTCTGACTTCATTCTGAAAACATTCCGCTATCAGCAAGGTGGTGCAGTGCCGGATAGTTACTTATACGTCCTGTTTACGCTGCAGGGATGTTTAAGTGAATTTATGGCCAGCTGTGTCTCTGCATTGATATTTCATCATCACTAAGGTCAAAACGTAAAGGGTAATGAGGATCCTGGGTACTTCATCCTGGCTGGACCCTGTTTCAGTGTGCAGATGGGCCTCACAGTCTGACAATGGCTATGGCCAGCAGCTCCACAGGGCAGCTCTTCACTGTCTATAGTGTCTCCCAGTCCCCCCAGTCTGTGGGACATCTGTGGCTCATTGCACACCAGCGACCCCTTGTGGTTAATCAGAAACCTGCAGTCTGGCTGCACAAAGCTGAGCATTTAAGTGTCTTTCACCAGCTAAATTTCTTAATAAGTTCAACTAATAAGCTACAGAGTGCAAAAGCAGTTTTTCTAACAACCGCTTGTATTTCCGTGGAGAGAACATGTTGTTTTTTTCTGCACTCTCCTGAATTTACAAGAGAAAAGAGAAAAGCATGTTCATGAAGCCACCATTATAAAATAACTGAAGTATCACTTGCCACATGATTGCCAGTTATTATCAGGTAATAATTGTACAAATGTTTAATATTCATTCATAAGTCAGTGCTCATGGGTACTGCCATGTCTTTATGCACTGTATTTATAAATATTTAACATAATGTAGCAATAATATATGAATTACTGTAACTATTGATACTATACAATTTGGAGTGGTGGTTTTAAAATACATTTCTTATTATAAAGCAAAAACATTGAAACATTTAAAAATGCATGCTGAAATTAACAACATGTTGTGAATGTCCTCCCTTATTACTGCATAACTACAATCATAATACTATCAAAATACTAAAATGTATTTCAAATGAATGGCTTTAATCACAGTGAATTGCAGTGAAAGCTGCAAAAAAAAGATGTAATTGGAGTTTTGCTGTGTCCATTTTCATGATTTACTATAATTTTTCTCAATAATTGTCATCAGCCAACTTTTTTTGGACATGCTTAAAAGTACTGGTCACATATCATTACCTTGGCTATTAAGCGAAGTCGTTTCAATCCAGTTAACCCGGTCATTTATGGATGATGTGTTCTAAATTCATGATTATGTCTGGCCGTGTGCTGTTTAGTATTAGTATGATTTAATCCAATCTATTCTGTTTATACAGCCGTAATTAGATTGTAATAACCCCTTTATTAATGGTTAATCTTTGTGTAATTAATTTCAGTTGAATCACAATCAATTGTCATTCTATGATGACCTAGGGGTGACTATCAACACATAGCTTTTAACTAAATCATAATTTAATTCTGCAAACATAGGGCCCTAGCTTCATATATTTATGTGAGAAAACAGCCATTGGTACATACAGAACTTTACGTAGAATTTAGAAGTTAAACGATTTACATTTTGCCAGATCAAAGGTTTTACTTAAATATGCATACAAATAAATAGAAATTACATTTTGGCAAGTCAGTTTTTCCATTCACTGGTCTTTTTAGTCATCTTGTAAATAAAACTCAGGTATATCTTTATTCCATGGATCAGTCCTCAAAATGAATATTTTTCTTCTCCTTGGCTGGCTTTCAGTGAATGCCCACTCCAAGTGCAGGATTAAACCCACATGAAATTATAGGGTGAGAATTTAGAGAATGATTGTGAAAAACGCTTTGAAACAGATATAGTGTATAATAACGACCACAGGTCTGAGTTCTTGCTCGTGATATGTCTCACAGCTGTAAACTGTTTGTGACTGTCAACTATATGTCAGATCTGTAATGGGATTTTTTTCAACGTGTGAAAAAGAATTATGGCTAACATTCAGCATCTTGGATATTTTGAATATTATTTTCAGCCAGCTCAAATAATATTCAAAACAATAAGCCTAATAATTTCAATTTCCATGACCATATCCAGTTTGTTTGATATAAAATATTTTGCAATATTAGTTATGGTCTTCTTCCACATAAACTTTCCAGCATGTGTGGAAAATAAAGTTCTATTCTATTCTATTCTATTCTATTCTATTCTATTCTATTCTATTCAACTGCCTTGCACCCAGACACTCATAAAATGAAAATATAGAAGCAGGTCAAGTGAGTTCCGTGTTCTACTTGAGTTTTAACGAAACACAGACCCTGTAACAGGAATGTGTTTAAACCATGTTTTGCCAATTTCCTGTTCCAGAAAAGCACTGAACAGATCACTAAACTAAACAGTCCCTGTTTTTTTTCTAAATTATTGTTTACATGGATTTATTGAATTATTTATTTTACCTGTATATCTCAAAGTTATTATTTCTGGAGACACATTCCGTTTTTCCAAGTTGATGCTATTTATTTGACTTCCAAATAGACTTCAAAATGCTTCTTAAGCTGATGACTACATTTTGCAAACAAAGGGAAATTATCTTCAACAATTGTTAAAAAACAGAAAATATTTTCATCCAACAATTTTAAAAATTGCATCCAGTAAATGCTAGGAAGTGATTGGGTTTGCAAGTGCCTGAATGAAGTGTGTCTGAATGAAGTGTGTCTGAATGAGTGTGTTAAGTCATAAAGTCCTACTGCACCCTGCCCTGTTTAACCAATACATTGGTTCCCACTCACTTCCAGTGTCTCTTTGTTACATTACAGGCCATGAGTGAATGAGTGAAAAGCTTTGAGCTTGTGACACACGTTATAATGTAGAGTTCATTTGTGCAGTGTCAGGGGAATTCCGTGCTTAAAGATGATGTAGTCTTATGTCGGCAATGACTGCGGCCCTATGTGAGTGTGTATGTTGCAATGTAGTGCTAATGCACCAGCACTGAACATGTGTGCACATGTATCTGTGTGTGTGCACTAGTGTGTATGTATGTGCATGCATGGGTGAGCCTGTGAGTGTGTGTGTGTATGTATGCATGGGGGTGCATGTGCATGTGTCTATGTGAGTGTGCTAGTGCATATGTGTGCCTATGCATGGGTGAGCCTGTCTGTATGTGTGTGTGTGTGTATTTATATATATATGTGTATGTTCTGTTCACACATGTGTCAGAATGTGTGTGTGTGTGTGTGTGTGTGTGTGTGTGTGTGTGTGTGCTGTACACACATTTTTCTGAAGGTGTGCGTGTACGTGCTGTACACACATGTTTCTGAAGGTGTGTGTGTACGTTCTGTACACACGTTTCTGAAGGTGTGCGTGTACGTTCTGTACACACATGTTTCTGAAGGTGTGTGTGTGTGTGTGTGTGTGTGTGTGTGTGTGTGTGTGTGTGTGTGTGTGCTGTACACACATGTTTCTGAAGGTGTGCGTGTTGTACACACACATTTCTGAAGGTGTGCGTTGTTCCACAGGAAGCGGCAGTGTGTGAGGTGACAGGCAGTCCTGATGGCAGGTGCTGGGGGCGTGGCCTGTGCTGGACGCTCACTCTAGGAGCCCGACAGGGGGCCACACTTCACCTGGAGACATTCCACAGGTGAGACCCCACTGCTGCTCACCATGTTTCTCCCACAACGTTCTCCATTATGTAATAATGTATGACCCCAACAATGGGTGGAGCTACAGTGTGCTGACAGCCAATGAGCTCATTGAACCAATCAAACATTATACTCTCCACAGCAAATCTGATTGGTTCAGGTCATAGTATGTGGTACCTACTTTGAAAGGTGTTTTTTCCTCTTAGTTGCTAGGTAACTTTAAGCACAGGATAGATATTTCATATCTGTAATATAGATCCAAGAACACAGGTGACAGCTTGAGGGAAATAATTTTAGTCAGAAAAATGACCTTTCCAGCAAGAAAGCTACACTTTCACCGATATGGCTCTCATCAGTCTCAGGGTCATTGTTTCAGACTACAGAAAGTCATGCATAGCTGCAAACTGTCAGATTGAGTTGAGTGAGCCTGCAGCAATAGCTATCACTGATGTAATACTTTGGTTAATACTTGCTTTGTTTGTAATCAGATATAATTAGATGCATGTGCATGTTTTGCGGTGCTATCAAGGAAATGAAGACATTTGTTAACAAAACAGAAAAAAAAGGGAAAATCCATGAATCATTGGCTCCTCCGTCTTTCGCTGTTTTCCCATAAAAAAAAAAACTTCAGAGAACTCTCCAAAGTTTAAGCCTGCATGTGCTGTATGTACAGGGATTGAACCATCTGGAATAAGTTTTCATCAGCGGTACGCTGGGTTGAACTTGGCATACTGTAAATGTTCAGAGGGATATGGCATCCGGATATGGCAAGCAAACAAACTGTATGATTTACTTAATATTTACCCCAACCTCTTCACTGAAAAAAAAAAACCTGGCTATTGGAGAGCAGAAAAAATCACTTTTTCTTCTTCGTGTCAGGACATTATAGTGTACATCACAACCTTGCGTATATGTCTTAGCCTTGCACGTGATAACTTTGAATGTACATCATAACCTGCTCCATGCAAAAAAAAATTAAAAAAAAATGGCATTGCCTTTTCATCATAACCATGATGCAAAATGAATTGCCAAACATATTAAAGAATCAAAACGGGCAGTTTGACTTTCACCCGCAGGTAGCTGAGATTTCACTCCCACAGAGCAGTGGTAAGGAAGGATGACAGATTTTGGCGGGGAGCAGAGAGACTTTCACTCCTCTGTTCTCCCCTCCCTTTTGTTGTGTCGTCATTTTCTCATTGAGTGTTTTTTTATGTAGTTTGCAGTGATATAGTCAAGCTACAGTATATCCGCACAGAGTAAACCTACCTACATTTCTGGGGATGTACAGTATACTCTATACTCTATAATGCATATGGGCTTTGGAGTTACAGTATGCCCACCTATTAGCCTTATTACCATTAATACATATGGGCTTTGGAGTTACAGTATGCCCACCTCCTCAGACAGTATACCCACCTATTAGGCTTATCACCATTAATACATATGGGCTTTGAAGTTACATTATGCCCACCTCCTCTGACAGTATACCCACCTATTAGGCTTATTACCATTAATGCATATGGGCTTTGGAGTTACAGTATGCCCACCTATTAGCCTTATTACCATGAATACATATAGGCTATGGAGTTACAGTTTGTCTGCCTCTTTAGACAGACTTATTGAGGGCGGGGGAAAAAAAACAAGAGAATAATAACCAGTAATGTAAACCTAATGGAGAACAACCCACGCTTCATAGAGTACACCATGGAAGCTGCATCAGAACTGTACGTTTTGTGAGAGCGAAAAGGAGTGGCAGGGCGGTTTTGAAAGGGTGTGTTTGTATAGGCGTGATGTCATGTTATGATCAGTAAAAGACTTGCAGACATGTTCATATATGTATGTACTTTGATGTATGTGGACCGCCATTTCCAGCGAGCCAACGACGGCGGAGCGTGTCTCGGCGTGCCAGGACATTATGAAACCATCTCTGAACCCTCGCACTCAGTGCAGTCTGTTTCCACGGCAATAAAGTCAACACAGCTCCCCAGGCTCATGCGAATTTTAGGGAAACACGAATAATTGACTGTCTTACTGAAAGAGCGAAAGCAGTCGTCTTCCATCATTTCTTTGGTTTCTTCCCGTCAGTGTTAATTTAGTCCGGACATTTTGTATTCCCTCAAATAATTCCAGTTTTCGTGGTCAGGAATATTACCTCATAGAGGTTGAGTGACTCTTCCCTTCCTATTTCATTACTAGGAGCTCAATAGCACTACTGGTTTGATTCTATCAAACACACTTAGGCCTAGTTTCCCAGACATCAATTTAACCTAGTCCAAGCATTTTTTTTTTTTTTTTTGCAAAGGAGATCTTAATTGAAGTCTCCTTTTAGTCAAAGACTAGTTTTAATACATGTCAACGAAATGCCCCTTAGTCTCTAAAAGGGCATGTTTACAGAAATCAAAACAGACTTTCATCTCCTGAAGGGAATATGTTATTCTTTTACAAAAGACGTTTTTGCAACAAGGGGATAAAATAAAACGTTTTAAGTCATTTTTGACCAATCACGGGGCAGCCTGGCCTTTTAAATCCTCATGCCTACGGTTAGTGCATGAACAGGGAAAACCCCGTTTAATTCTTACAGACAGTAACGCACAAAAAGAAAACATTAAAAGTGAAAAGGGTCGTTCTGCTTTGTGACTGTGCTCACTACTGCTTGAAAACAGCTGTATTTTTACATGTGTTTTGGTGGAACAAGAGGACAGCTTACACTTCTGTACAGGTTTTCTTCAAAAAAGGAAATATGCTAAACACATATCCCCTAAAGGTATATTTTTCTACTGTTTGTGCAAGATTCCAAATTCAATTAACAGTTGGGAGTGTGGTTTTTTAACCTGTGTTTACCCTGTACTTACATTGTGACTCAGTGGCATACAAAAGCAGAGTAAAATATAGAGCACTAAAACCAATAAATCCTATGGATGCATCTTTGTCATAAAGAAAATGACAGGAAGGTAATTTTCCTCTTGAGACTACCGCAGGGAAGCATGGCTCTGATAGGGCTTTCCTAGACAACACACTGACGTGCCTTATTTAACGTAGCCAACACAAGGTTTCCCCTAGGGCAGGTTTACCCAGGTAATTGTGCTGCTGCTTTGGTTTCTCCGCCTGTTTGTTTGCTTTTCGTCTGGCTCCACGTAACGATATTCTCCACTCGCCCCTGGTCATGCTGTATTTGGTCTCAACTCAACCCTCTTGACCTCTGAGAATGGAGCATCTGGATAACTTTGTCAACTTTTCTGTCCAACAATCTGATTAGGGCTGGAACATTTACACAGGGTTGTACTTGGCCAGCTTAAGATAATTTCAAGCACACAGCTTTGAGACACCTGAATGATTCATCAGTAATTCACTACTATCTTATTAGCAAAGCTCATACCAAGAAGTTGAGTTGAGATGAAGTACATTGGGAATTAGCCTGGCTCAAAGGAAGGGCCCTATAAGTGAGCACGGGCCGAGCTCAGTAGCTAAGCTTGGCGGTCTCGTCCTCTCGTTGCTAGGGTGTGCACCCATGAGGTCATTGATGCTGGTCTTGCTCTTCTCGTTCTCGGTCTGCCTGCAGTTAACACGCGTAATGTAAAGTGTGCTAGTCGCTCTGAATGAAAAGCTGAGGAGTAAATGTGTCTTCTCTCCTATTATTAGCACCTCTAGCTAATATTTTTGTGTCAGAACTGATCTAGGTCTTGTTTTCAGTCTTAAAGGTGTTTAAGTTTATCTGCTCAATTTCAAAACAAAATTATACTGACCTTGTTCTGACCAGTCTCTTCCTTTTGCTGCCAGTACCTGTGCCCCTCTCATTTTCAGTTTGTTTTTACATGTTTAATTTAGGTGTACAACTTTCTCTGGATGCCAAATTGTAAATGCACTTTAGGGTCTTCTCGCTTGTTGTTCTGCTTTTCTGTAAGTTCCTTTGCTGTAAGGTGTGATTCGCTACACTCTGGTTCTGTTTAATTCATAAAATGTAGGGTGTGAGAGCTGAGCTGTATAGAAGGGTCTGCTGAATGGTGAACTGCACACGCTCCTAACGGTTTTCTCCACTTGTCTCCAGGACGTGTGCCCATGAGGTCGTCGACGCTGGTCTTACTTTTCCTGATCAGCGTCCAGGCTGTACTGTACATGGGAGGGGAGGCCCAAGCCCAGGACCGGCGCGAAGCCGGGACGGACAGAGCCGCTGGTCACTCCAGGACAGCGGCGGGGCTGACCGCCTCCTCCCCCGGCGGCACCGCCAGTGCCGGCCAGTCGCACCAGGACTCCCACTCTCACTCCATCCCCACGGTGGACCCCAAACTCTTCACTAAGCGCCGGTACCGCTCGCCACGGGTGCTGTTCAGCGTGCTGCCCCCCGACTCGGACGAGGGCATGGCCCGCGTGGGGGGCCCCGGGTCCGGGGCCGGGGCGGGCTCTAGGGTGAGGCGGCGGGCCAGCCAGCCTCTGCACCGTGGAGAGTACTCTGTATGCGACAGCATCAGCAGTGGGTGGGTGTGGGGAACAAGACCAAGGCCACGGACATTAGGGGCAAGGAGGTGACGGTCCTGCCCGACGTCAACATCAACAACGTGATCAAGAAGCAGTTCTTCTTCGAGACCACGTGCCGGAGCTCCACCAGCAGGTCCGGGTCGGGGGCTGTCGGGGGGTCGGCCTCGGGCTGTCGAGGGATCGACAGCCGCCACTGGAACTCCTACTGCACGAACACGCACACCTACGTGCGTGCCCTCACCACCTACGAGAATATAGTGGCCTTCCGCCTGATCCGGATCAACGCCGCCTGCGTGTGCGTTCTCAGCCGCAAGTCGTGGAGACACTGACGCCGTGGCAACCAGCCATGCAGCCCCATCGTCCACGACGCCCCCACCACCCCACCACCCTCACCCAAGTCCCCACCCCCACTCCCCCCAGAGCAGCCACAACAGCCTTAATGCCAATGAACTGACCCCCCCAAAACACTCAAAAAAACCCTCGCCTCCCCACCACCACCCCCCTTCCCCCACCCTACCTCACTCACTGTAAATTATTGGTTGTTTTAAGTTATAAGGACTGCATGTCATATTTATAGTTTATACAGTCAAAAAACGATATATAAATATATATATTATATATAAATATACAAAAAAGAAAAAACCCAAGCTTTTGTTGTGTTGTTGTTGACATTGTTATTTATTAAACGCATCCGTACATGGCTAGAGTATGGTTGTCCTTTATGAAAGATTTCAATAGCCTGGAAGAATGCTATGGGTTAACAAGCAATGGTGGGGACTGCTTTAACACCTGAATAAATGAATGACTGTAAAACAAAACATTTAAAGGAATGGAAAAATGAATGAAAGTAGGGTTTGAAGAGGACTTTGCTGTGAGTCCTGCACTCTCTCATTAAAACACACAAACACACACACATTAGCACACAACATCATGCACACTCACTCATGCATGCACAAATGCAAACATGCACACATTGTACCCATTAACACACAACCACATACACAGATACACACACACACACCCATTCACACACTTCACCACACACACACACACACACACACACACACACACCATTCACACACACACACACACACACACACACACACGCAAACAAACACATACTGCCCCACAGGGTCCTCCCATAAAAATATACAGCACACAGCAGGCGGATGGCCATCCATCGCCAGCCACCAGACACTGCAGAGCACGTTTGTAAACCAAGCTGGGGGGTACGCCAAAGGTCAGGTGTGTAGCAGGGTACGGAGGTCAGCGCTAACATCTGGATTCAACATCTGCGGTCTCAGAGGTCACGCTGCTCGGGAATGCATGAAACACTGTCTTTGTGAAACACCTTCTCATTCCAGAGCCTTCCATCACCGCATGTTTGAACAGACTGATTGCAGGGTTAGGATATCCATCTTTCAGCACTAAACGGGAAGAAACAAATTTGCTTCTCCATTGCCTTTCTACAAGGTTCCTTCTGTCTTAAACCATCTCTGGTGAGAAGACCAGAACTCATTATTTAATGGTTTGGTATTTAAACACTAAAACTCATAAAGACCTTAACCTGGGATCTGGT
Source organism: Albula goreensis (assembly GCA_022829145.1). Taxonomy (NCBI): domain Eukaryota; kingdom Metazoa; phylum Chordata; class Actinopteri; order Albuliformes; family Albulidae; genus Albula; species Albula goreensis. The sequence goes on from CM040752.1 coordinate 34,149,186, forward strand.
CAAAGGCCCTTAGTCTCGTTTATGGCACATACAATTCAATCAAATCAGACTTTACATCACAGCACAGACTTCTTTGTGTATTTTGAATTTACTAAAGAAAGGCAAAAAGATTGTCTGGAATGTGTTCCTTTCATTCAAAAACCAAGCTGTGGATGACCTTGGATTCCACTTTGGTTGAATTGAATTTGCCCTAAAGTAGTTTGTCTGTGTAATGCATACACTGCCATACACGTCTCTCATCCGCTACTGAAGCAAACAGCATCTCAGGCAATACGATGAATGGAGTGCTGTGTAAAAGTGCTGGACAGGCCAGGCTGCCTATTATGGCAAAGCAAGAGGAAATCACAGAAACGGAAAGAGGAAGGTCAGCTGGGGTGTGTTCGACAGGGGCTCTGGTGATGACAGCTGCTCACCTTGCGTTGTTAGCAAAGGTGTCTAAGGTGAAGCTGGCATGACACTCTGAGGGGACAGACATCATAAACAGAAGGACACAGTGGGGAAAGATGCCAAACAAAAACCAGATAAGCAACCACGGATCAGTTGACAGCAAATTTTCAACCGGAGACGAGAGCAGCCAGCTTCATTTAAAAAAAAACCATTTGTGTCCCAATATCTTATTAAATGACATACTATTTTTTGAGAGACAGTAAAACTTCCATTACTTCATTAAAAAAGACATGCATTTTTCTACAGGAGCTGAGGCCAGATATCACAGTGTGTGGAATTTAAATTCTCACACATTTGCGTTTGTGGAATTTGGTGATGCTATCTCACTTTGCATCCCAGACGTTAGAGACATCTCGTGAAAAGAATTTTGGAGTGTAAACAGGAAGGAACTACCTTTTGGATGAGTCAGTCCATTCAACCTCCTGAGGCAGAGAGCCCAGGATCCATGGAGGATACTCCCATGAGCAGTGCGGAAATCTCTCGCCCAAGCGTCTTCTGCTACCGCTTTCTGCTACCGCTGCCTAATTGCATGCAGCTTCCTGTGTTGGCACATGTTTTGTTGAACTGACCCCTTCCTCAAGCACCTGGTGAAGCATTTCCACAGCAGTGTAAAATGGCACAAAAACACAAATTACTCATGTCAGTCTGTTACAGGAATGCTCACCTGTGCTCTCGTTTAATGTGGAATGTTACAAATGCTCGTTTTAATGTGGACCTCATCCACACGGTTACAAAGTGAACCTCATCCACACAGACTCCCATCACACAGCAAGCCTCATACTGAACCTCATCCACACAGCGCCTCATCTCATCCACACGCGAGCCTGTGAGCCTCATCCACACAGCGAGCCTCATCACACAGTTAACCTCATCACACAGTGAACCTCATCCACACATCCACACAGTCATCACACAGAACCTCATCCACACAGTGAACCTCATCCACAGTGAACAGCGAACCTTATCCACACAGTGAACCTCATCACACAGTGAACCTCATCCACACAGTGAACCTCATCCACAGCCTCATCACACAGTGAACCTCATCCACACAGCGAACCTCATCACACAGTGAGAACCTCACCACACAGTGAACCTCATCACACAGTGAACCTCATCCACACAGTGAACCTCATCCACACAGCCTCATCCACACAGCGAGCCTCTCATCCACACAGTGAACCTCACCACACAGCGAACCTCATCTACACAGCATTCATTAGCATTCAGACTGGTTTCGGAACATGTTTGCTGGAACGGGCAAATTCATAATATCCCAATACCATTTTCTGGGCCCAATGGTTTTAATTTTCAGAACAGTAATTGAGTAGTATACCTGCTTTCATGCATGAGAAGCCAGAATTTGTTTTAAGGGAGCTGTTTGACTGTATTGTCATTCTCAGAGCTGTGGTTTGTGCGTTATTATATTTGTACAAATGTGCATTGCTTTCTTGGCCAGAATCCCCTTGAAAAAAGAGGGCAATCTCAATTGAGCTTCATTCTGGATAAATGAAGGATAAATAAAAACAGAACCAGAGGCGCATAATAAGAAGCCAGATCTTCCCCAGTGTACGTGAGCCCTTATAGACATAGTAATGGAGGCGAGATCTGCCGTTTGAAGCGTTACATCACTCTCACATTGAGGGAGGAGACCTATTCTTTGCCGGGACCTGCCTGTCAAGTTACCGCAAAATATCAAACTTTCACTGCCGCATTAATCTGGATGACACATTAGACAGTTCGCGTCACAAATTCCAGGGATGGTTTTCCCACGCCAGAAGTGGATTTTTTTTAAATCTGGTTTGGTCTGTAAGGAGTATAGAATATTGTGTATAGGTTAAGGATGAGGTGGAATCCCTCCACATGCATAAAATGGAAGAGCTAACGCCTGACGGTGAATCCTAACTGTATCCCCTGGGGTTACAATACATTATGAGTGACCAGCACGCTGCAGTTTCCCATTCACTGAATCTGAAAATGTTTTCCTTTATTTTTCGACACATACTTTCCCTCCTCGTTTGTGGTATCAGCTCCACCCACTGAGAGCATACCACCACCACCCCTCCACCCATCCACCCAGCCACAGACTGAGGAGGAAGCAGCCGCAAACGTGACTCTTCTGATTCACGTGGAAACCAGCCATTGCTATTTTTTCCACACTGAAATGCTTGTCGCGTGTTGCCTCATGCCATTGGAGGAACACAGAGCCAAAAAGTACACAGTTCATGAACCTGCAGGTACCTGGCCAAGATAGGCTGACAGAGGGTGATGAAATCGATGGGTTTAACTGGCTGAGCCTGAGTAAGTTCATTGGTGAGGCTGAGTACATATGGACCCCTGGCTGTAGCAGGTAGTGGCACAGCCAGGACACAAACTCGCAGCCACACACACACTCAGCTGCATCATGAACATGTGGCTTTACACTGTGCTCCACCCAAAGGCCTCACCATTACAGTTTTAATCTAAGACAACGGGGATCAGAGGCAAAAGCTGAATTATAATATGTAGCTTGATAAATTATTTCTTAAATAGAGCTGGAGCAGTATGCCTTCTCACCTTTTTGGAAACTTTTCGCAAAGGAGAATGAAATATTGCCTATGGGTGTATTATCTTTATTATGAAGATACTGATGGTGAGATCAGAGATGGCAGAGATGATGATGATGATGATGATGATGATGATGATGATGATGATGATGATGATGATGATGATGATGATGATGATGATGATTAATAGCAGTATAATTATTACCACTACTACTACCACTCTTCCTCTCTATATTCCCCTAATCTCAGGTGAGACGCACATTACAAACTTCCCCATGTGCTTCTCTCTCTTGCCATCCAATACCCTCTGGTACAAAATGGCTGCCTTGCTTCACTCAGCTGTGTACTACATATTAATGATTATTCGACAGTAAAGCACTTACAGATATTGTAATACAATATGAATGAAAATGTATTATCATTATCATTATTATAAGTAGTAGTAGTAGTAGTAGTAGTAGTAGTAGTAGTAGTTGTAGTGGTGGTATACATTCACCCAAAGTCCCTACATAAAGCATTTCACTACAATGCGATGTTGTCTGCATAACTTGTTAAATTCTCAACCTCCTTTGAAAAAGTAGTCGGTATTCTGAGTTCTCTGTATTTGTTCCTTGAAGCCCTTGTCACACTGAAGCAGTCTGCTCTTTTGAAACAAACAAACACAAAGGGGAGAGAGAAGATCTCAAAAGAGGAGCTATACATATCTGTGTCTTCCCTTTCCTCCCTGTTTATTTGAGGTGTGGGATTTTCCTCTGGGCTTGCAGTTGGAAACTTGTCTCAGCATGGTATTATATTATAACGATATTTCTGCGTTATTATCACGGCACAGCAGGCACACGAGTGGGGGGTAGGGGTGAGTTGGTTGCGAGAAGTTGCTAATTACACACTTTCAAAAAGGAAAGAAAAATGGACTTGTTTACAGGAGCTCTCTGGGGACTTGATTATCAAAGCAGAGTCGAACGTTGTGCTGGAAAAGTAGGCCAGAAATTGGAAGCTCCTCATAAAGTCCTGACGCCCATCAAATGTGCTAATTTCAACACAACTGTCATGGTGTTTCTTCATTCGCTGTGATACCGCACACCTGTGTTTACAGGCATGGCACACACTGGGGTCTGGTGTTATCACAGACAGCGCGGAGCGGGGACCTCGAAACCTGATGCGTTTCATCATTACTCTACGCTGAAGGGAGCAAGAGTAGTTCTTAATTACATGCGAAACGTTCAAAACAATAATTACAAAAAAAAAAAAACTGAAAAAATACTCATCTGCATTCCCCCACCCCCATCTGCAATTATGTAAAGCTACAAGAAAAGAGGATTTAGAGAGATGGTCTGTTTTTGCAAATTATTAAATAATGGGTTTTCAAAGCCCCATGGGAGCTGAGACTGCGACCGCTGAGGGGTCCGCCGATAATTAATTAGCTCATTTGCAAAATATTAGCACATGTTGGAATGAATCTGGTCCAGGAGGCATTGAAAATCCATTATAGCGGGACAGCTGATCACAATCAGTGACCTGTTTAATACAAATTACACTTTCTTATGACAACAGCCATTTAATATGCTTTTGTGTGTAATTTGCATTTAATTTGGGTCAAACGCTTTTAAGCCCTGACGGACAGTGATTGTGGCCTGGCTGCCAAACCATTCATCTTCGCGTTTCCTGCTTGTTTCTGTTCATATACAAAGTGAAAAGGCTGGATTTTGAAACCATAAAAGCCTGATTTATTGTTATTATAATATTATGATTATTATTAGTGCAGCCTAATTTTACATGTCACACTGTTCTCAGCACATCATTGGACCTTTGGCCTCAGTGAGGACATTGTGGCAGCCAATCAGTATCTTGGTCATCTCATCCGTATTCTGGCAGTCTCAAACTCAATGCGCACGCAGAATTTCATTCCAAAGAATTAACATGGCTTTAATTTGTACCATTACTCCTTAGGAATACACTTCCATGCACCTCTCCAGTTAAAGCAGTAAATAGGCAATGTGTATGATCTAGATATTAAAAGCATCTCTTTTTACTTCATACATCTAAATGCAAACCTACATGATTAGTTTAGCGAATGACTGAACTATAGATCTAATGAAGAGTGGATGCAGAATATACCGGGGGCTCTTCATGGTGTTGAGATTGTCACCACTATTGCAGCTATACATTCAGACATGGGCATTGTTCTTTCTCCACTCACTTTGTCTCTCATGCATATCTGTATGAAAACTAGAGCTGTAGAATCACACTCTATCTCCATGGAAACTTTCAGAGAGTGTTGATTTCGAAATGAGAGCAGGTGTATGGCTTTAGCTCAATACAAGACCACAGTCAGGCAAAATGACAAAATTTCGTTTTTGGTTGAGATTCAAGGTCAATAAAAATGTATGGATCTACCGTTTTGTTCAAGCAACAGTGCACTCCAGTGGTAAACAACTATATAGCATTACACACACGGTGCTCCCTCCCAAATGGTTGAAGTGGGAAAAATCCTCATGCATGCTGTTGTAGCAGAGATGAAGAGTCACGAGCCTGAATTGAAAACAGGGAAACATGGGTAAACACAGATCTAAGATGAACAAATGAAGCATTGTCTCCTACGACCTTGTTTTAGCAAGAAAAAAAAAGAGTAAATCCCACAGTGTTTCGGTGCACAGAAATGGAGCTCGACTATGACCACCAGACTGAAGCTCAGCTCTGCGCAGAGTATCTTAGCATTCGCTATGTTAAATATTTGTCCTTTCAGTGGCATATAAATGTAATTTAATGGGTTTCTGAGACACTGTTGATACATTCTATCCCGAGGTTTGAAGAGTCTGTGGTGGTGAGACACGGCCTGAGCTCTCCCTGGACCTCCAACAGCTGCGCCCTCAATGTGATGGCTCAACATCTGGCAGAACCACCCGCAACACACGCCAGCCCACACCAGCCAAGGCGAAGACACAACACAGCACATGACCTTTCAATTGTTTAATGTTTTTATGCGCTGTAGGAGGGCACAATGAGCACAGAAAAAGTGTGCTGATTCACTGTGTTTTCATCATCTGGGAATGGTTTTAAGTTGGGTTGTTGTTTTCAGAATGTAAGATAGCCGTTTATATCAGCCTGCCAACCTGCCTGCACCTGCAGCATGAGAAGCACGTTCACTGGCACAGTGACTGCGTCGCAAAACAGGTCTTCACAATTTAATTTCAAATGAGAAAAAAAATTATAGAAGGTTATTAAAGATGAACAAAGGTTTACTTCTTTAAACAAAAGAGAGGCAAAGTATATTGCTAAGTATAAAAAGGTCTAGTTCCTTTCCTTATTTTTAATGTTTTATTTATCCATTGTTAAGCAGGTTATGTTAACTGGGGATTCAATTCTCTTTTGAAGTGACCTGTCAGATGTTGACCAGGTGGCCAGATGTTGGCAGCCAGTTATGGGAATTCGATCAGGATGCTGGAGTTTGAACCTGCTTGCTCTATCCTATTCATACCATATTATGGAAAGAGTGTGTGTCCGTTCACAGTTTCAGTGAGAAGGAATAGGGAAAACACACCTTTTTTGGGTGAACCCTGCCATCTAGTGTCAACAGCGGTTTACAGCTAAACATCAGACCATATAATCCAGAGATGTGAGATGTGGGTGTTGCCTTCTGTCCTAATGCAACCCAGACAAAAACCCTGATGTACTATATATTACTATGTATTTTATAGCAGTGTAATAAACAATCAAAGACACAAGTGAAACAGCAGACCAAAAGCTGCTTACCTTGTCATGGTCTGTAAAGCCCAGCTGTCTGAAGATGCATTTAAAGTATGTGCAAACTTTGCTTTCATGCATCCAAAACAGTTTATTACACTTGTTATGACTGTAATTAACCTGAGGTTAGGTAGATTGACCTAACTGACCTTGGGGCTAAGAGACATGAGTAAATATTATTGAAAGCCATTTTCTGTGTTAGGGCAAATGGTTTGCATTACATTAGGGTCATTTAGCCTTCGGTGCCTAATGGCTTAATTAAATGTAGCTATATTATTATGGTATTGCGAGTGATATATTGGCGGTTCTGATACTGAAGGAATAGACTCTGATGCCCATGCATTACATTGCATCCTTTCATGGGTTTTATTTTATTTTTTTTTTTTTTTTTTGCTTATCCTGAAGTGATCTTTAGAGCTATCGTCCTCCTCTCTGTCACCTGACACCTGGGAAGGTTGCTAGGTTATCTCAGCTCAGTTGCTAAGTAACCCCTGCGATCGTGCGAGAGCACAGTTCTGTAGATTAGGAGCGAAAATGAAGATGTCTGAATTTATTGTCTGTGAAATTGTACACCCTGATAGCATAAAATATTTTTAAAACATTTGGTCCCCTCATGGCACTCTCCATCCAAGAATTATAAAAACATTCAAACTTTCTGGATCATGTTTATTATGTTAAATTATTGAAAGAAGTTAAATTAGTTAGATTCCTCTTTACAGGAAAACAATATATTATCATTTAACAAATAGAGAGGAATATTTTCACCAAGGCAAACTGTGTAGCATTACAATAAAAACGAACATCACTGCAATGATCCCAAACTAAACCCAAGCTTATTTTGCTTGTATTTATAAGATGGTTTCCATTGGCAAGTCTTAGTTTGCTTACTTAGGATTACGGAAACATACCACTTTACATAACTATAGAATTACATTCACATCAAAAATGTCGCCTGCAGCTCAGGGGTTAGAGTAAAGAATGAAACACAACCTGCATGCACTCTAAGTGTTTAGACATGTTATTTATTTGCTATTTTCTTTCTCATTATGAAACGTAATTTCAAATGTAGGTCAAAGGAACAATACTGAGACATAGTGTACCTGAACAGATAAAGCATAGTCACGTCTAACAGCACTAAGCACAGACTGATAATGGCAAAGCTGCATGAAGCAACTTAGCTGGTAGGAAACTCGTATGAAAGCGAGTGACTGGGGTCCTTTGTTTGCGAGGCGACAGTACTCCAAGACAACAGACTCTCTGTGTCACCTCCTCCATTTGGAGGGAAAATGGAGAAACAGAGGACTGTGCCAGATGTGTCGTTGTACATGAGAGTTCGCATGTACGAGGAGAGAGGTCATGAACCCAGACACTGCGTCCATTGTGAAATCTTCCTCCAGAGATATGGAGTGCTGTCAGCGACACAATATTTAATCAGTATTGCCTCCTTACACACACAGCAGAGCCCTTCAAACGCCCAAAGTACAACCAGAGTTCACGCTGGGACACACCACGATTTATAAGCTGCTCCCACTGTACCGCTATTGCTATCTATGTTCTGATTTAGTATTGCAATCTAGCTATGGAAAGCCAATACAGATTCCCAGAAGACGAGAAATAATCTGTTTATGTAAGATACAGATCATCTGTGAGAGGCTAACTGCAGCCTTGTTCCTTAATTTATGAGAAATTTGTGAGAAATGGGTGCCAGCCCATAATTTTTGCTGTTACTTGTCATTTGCTGTATAGAAATGACTCTTTATTTTGTAAAGTTGCCAGTCTCACCCACCAGCAGATGGGGCTATTTTAACAGCTTAGTTTGGAACTCCATAGTACACCTAATTTGCTCAAGTTAAAGCAGTGTGTTTTTTTTATTCCTACATACATAAAGCCAATCAACAAAAACTGTAATAAAAACCTGCATCAGTGGAACCACAGAGTTTTTCAGGAGATCAGGTGTAAATGACGTACCACATGATGGATAAATACCGTGAGAAAGACGCCTCCCCACTGTGGCCCAGTGCACTGAAACTCTATCCACCTTGGCAAACCAAACTGTCCACTACAAGTGCATTCTTTAGGACCACAGGTGGAGCAGAGGATACAGAAACCTGGGATGTGGAGTCAGACGTTGATAGAAAAAAGGTGTACAGCCGAGGTACTCTGCTGCAATTCCTGCAGAGCCAGTAATTAGGGCTGTAAAGCCTAAAGATATGCCAAGAATTCAGCAGGCATCCCCAGGCCAGATGGGTCCTGAGATGGGGGCTATCTCTGATTCGGGATTAAGGTCACATGGGGAGCGTTTATCTGACTGTGATGAGAGAGCTTCAGCTGGGACCACCCGCCCTGGGCACAGGGTGCCACTGCTGTGTGTGCTGGCCTTGCTTTTCACCTTAAAACCAGCAACCTGCTCAGTCCCAAGAAACCAGGCAGTTTCTTCCCCTGGGAGCAATGTGGGGTTAAGGGCTTTTCTTGCTGTGGCTGGATTTGGTGAATGGAGGTGAATTGGAAGTTAGGATGAGGCCTTCATGGTTTGAGATGATTGGGAGGAGAAGACAAACAAAAAAATGATTCCACCTTGTTCATGAAAACACAGCAGAGGTAAAGAAGCTGTAGAGATAAGGTATTACCTGAGCAACGCGCCCTTTAACCATATAAACAACTGTGCCGAGTGAAAAAACAAAAACCACCACACCCTGTAGCTCTCCAGGACCAGGGTCGACCATCGGTAATGGTTAAAGAATTGGGCGGGTAGTGCAGAAGCGTGCGGTTGTATCCTTGGACAAGATACTTGCACTTTGGTACCTGCGTCTCTTCAGTAAATACCATGCTGTATAAATGAATTGTATGTTGAAAGGTCTCTCTGCATAAGAGCACTTCCATTTTAATTTTGTTTACCACTTGGTGGTGTTAGTATGGGGGTGGCCATAGAAATTGGTTGTTGTTGTTGTACTTTATTCAGCAGTCATATTTTTCTCAAGCCCACACAAGAGCTGTTATTTCATAAGGAATCATACTACAAATACCAAAAATGATAATCCAGCTATATACAGTTTATTTATTTTGTAATTTCATGCAGAATTTTTAGCATCCCTGGTAGAAACCACTGTCTGTTTTTGTATACAGAAAAATTACCAAATGGTATCCATGGTAATCCAAGTTTTTCCCATTTTGCAATCTTTTGTATTTCACGCACCACACTGTAAAGCTCAACAAGTTCAGCTTACTCAAATTGTTTTAGAAAACCCACTGCCTTGTGAACATTTCAATGGGGCAAATTAATCAGTTTAAGCTAGAGACTGGCGTTAAAGAACACAGATAACTTACACCACTTAAGATGAGGCTAAATTAATCAATTTAAGTTATCAGGTGTCTTTAGCTCAAGCTGATTAACTTGGCCCTGCTCAGATGGTTCAAGGCGATCAGTTACCTTAAAACATACCAGTAAACAACATGTTGGGTTTTACAGTGCAGTCCAGAACACCATCTGGGCCTTATGATCCATGCTGTCTGAACCATAAGATCGGGAAATGACCCTAAACTTCTGAATTCAGAAACAGGGAACCAGGCTCAGATACGCTAGATCATTCAAACATACTGCATATAATGGTCATTAAAAGAGGCGATGGAACACATTATTTTCATTGAATTTTGTTAAAAACAAAAATAAGCGAAACGTCATTGTTTTAACCATGCTTTTCCACCGTGCTGACCACAAACAGTAAACAGATTACCAGCCTTTTGTTTGGAGCGCAGGATAATCTCTCTCTGGCAAACGGAGGCAGTGTCTGGCTTAAGGGTGGGTCTCCCCCGGCTTGTTTTCGGTTCTTCATAAAGCCACGCAGTGTTCGCTCACGGCTCAGAAGTCTCGCCATCCAATTAGCAAAACCCAAAAATGTCACAATAATTGGCCAGGAACTGGCAGGTCTCCACCCCTGCACAAAGCTTAATTCAGCGAACACTCGGCTGGTCACCGTTAATGAAGTGCAGGGGAATTACAAAAACCTCTATCACAGTACCTTTATCTTGGGAAAAAATGAAGAAAAATAAGATGTAGATGGTAAGGATATAATTGTTGGTGTCCATTAATGGTGCTTTTTTTTCTTCTTTAGGGTCATGTAGAGGTCATAATTCGTGATTTACAACTGATTTTACATAAAATGGCATTTAAATGTAGTTTTATGTCTTACACAAATTAGAATGAGCAGTGGACAATCAATATGAATGTCAGTTGACCTGGAAAATCAATATAAATGCTGCAACGATTGTAGCATTTGAAAATGTGCAATAGGCAGGGATCATAATGACAGAGGTGTTTTTGTTGCTATCTTTTGGATCAAAACTGTGTGCTGGAACCAGAACAGATTGCAAAAGAAAGGTTTTGGACCGAGGCCATGGGCAAATGGAGGAGAGAATCAGTTTTATGGACCCCTAAAAACCAACTCTGTGTCGAGCACTGTGCAAAGACAGGCAAATTCTACTAGCCATGAAATCATGGACTGACTCAAACTAAGGGAAGCAGTGACTACTACAGCTAGCTAGGTAGCAATGATGAAACAAAACAAATGAAATTAAAGAACTTTGAAAAAAACAAACTATGTATTTGTTTAACTTGCTAACTGGATGACTAAATAAAATATGCTTATGGCTAACTGTGTGAATGGCAGAGAAATTCACACACACACAACAATAAACACTGTAGTTCTCTACAAGGATGATGGCAGAGAACTGTTTGTAGACTTACCCAATCTTAGCAACACCATTGGTCAATTCAGCTGAGTGAAGACGAGGATGTGAGCAGGGATGTTGCTAAACTTTTATCACTGCTTTTATCACCAGTGCCCACATCCTCACACTTGCAGTTTATGATACATTTTTAAAAACTAGTTATTTTTCATGATCATTTACTGGGGCACAACAAATTATTACTGGGGCACGTGGCCCAGTAAATAGGGTCTGGTGAAAACCCTGGATGTGTGTCCCCTAAAACGCATGCAGGTAGCCTCTGCTTATTTTCACTCTGCAGTCCTTCAGCTCAGCTCAGCTGAGTGGCTCGCCCAGCGAGGGAGCATACTAGCAGCCCGTCAGCATTTTGATAATTGGCCCCAGGTGAGCAATAGCAGAAGTCAAAATAGTTGGTGAATTGTCGGCCCGCTGCTGGCGATCGATGTGGCGCCGATCTGCAAAACGCTGGCCTGCCAACAGCTGCTTATGATGGCGGGAGAGGTTTCAGGAAACTTTCATATTGGATGGAGTTACAACCACCTCTCAACACACTGACTACTTTTGACCAATCAAAAGTTTTGAGTTTTTAGCTGTCCATGGCAACAGGTAAACAACGATTGGATCTTCTCAGTCAGGTACTGCTTGCATATGGTAGCTCCACACATTTTTGGTGTAATCAAGCCTCGTTGTCATGTCACAGCTGATGGCAGGCTGGATGGAGCTTATCAAACTGAGGGCTACGCATGAAATGAACTGGGGGAAAAAAACCCTGGTGCTGCCCGTCCAGGGGTCATCGCAAATCAGCATCCCTGAACCGGCCACACCTCTGCAAGGACATTGAACTGGTCCTCCTGTCAATCATTTAGCATTATGGGAGCAACATAGCTCAGACTCCATAAATCAAACTCGGAGTGACACTGTAATAGTTCTGAGCACTGGATTCCAGTACAAACAACCCTTCAATGAAGCACGCAGTAACTTAATGGAGATGGATCAAGGACCGTATCTGTCATGTTGAAAATGAAAGTAGACTTGAATTGCCTAAGCCATGTCTGTATTTTGCATGTGCCCCCATTATTTCCATACCAAACACAAAGAGATAAGGAATACAGGGTAGAGATGACAGGCTGTTCGTAGTGAACCGTATGGCGGTATGGATGTCGCCTGTATAGACAGAGGGAAGATAAGCTAGAAATGTCTCGTCTGTTTGGTTTGCAGGGATGTGCTCTAACACAAAGACGATATGAGTGGGTAAATAACTGTAAATCAGATACAGAAAAAAAAACATCTTCACAAAGACAAAAATCCATTCAGACATTTAACTAATGTCTCTGAATTCGTTTTTCCATTAAAACCAAGAGCACAGGTTTACCGTGAGCACACATCTACATTAACATGCCATGTTCATGATACAGACTTTTATCCCAACACAGAACCTTGAAAAGCAATTCCAGACAGTCTCCACGGCCCAGCCGGGCGGAAACAGATTACATTTTAATTGTAGATTTGTGTACAATGATGGTGCAATTCATTTCCAGCTGTAAAGCAGCATGTTTTCTTAATTTTGTACTAGTTAGATCCAGATTTATCAAAGCCTATAGCACACGTTAATTGATTTCACATGCAGTTTCAGTGACACGGCGTATTATTGGAGCAAACAAACTACATCAATCAATCACATGCTCCATTAGAGTGTTTGCGCCTGCAAAATAGTTTAATGAGTTTAATACATAATGACTTTAGTTTTTAAAAAATGTGAATGACACAAAACATTCTTTCAATTTTTGCTGTATTACAGTAAAATAATCAGACAGAAATTGTCGTTGCTTTTTTTCCCCCTTGTTTGTTAAATAAGCATCAGAACAACAATTCACTCCACAAAATTAGCTTCCAGTTGCTCTGCCATTCCTCCCAGAAAATGTGTGAAGCATTCTGAATAGTTCTTCAGACAGTCGTCTGGAAGGTGAACATTAGCTAATGCTTGCAAACACACACTTTGTTTCTGGCACAGATGTTAGCTAACAGTCTGAATAGGTAGTGCACAGGGAACACAAATGACACTGGTTCCCAAGAATGTCACTGGCAAACACTGGTGTAATACAGCCACCCTGTGTGTGACAACTTAATAAAATACAAATATAAAAGAACACTACCCAGCCATGTAGTTTTATCAAGCAATCACAAATATTGTACAGCAGGTTTATACCTTTCTGCTACACGCCTGGGAAGAGCTGTGCAGTTCAGAAAGATGAAATCATCCGCTTTTCAAGACAAATAAATATTTTCAAACCACCCACTGGGTGGATTCAGGGTGAAGCCTGTGACAAAGACTGTTTGTCCAGACACGTCACATGTCCACCAACCAAACTCTGAGAATCCGACCAGTGTCTAAGCAGCCATGTTTCCAGCATGCCTATCGTTTACATAGAGAGCACTGTTCACTTACAGTATAGGGAAAATGTCGCAGGATCTCACTTGAGAGATGACCATCTTGGCCCTATAGACTGTGGTCTATAGAGTATCCAGCACTGCAGTGAGTTCAGCCTCGAGCACTCCCAAGCACCTCTGTTAGAGATGGAGGATAGAGGTGTCATTACACCAATTAACCAATCAGGGGCAGGAAAAAGTGATTGGTTCATTGGTTTAATGACACCTCTGTTAGAGATGGAGGATAGAGGTGTCATTACACCAATTAACCAATCAGGGGCAGGAAAAAGTGATTGGTTCATTGGTTTAATGACACCTCTGTTAGTGATGGAGGATAGAGGTGTAATTACACCAATTAACCAATCACATTTGGTCAGAGCAGTCAGTGATTGACAAACGATTGTTGCTCCGCCTATAACGGGGTTGATGAAGCCTCACTCTTTTATCAGTGCTTTTTACTGCCTCCTCTGGACATGTGCCTCTCTGAACGCCCTGTCATGTGCATGTGTGTGAGCTCTCATTTTCCCCTCATCTCCGGGGTTACGATCACGAGTCATACCAAAATCCAATCCAATCAAAGCATCCGTGCATCATGCTTGAGCCAATCCACAGTGCGCAGTACAATGAGCTGCTGGCATTCTCATGGACATTCCGGGGGAATTCCGGTGGAATTACTATGGGAATTCTGGTGTATTCTGGCAGAATAACCACAGAAATCCTGGCATATCCTTGGGAATTTACCATAGAAATTGCAGCAGATAACAGACCACAGTGTCACCCAGGAAGAGAGGGTTACAATCAGCTGGCTATCTCACTCCGCTACCCTAGTCTGCCTGTGTTTCTCAGAGCAACGGCTGGGTGACTCATCTCACTGAAACCGCGGGGTGAGAAGAAGTGACGACAGGTTCTGGAGGGTTTGACTGCCTCTGTCCGTCATCTGAGACTGGCTGACGAGAAGGGCTGGATTCCTGGACATGGATCAGGCCTAGTCCCAGACTATCGTAAAACTTCAATAAAGACCACTACTGGAAAAAAAAAATCTTTTAGTCTTGGACTGGGCTTAATCTATGCCCGGGACCCTGACACAAAGAGGTTAGAATCATGAGTAAGTCTCTCCCAACTAGAGAGAAAGAAGTGCAATAAAAAAGACTTTGGGACAGGCATACAGTACTATGATCTGCCTGTTTCTCTTGTCTGATACTAGATTATTATTTTATAATTATTATTTTATAATCTGACTCATTTATTTGCTCTAAAATATGATATCTGAAACTCTATAACCACAGAATCATTCACAGTCTTTCAAAACTGACAAAAATCCATAACTTAGTTATTTAGTTGAGACCAAGCGCTCGCATGCAGTTAACTTGTTTCTGATGCCTGACACTTTGCCAATGGGCACTTATAGTTGTGACCCTGTATATAGCAGTGATAAGCCTGTCATACAGCATACACGCGCCTCTGTTCTCGTAGATCAATGTCCAGCCCTGTGTGTGTCTGAGAGTACCACACAAAGTGCCATTGTCCTGTGGAACACTGCTTGGTAAACTGCCAACCACCAACTGTTGGCACAGACAGACATTAAACTTTAAATAAACTTAAAAATTCTACAACACAAGCTTTCCCCCCAAAACAAAATGGCACCCAGACAAAAAAAAATCACAGAGTTGTAAGTCTTCTCCAAAAAAAAAAAAAAAAAAAAACTGATAAAATGAATGAATAAAGCACTAAAGCATATGAGGAGATTTCATGTGCCACTTAATAATTTTCACTATGCAGGGAAATGGTGTCTACACATTGCATGCTTGCTATTTTTAATAAGGTGCAAATAAATGCATTTATGTATGTATGCATGCTCGTAATTAGCTAAAGTCTATGCATTCATCTTCACTACATGTGTTGCTGGTATCTTTATTTTTGTAACCCCTTTTTGAGCTTGTGGCAGTTCATTCATTCAAGCACACGATCCACTCAGACAAAGCTGACCACTTTTATTTGACAAAACTTGATGTGCTGCATTTCACCACATTAACATCGAACTGCGAAACAGCCAGTTTTCCAAAGAGACTGACATTCAGTCCGACAGCACTGTAAACACACGCAGACTTGTTTTTACACAAAGATTTGTCTGGAGGTTTTTGTATGTATTTTTATATGAAGACTTTCCACTCAAAACCCCAGTAGCCTACGTGTTTTCCCTCCAGCATTTGTATGACATGAGATTATGACAACAATATTCTGTTCAGTTTCATTATCTGAGATCTACAGCTTATTGTCTCATGCGGTACCGGTCCCTCTGCAACTGCACTGACTGCTCAGTCCTCACAACAACGTTATATGATCCACACTCTGCGTTTCCACGCAAACGGCCCGCGGAGGGACTGAAGGCTGTACAGCTTAGGGAGAAGGTTCAACAGTTTCCATGCCGATGAGCGGAGGGTAATGGGCAGGGATGCAGAGCAATTCAAACGCAGGTATTCTTGAAACAGGAGTTGGTGTGCATGCAGTAGTTGGGTGGCTCAGTTGGTAGCACTGTGGCCTTGTAGCAAAAAATACCCAGGTGTAATTCCTATCATGGCCGGACTTTTCTGCATGTTCAAAAAGTACCCAAGTCTAATTCCTGCCATGGCCGGACCTTTGCACATGTTCATGTTCTCTGGTATTCTCCCACAGGTCACATGCAGGTTAAGTGGATTGGACTTGCAAATTTGTTTGTGTGCGAAAGGAAGAGTTCATCCGTCTGACTGTCTGATGCAGTTGTGGTCTGTCCAGAGTGTGACCCCGCCCTTCCCCCAGAGCTTTGCATTTGTGCTTTGAACGCACTGCATATGCAGTGAGGGTTGATCACTCTTTCTGTGTGCTTTCTGCCTTTTTTCTGCCTTCGATCCACCTTCATAGCTACCTATGGCTCCGCCGTTTTGGTTGCCATTTAAGATGCAATTATTGGTCATTCTGCATATGCATACAAAAACCTCAAATTTTAAAATAAATGTATGTGAGACATGACACTTTCCACAGTCTGCTCTCCACAAATACGCATTCTGACTCAGAGCAGGGCTGAACAGTGAGGACATTCTGAGCAGTCTGATCTAATGCAATGCATTCTGCGATGACAGCCTTACCACAGTGACATAGGTCTGCCGTGGGGTAGGAAGAAGGCATGACTGGGATAAGTTCAGCTTGTTCCTATTGTAAAACTATTCTGGGTCTCTTTTTTTCCGATTTGTTAGTGGTGATTGCAGCAGAATGGAGCACACAAGCACACCTTTGTTTTTTATGGGATCGCTGGAGCCAACGGTGAGTTCCAAGGGCAACACATGCATGACTGCCCCCAAAAGAGATTACACTGCTAAACTCACACAAACAACAGACAAGAAGCTCAAATGGACAAATTATGTAATGATTTTCTTCAGTCTTGCATGCAGGACTCATTTTTTTCTATTTGTTTTTGGTTGGTTGTTTGTTATCTTTGTGCTTCCCGGTGTGTTCCCCAACAGCATGAACACACACACCCCACCACCCCCAACCACACACACACACACACACACACCCCACCACCCCCAACCACACACACACACACACACACACCCCCACCACCCGCAACCACACACACACACACCCCACCACCCCCAACCACACACACACAAACACACACACACCCCACCACCCCCAACCACACACACACACACACACACACACACACACACACACACACACACACACCCCACCACCCCCAACCACACACACACACACACACACACACACACAAAGACAGATGCACATGTACAAACACAGAAACATGCACACAGACAGATGCACACGTACACACAGATGCACGGACACAAACACATCCCTCGGTAATTTATGAGGCGTTTCAGCAGATAATGCTGTTCTTTAATAATTGAACTCTAGCATTGATTTCACCTGATAACATAAGTCTCTATTACCCTGAAGCTCTGGCTCATCATAATTATTTATAATTATATCTTATACGCAGCACATGATAAAATTATTGAATTGTTTATTTCAGTACCCTTATTCTCATAATCTTCACTGCTCTGATGTATGAAGCTGCAGTGCTACACAGTTATTGACTCTAAGACCGGAACATCAAGATAAGAGAATAACCCTACGACCAAATGATCATCGTTTTGCAAAAAACACATTTTCTAAAGGCTACAACTGCAATAAATAATAATAATAATAATGAATAAGAGAGATATCTAGTAATCAACTACATTATTAATAATGCATGTGCTGAAATGACAAATTATCGTGGTTTAGCTAACATACATGTTATCTTTGGCAGGACATTAAAGAGGACAGCGAGACTTTCGCTTTCTTTCCTGGCAGCTCTTCCAAACGTGTCCAAGTACGCAGTTAAGTTGATGATTGATATGGATGGATAAGCTGTGTACGGAAATCATCAAATGATAATAACTAACTGGGGCAAACCTTACAATCATGCAATTGTGAAAGGGGTAATCAGTTGCGTGCACCATGGCCTGGTGCTGTCTGAGCTGGGCGTGTCCTTTGTTATGAATACAATAAGATACAAGTGGCCCATCCAAAGCTCCGCATCAAATATGCGAACTAACACCGTTATTTTACAGCGGCTCCGCCTCTGATTCATTGCGGAGATGGTATCATTATGAATGATGCATGATGTCTCGGACATGTAAAAGAAAATGTACAAAACACACTTCATATATTTTTTTTTTCATTTGATTAATTGCATATGGCGATTACACGCCCAACTACTGTCTAAGGCAAGGTATTTGTCGAATATCATTTAGAAAACAAACCAAAAACGTCGAAAATAGTCTCAGAATACACACAACAAAGACTCTTTCAACCACTCGCTCCTATTGAGCGCGCTCAACCAGTGCATTGCTTTTGCGTTTTCTAGTGCGTGTCGTGAACCCCCCTGGCGCCACCCCTACATTATGGGCGGTCTGGAAAGATTCCGTAAAAATCCTCCGGTCGGTTCTATAGCAGAAATTGACAGTGCTCGCTGCTTGTATTTCTCATAGTGGAAGTCTCCTGGATTGCAAACGCATAATCCATCAGTCGTCTGAAATACAAGAAATCTCGCCGAAAAATCTCAAGTAAAAATGGGGAAAGTTCAGGGAGGAATGAAATGTGTCAAATATCTTCTTTTTGTATTCAACTTCATATTTTGGGTAAGTATCGCTATTTTATACACTACATAGATACCAAGCCAAAGGTATTTCATAAAAGAATCAGTGATAAAGCTTAGCCATTAACAATATATTAGCCATTAACAGTAAGAAAATAAACTTCATAGATGGATAGTTTCGAGGTGAGTAGCAGGCTAGATGGAGCAAGTGCACGCATGTGTATGCTCTGCTTTGTAGTCAACATAACATGTTTACAGTAACGGCTATTTTTCATTGTCAGTGCGAGCTCTGTTCTGAGTCTTCCGTCGTTTTTGCGGTGCGATTCGTTTCCATCTCTGTTCTCTAGCTATAATTCCAGACTTATCTGGTGAATATGCCTCTGGTTGTCATGCCGGGGCTGGAAAGAGGTGACAGGATAGAGGGCTGAGTTTTGGCTCGCAAGGTTCAAATCAGATTTTCCACTGAGGAAAATCCGCCCCTTTTTCCTCTCACGAAGCGTGTTTTTAAAAGGAAGGTTGACTCGTTTTGTGCAACAGGGATAAGCAAGTGACTGTCTGCTTCTGCACTGAGCCAACCTTTGTACGCCAGCTTCATTAAATACACGAACACCAAACACAAACGACAAAGAACACAGGCGTAGCAGATTATCAGAGCATGGGCTATTTAAAAAAGCGCCAAGAGCGAGTGAACCAAAATTCCAATTCATTCTCGACTTGTTACTTCAGGAAAACCCCATACATTGTGTCTGGGTACGCGACACGGGTCAAGCTTGCAGCATATACATAAAGTTAGTTTTATCATTTTACAAGCTCGTGCCTCCGTGTTTTGCCAATATCCTGACCGGATCACCATACAGTGTATAAGCTTCTAGTTCGTAACATGAGCATCCTGGTAAAAAAGTAAAGGTTTTCGCCAGTGATATGTATTTGAAAACACTGTCCTAATTCGTTTCATGCAATATTTACTCAGTTTGTATTTAAACTAAAACAGATCATTCTGAATTCCTGAATGTGGCTATGCTAACTCCCTCACTCTCCTTGAGAACACTGCTGTCGAAACTACGAGGCTGTTTTATGGAGAAGGGTCATTCAGACTGACCCGAGAGTGCCTGGGACAATGGATACAGCTTAGACTCTTTTCCCTCTCATTTCCATTCACAGCCATTCAGACCCGTCCAAACATCTGGGCCCATGCTAATTACGCACTGATCTAGGGTCAGTTTCGCCTTTTACCTTGCTAATATATGTCATTTACATATGGACATGGGAAAACCTGATCCTGGGTCGGCGCTACTATTCTAAGATGAATACAGAAACCTGGCCCCCAAACACAAATGCTGTAACAGAGAAAGAGACTTGCATCTTCTCTGCTAGTCATTAGCAAAGGCATATCCCAGAGAGAGCCAATCTGTGAGTCACAGGGGATGCTTCACCAGTTGCTTTTACTGCACTAGTAAGCACAAATGCAGTTGATCGTACATTATGCAAAGAAAATACAAAACATTTTAAATCTGTATATAAACGTTTGTCATATTTCCTTCCAGAGAATGAGCAGTGGGTCAGTCGTAGGGCATTGCATTAGGTGGTTTGTGAGCTCAGAAAGTTTGGAAATATCTGCTGCAGACTGCGCCCGGTACCTCCCGGCCAGGGCTGTCTGAAGCGTAAGTGGAGACGAGATCATCCCGACCTAAAACAGTGCCGAGGACAACGAGCCATGCTCTGTCGCTCTGCACGATGCCTCTCTCCGCTCAGTAACCCGTGAACTCATGCAGCCTGCTGTACTATGAGTTTCCAGGAACCGTGCCGCCCCTCCTGTAAAAGATAAAGTGCGTGATAGTTACTTTCTGTGAGTGAAAAAGAGGAAACTGAATCAGATGCTGCATAAGCAAGGTGTTTCCTAACTGACTGTATGCATACATTTGACGGAAGCTGTGCAGCTCTTCAGGGCTCGATGCAGAGGAGGGAGGGGCGTGCAACACTGCCGATGGGCCCTGTCTGAGTACTGAGAAGTAGTGTCTCCCCTCCCACCCTGCTGAAGCGACTGCTGATTGTGTAGGCAAGGGATCTGCCGTGTTGCTATCGATCAGGTGAAGAATATTTACATTCAGGCATTTGGCAGATGCCCTTATCCACAGCAACTTACATCTTTACACACCATCCCTTTATACAACTGGACATTTTAGTGAAGCAATTCAGATGAATGGCATTACTCAGCTCCAGGGTACAGTGGCAGTGCCCCTACCAGAGACTCAAACCTGCAACCCCTGAGCTAAAAGCTGGGTTTCCTGACCGTGGGTCTGGAGGGTTTTTCGGAGGCAGGAGTGCAGTCATCCCGATAATGGCGTGGGACACATGTAAACACACAGATGGTGGCCTTTCCTTCTCCCTGTCTCCTGTCTGATGTGACCTGCTGGCGCCCGGTCTCGGCACTGGCACACTGACACACATCACACTTCTCAGCACCAGCTGGGTGTGGAGACCCAGCACTGCACCACCTCTCAGCCTGCACTCACATGCACAAACACAGGAAGGAGAGTCCGATACAGCAAAATCAGCAAAAAAAGCTAAACCATGGGCCAAAACTGACCAACCCTGGTCAAACAGGCCTGTGTTTCTAAAATAAACTGTTCAAATGCATCTAAATTTGAAAAAAAAAAATCCCTGCAAATCGCCAATAATTACCACCGAAATATGTTACCAACCAAAATAGACTGTCATAAATAATACGATTTTTTTCCAGAATTAATTGATAAAATAAGATGCTTTTCTGTTGTGAGCTGAAAGCCATCTGCAGGACTTTTGCTGGTGTGTGAGGGGCTAAAGAGTCTGGTGTCTCTGGGATTATGCCTCCCTCCTCCAGGGTATTATTGTACTTTGACCCTGATCTTTGCACTTGCCTTGCATCGTAAGCCCTTCTGCATAAAAACGTCTGCAAAATGCCTGTAATGTAATGTAATGTGAAGCATTTCAAGTAAAGCATTAGAACCAGCTCTCAATCTAATGTGGGCTTTTGCGGCAACAGAGAAACTGATTTAAGGATTCTCGCGTTTGTTTCTGTCACACCTTTACCACCTCTTACTGTCCTTTCAGTGGTGAGATAGCTACAAAGGTTTGCATGAAGAGAATGCAAGCTGAGGGCTTGATTCAACCAGACAAACATGGTCATTTTAAGGCCAAAACAGTCAAAAACACAAGTTTCTGCATGTTTTTTTCTTTTATTAGAGACAAGCAAATACATTGATCCATAATGTGTCTATGTCTCTAAAAAAAAGACAAGCATGCATTCGATTGGGTTGTGGCCCAAAGTCAGGTTTGATTGGACTGCATGTGTCCTTAAAGAGACCACGTTCCTTTCATCGGGTCTCTTTCTTCTTTTTTTTTTTCCCCATGATGCATAGCGTAGCATCTGCGTCCTGACTGGAGCCCAGAGCATGTAAAGACAGGCGCAGAGCAAACAGCGCCTGCGGTCAAACATTCATTTTTACACAGCCCCAGCACCATTTAAAGGGCTTTTTCCTACAGCTTTGCGGCAGCCCACTAAATGGTCCTAGTTTTCCATACTCTGGCTCTGCTGAACGCTGCACAGTCTGGTGTGGGCTGCTGGGGTGTGTGTATGACTGACTGAGAGATGGAGACAGATAGAGCGAGGAGAGAGAGACAGAAAGGGAGGGAGAGACAGAGATTGCAAGAGGTTTTTTTTTTTTACACCTATTCAGTAAGGGCAACTGATTTTCTGAAGAATGGGGAAGGAGAACGTTGTTATTGTCTTTGTTGTTTGTATCTTATGCTTTAGTGACACAAGATTATCTTTTCATGCTAATGAAGCACATTTGAATTTGAAATCGAGAGAGAGAGGGAAAATAGAAAGGAAGCGGGGAAGACAAGAAAAAGCAAGGAAAAAGGGAAAACAAAAGGCAGGCCATGAGTTGGAGAGGAGAAGTAAAAAAGTAAATGTGTAAAACTAGGAACAAGGGAGGAATAAAGGAAGCAATAGAGACTGAAGGAGAGAGGCGTGGAATGGGAATACATGGTGAGACAGAGGGAAAGTTAGAGACAGTGACAATGAGAGAGAGGAGAGTGAGAATATTAAAAAGAGAGGAAGAAACAGAGAATATTGGAGAGATAAAGAGAGTGAGAATAAGGGAGAGAGGGAGACGGAGACAGATGAAGTGAGAATAAGGCACAGAGTGGGGAAGAAGAAGAGACGGAGAGAGGGAAAGAGTGAGGCTGTCCGTGTGAGTGAGGGATTGGAGAGCAGGACACAGGCTGTTGGCTTGATCCTGACCTAGATAGACAGGGAAAATGGGAGGGCTGTCAGCGGCCATGCTTACTGATCATATCCTGCAGCTGTTTGGCCCACGCACCCACGCCCATTACCCAGCAGCCCTTTCTCTCCCATCATGCACCCTGCCACGGCGAGCGGAGGAACCTGCCCCTGACAGCACATTCTTATTGGCTAGTCACACTGCTGTGAAGGAAAGCCAATCTGCAGCCTTGATTTAGCTCAAACCTTCCTGCAGTTCCAGTATGGCTCCTACATTCCGTCATTCTCATGGTGGAGAGCAAAATGTAAGGGAGCATTAACTACTGGGGAAAATGTATAAAGGATTTGACAGATTTTATGTAATTAATTTATATTTTTATAGAATGCAAGCTTAGGGCTTGATTCAACCAGACAAACATGGTCAATTTAAGGCCAAAACAGTCAAAAACACAAGTTTCTGCATGTTATAGCTGTACATTTTGTGTATACATACACCATGTGTCATCATTCTTCACGCTCCTGTGTATAATAGTTTGTAATAAATACAGAATAAATAATAGTTCAACATCAAAAAGCTTGCAGGGATAGAGAATTAGCAGAACGCCACCGTCAGGGTACAGAGTTTCGTTTCGCTCTCCTCGTTCTTCCTCCGAAGCTGTGTGGAGATCTCTGCGTGACCTTGATGCTCCGGGCGGAAGCGCCCTCGCTAATGATGCGTGTGGTCGTAACTGCGAGGGAGCCTGTCATTCCTGACATCTTGGACTGCCCTAGCCATCATTACTAACACCCCCTCAGGGAAGGTGACTGTATGGGGGCAGAATGGCTGCGATTGGCCAAGTTATACCATACCATACTAGTTCACGGGAGACAAAACACGTGATGCTTGAATAATCTACATGTCTCATTTATACCCCAGTAAGGGTAAGTATACCCTTGCAAATAGAGGCACTGAGACACTAGACTACCACAGTGCCACAATAACCCGTTTTCTGTAATCAGAACATGGACTTTGGGTGACACTGCTAGTAGATCTATTTCCTAGAACTGGTCCTGCCCATCCCCTCGGCCAGCCAATCAGACGACCAGGTGTCAAACGTAGGTAATGAGACGATTGGTCAATCGACCGGTGCAGAAGTTATGGTCGGAGGAGTGTCGGCTCCCAGAACGTGAGGAGTATTTATCTTTGATCTGTCCTCTGCTTTGCCCGGTGAAATATGCGCCCGTACAGAAAATCACAGCCACGCCCCCTTCTAGACCTTATTAAACTGTGGTGAAAATCTCCTCTCGCCGAAGCATTACGCTAAGCGCTTTTGCTGTGGTGGCTGAACTGAATGCTGGCTAAGTACATCGGTTTTTGCTCCCGGTAATCTGACATTCCCTGCGTTTTTGCTCAAAACGCCCGTGTTTACTCACCACTAAGGCAAGCGGAGGCTGTCCCAGCTCACAGCACAGTCTGCACTGCGCTGGCAGTAACTCCATCGGACACAGTTATGGTCTGCTTGAAAAAGAGCGAATAGCTTCAGATAGCTAATCAGGTCAATGCGATACTCAATACTTTATCACACACAAACAGAGGTGCTCTCCCTAAATAGCAGCCATTTCCTAAAGTGATGTATACCTTTGTGAGGTTTTCGTAAAGAAACATACTGAGGACAGGACCCAGTCACATGCCTCTTTCGGATTGAACTGTGTATGACCTCCTTAGGGTCACATACAGTTCATTCCAATTGGACTTTAGTCTCCTTAAGGGCTTATGTCATCATATTTTATAGACAATTAAATCTTTAGATTAAAGAATTTGAAATTGTAAAGGACATGTTGGCCTGACTCCAGTAAAGTATAGCATATCCAGAGAAAATGACGTTGCAGTGTAAAGTGTGGTGTTATGAAAAGACTAAGTGTGTTTGGCTGACTCCGGCCCAACGTTTGCGCCAGACACACCACTGGGGCAGTGCCACAGAAACACACCCTCACTCTGGTGTCTGACGCACCTGCATTCCAGGAGCTGTGTTGCCACGGCGAACGCACGTAAAGGCCAAACTTCCCCCACGTGACTTAGCCTCACACTCATAATGTGCTGACTTACGCGCGTTTCACTCACTGCCGACAACGATGATCCCACAACCCGGGAATGATGGGGCATCTCGCCAGAGCAGAACGGGCTGATGATGGTTTTATGGTCCCAGTTTGTGACTGGGACAGCGCTGAGTGGAAGACAGACTTTCCCATTCCAAATGGGAACGCTGTCCGTAGTGGCTTGGCGAACAGTGTCATCTTCAAACAGCCACTCGAGTTTTCTTACACAAGCCTAATCCATAAAACGGGTAAATATATAAACCAGGAAGCTGAGCCGTCAGTGTACGCCAATAGATCACAGCCCCGTTCTCAGCACTTGGCTGGAATTTAAGAGTTTATTTCTTCTTTCTTTAAGACACAACCAGCCGGGCACCTGTTCCTCTCAGATAAGGTTATGTACGCTGCCGTATGAACAGCACTGTTCCTTTCTCTACTCACACAGTGCAGTAATGCAGACAGCATTGTGGATAAATCACCATAAACAGTTATCCAGCCGCACACACACACACACACACACGTCACTGAGCCTAAGGCTAATATTGACACATCAAACATTGCCTTTTGTTATCTGAGGGTTGAGGGTGGCAGTTTAAGAGGGTATTCTGTAAACATTCCAGACATGGATATTTCCTCAAGGACAGGACTAGTAGCAAGAAAATAATGCAGGTTTTAAATGTTTATTATTATTATTAATTATTATTATCATTGTTATTATTAGTAGTAGTAATAGTAGTACTAGCAGTAGTAGTATTATTTTAAAAATATCACTAAGCTACTTGCACCTGTAAAAGTACGCGCATTTCATTCCTTTGTGCCATTTTTGTTGTGAGCCACAGTTAGCGTACATTTCTTTCCCCCACATGCTGTATGCATTTACTAGCTGAATCCATTATCACCCTGGGTTCATAAATCATTTACAATATTGCCAGGCTGTTAGGAAGCTGTCATGGGAACAATAGACAGGAAGCCATTAAATTATAGCTTTGTGAAGAGGAGCAGGGCAGCCTGCGAACCGAGCGCTGGCCGGGGGCGGGGCGGGGCAGGAACGGAGAGCTGAGCACCCCCCCTCCACCCCTACCCCCCACCGGCGGTAATAAGACACCAGGAAGGTGAGATGATTGGCTGAGAGGGTCTGGGTCCCACTGGCAGCGCTGCACTGATTACGTGCCCGCTGGAGACCTGGCTCCATGCTGAAATGATGAAAGCCCCGTCTTGCCACCGCTGCTGCTGAGGCCGCAGAAATCCAATTAGAGGCGGCTGGAGAAAAATTCATCAAAGGGCGTGGCCAAGTGCGCTGTGGCAAAGCTATCTTGGCACTTGCGATATGGAACTGGAGACACCTGTGTGCAACCAGAATGTTCTGAAGTTACCACAATTTCTTTCCTCCTGATTGATCAGTAAATGCTAATTTTTCAGACCATATATTATCTGACCCTAATGCAGAGTGGGTGAGAGGTGAGTCTGGAGCATCTGGTACCCTCTTGCTGAAGGGTATTATAACGGTTATGGAGCTGGGTTTAACTCGGAGGTTGCAGGTTTTAATCCTCGGTTAAGGCACTGTTGTTGCGGTCTTGAGCAAGCCATTCGATTACTTTAAGTGCATCGGTAGATATCCAGTTGTATAAAGGGTATGTGTGGACACTGGACAGGTGAAACAAACATCACAGAAACCTCACCCACACAATCAGAAGACACTGCAGAGGGCCATGGGAGATGCCAATGAAGAGAATTTGGGCAGGGCCCATCGGCAGTGTTGCACGCCCCTCTCTGCATCGAGCCCTGAAGAGCTGCACAGCTTCCGTCAAATGTACATACAGTCAGTTAGGAAACACCTTGCTTATGCTGCATCTGAATCAGTTTCCTCTTTCCTCTCACAGAAAGTAACTGTCATGCACTTCAAATTTTAGAGGAGGGGCGGCATGGTTCCTCGAAACTCACTGCTAACACTAAATTAGGCTTTTTGAGCTAGCAGGTGATTAAATAGTGAAGGCCAGCGTGCAGAAAGGCAGACTGTGGCAGTTTGCCAACCGTGCTGTTTTAGACTGGGGTGTGTGCATTCTTTTCTCTTGGAGATCTATTCTCTGTATATGTTTCGGACAGCCCTGGCCAGCAGCTAGTGACAGATGCTGCAGGGGTTTCCAAAGTTTATGAGCTTATATCCCTGCAAATAGCCTGCGACTCACCAGTCGCTACAAGAAGGCAGTGAGTTGTTTTGCTCTGAGGTCCAGCAGATGGGTGTCAGTACAGGGGTACAGTGTCCCAGTAACGGCCCCAGCCTTGAAGCTGGGAGGGGGCTGGGGTGTCGGAGGTCTGCGAGAGACTCACACAAAGAGCAAGTCACAGCAGGTGGCCGACTCTGCAGCCGCGTCTGTGTGCTGTTACCCCCGACCCCGCTGCCACAGAGACAATGGGCCTCCCGTCTCTGTGTCTCTGTCTCTCTCACCCACACAGACACACACACACACACACACACACACTCTCTCTCTCACACACACACTCACACTGTCTCACACACACACACTCACATTCTGTTTCACACACACTGACACACATACTCTCTCTCACAAACACACACACGCTCACACACATACACACACACACACACACACACACACACACACACACACTCACACACCCCCCCGCGGGCCCTCTGAAACAGCTCACTCTCCCTCCTCTGTGCCTCCTCAGGGAACGCTAATAGACATGTTTACGTCGCCAGTAGCAGCAGCATCCATTTTCACCCACTCTGAGCGCCTCTGTTCCCCACCCGGGGAGTGGGAGGGAGGGAGCCGTTACAGAAAACCACAGGGAGAAAAATACACTAATAACCTCGCATGATTGAGTGCGTGGCAAGTGAAAATATTGATGGCACAAGTTGACCATGTACCTACTCAGCCCACTTAGTAATACACCACAGATGTTTTTGTGTGTGTATGTGTGTGTGTGTGTGTCGTTGTAATCACTCTTTAATTGGAAGTGTACAGAAAAAGCTGGTGTTTGGGTGGTTGCCGGATTAAGTCATCGTCATCGTTGTCCCTTGCTTGGCATCACATTGTACAGAGAGTGCTGTAAAGGCAAACTGCAGTTTACTTCGACATTTCAGGCATACCTAGACACGCACGCTGCCTTTCCGATCACAGTCGCACCAGTTTAGCGTTGTGATGTGAATTTTCTGCTAAAGGTCTGGGAATGTCTATTGGTGCTTTGCAGCCCAGGATATATGTTCACATATGCACACAGAATTTCAATGGAATGCTGTTAACAGTCCCCAACTTTCAACTGGGTGGTGTATGTGAGCATAATGTTTAGGGTGCACTGAAGCGAGAAAGTAGTTTCAGTTAAAAAACATGACCCCCACCCCCACCACTGACCCCCCGCCACCCCCCACCAAATTGTTCCCAACTCCAGGCTACTCTTTTGTTCTTGCAGTTTCCCCTTGAGCGAGAGCTTGCTGCTGTGTTTATGGGCAGAGGTTTAAGCTTGGGTGCCTTGCTGGTCCAGTCTTTATGCTGCATGAATGCATGTAAGGCGGAAATAATCAGGTGTCTGTTGTCAGAAAACATATACAAGAAACTGACGCTGTAAGACGAAAATTAAGCGACTGCCATTGGCTCCAGAGAGATTCTTTGTCTCCGCATTTGCACAAAAATAATGCATCTTGCACCACAGCGACTGTGTTTGAATTGATTGGTTGTTTGAATGCATTCCTGGAACAGAATGAGTGGAAAATCTCACACCCTCATACCTTTGAAAATAACCACTGATTGCAAGTAACTTAATTGCTTATATATTAGTTTGATAAACCAAAAAAAAGCACAAATGTGTGAATATGAACACGGTCTTAGGGCTGTTCATCATGTTTGTTGAATTTAGAGGAAAACAATAGCAATATCTGGCCTTTCACCCAGTCCCAGCTTGCTTCCCATTCCTGGTCATGAAAGGCCATGTCTGCAGCTTCGAGTGCTTAGCATGGGTTATTTTCTCATTAACTACTGCCTGCATTGATGTAGGGAAAATGCAGCTCAATGCAAACAGATGCTACATTGCCACAGAAGTTTGTTTGGCTTTGCTATATTCCATCAGCAACCTTGTTCTTCACATGTTAGAGGAGCAGACAGTTGGTTTTGTGCAGTTGACTGAATCAAGCCTTGTATCTGAAAACTTTTCATCGTCAAGGACAATGTGATGAACGTAACCGCAGCAACAGTATGCGTTGCCATGGCTACTCTGAGTCAGCACACTTTCAGGATGGACCAGTTATATCTCAGTGTGGACCTCCTTTAAAACCGAAAGGCCATAGTCAGGCTCTGTGGTCAGTGACAGAAACATCGAGGGAAAGCCTTCTCCATGGAAACTACATCCACCACCCACTCAACGGGCAGAAGTATGAAATCCTCCATAAAACTGAGAGAGGCCATGGGCGGGACCCATTCAAACACATTTGAATGAACTAAGTCAAGACCTTTCTGAGTACAGTCTGTTTTTATTGGGAGTCATGAAAACTTGTTCTTTGGAATTGGTCGTTTACCAGTAAAAAGCTAACGTTTGTGTCGGTTTAACTGCATGTGTCCGCAAAGGGTTGAGGGGCCTTTGACTGGGGCCCTGGCCCTATGTCTCCATATGTGCTCACACATGACGAATGTTCATCAACTCAAACAAACAAGCCACTTTCAAAGAGAAAAAAAATGAAGCTGGCGCCAGAACTGAAAGCTAATTATTGCTGTTTTACTACAGAACAAAGGCTATTTTCTGCACTTTTACAGTTAGCTTACCTCATTTATTGCATCAATAAAAACAAGGAACATCAAAAAGAAACTGTCTTTAATTGACTTTTTTCCTTTCGGTTTTTAATTTGAATCTGAAATGAGAGGACGAAAGAAAGCACACTACGGAGAAAGTTCCGCAGTCCAGAGATGCGCGGAGTTCAATAGAGCAGCTAAGCAGTGAAAAAAAGATTGATGCAGAGTTCAGTATCTGTAAATTGCCTTTTTATGGTGCCTCCGAAGGTTGGACTATTTGTTGCAGAGCTAATTATTGATTAATTATTGATCGAAATCAGATACCCAGGGTTAGTGGATGGCAGTCATACTTCTTAGCCAATGAGTGAGAGAGAAACAGGGAGACAAACAGAGAGAGACAGAGAGAGACAGAGAGAGAGAGACAGAGGGAGAGACGGAGAACTAAAGAGACAAAGACAGAGAGACAGACCTTGGCCTTTGGCCCACCTTCATTAAAACAACACCTGTACAGAAAACCAAAAAACCCGTAAATGACAGGAGGTTACTGAAAGAGAAACAAACCACAGAAGTTGAAAAACAGAGAGAAAGAGACAGAGAGAGAGAGAGAGTCCAGATAAACTGCCATGCTCGATACATGAGCAGTATAAAATTCAGTAATGTAATCAGTGTCAGGTCCAGTGCTTGGTAAGTACTGGTGACCCTGATCTATCTTGACCACCGGCTGGCCTTTTCCACTTTTGCCCTCAGTGACTGCTAGCACTGTGAGCCTTTGCTCTCTGGGTATTTAACTCTTTGGGCCTTTGGTCTTTAGCTCTTCAGCTCTTTGGGCCTTTGGTCTTTAGCTCTTCAGCTCTTTGGGCCTTTGGTCTTTAGCCTTCAGTTCTTTGGGTCTTCAGCTCTTCTGGCATTTTGTCCCTAGCTCTTCAGCTCTTTGGTCTTTATCTTTTTGGGCCTTTGGTCTTTAGCTCTTCAGCTCTTTGGGCCTTTATCTCTTTGGGCCTTTGGTCTTTAGCTCTTCAGCTCTTTGGTCTTTATCTTTTTGGGCCTTTGGTCTTTAGCTCTTCAGCTGTTTGGGTCTTCAGCTCTTTGGGCCTTTATCTTCAGCTCTTTAGGCCTTTGGTCTTTAGCTCTTCAGCTCTTTGGGCCTTTGGTCTTTAGCTCTTCAGCTCTTTGGGCCTTTGGTCTTTAGCTCTTCAGCTCTTTGGGCCTTTGGTCTTTAGCTCTTCAGCTCTTTTGGCATTTTGTCTCTAGCCCTTCAGTTCTTTGGGTCTTTAGCGAGTACAGTCCCGTTCCCAGCCTCCGCCTGTCCCTAGCGAGCAGTGTCGCCGGGGTGGACAGGAGCCCCGTTTGTCTCGGGGGAAGAACAGACACAGTGTTGTTGCGATCAGCGCTAAAGGACAGGCAGGCTGGAGGGGGGTGGTGACGGTAATGGGGGCAGGGACAGTGCCAGGGGGGAAGCTGATCCCAGCGGTGAGGGTGACGTTACACCCGCCGGAGCCTGGGTGTTTGAGGCTGGTACAGGCTGATCGCCCAGCTCGCGTGGCCGCTGACGCAGGACGGGGTGTGTGGGGGTGTCCGCGCGGAGGGTCGGCTTAGGTCAGAGTACCCCCCCCACGCACACACACCTTACATCACTCCAATACTTCTTTACACAGCCCGCTGTAAGAGGAGGCAACTTGTTCTTATGACTTGCTCCTTAAGTACTTTTCTACTGTGAATGGATGCCTGTTTGAGGAGTGTTTGCTCTGTAATGTACAGCCTGAGTTAAGCAGGTTAGAAAAATGCGGTACATTTGCACGCCAAGGAATGCAAAAGCCGACACCACGTCATTTACCAGACTCCACAGTGTTGCCTACAAGTGATGTCATTTTTATTTTCAGATTAGATGTGTTTCAAGATTTGTCGCATTTGGTTAAGTAAAAAAAAAAATGTAAATCCCCCAAGTAACACTGAAGAAGGTGAAAGCCAATTCACAAATTCAATCTGTGCCATTCACCAAACATCACTGTTTGTTACTGTAATGTTTAAACTAATTATTCTTATAACTGGTGTTAAATTCTCAAAATACAGATATGTTTTCAGTTTAAAAATTTTTGAACGGTTCAAACATTTTTTTTTTTTTTTTTTTTTTTACCAGTTGAATAAATCACATTCACTAGTCAATGACCTGTTCAGGGGTCAGGCTTCACTGCACTGTCTCCGTGTCTAAGAGGAAGAACGTTAAGGGGGGGGTGACCTGGATGAAAGTCCATTATTCCCTCTTTTGTTTACTCCGGTTTTCTTGAGAGTGCTTGTGTTTTGTAGCAGGAAAAGTCCTGGTTTGTACACTGCAGGCGTATCTAGGCCACTGCAGCACCACATGGTGAAAAAAAAACACGGTCAATGTTTTGGCCCAATCGCTGCTTCCCTGCTTCGAGTGCTGCCCTTTGGTGCAGATTAAAAGCCCTGAGGGCAGCAGGCTTTGGCACTGGGGTATGAGGCCCATCCTGTTGCTGTCCCAGAACCCCCCACTTTTGTAAATGAATTATAAAAAGGCCCCAGAATGAGTAGCCCAAAGCAGAGTTTCTGGGGAAATTATGGCTGGGAGCCGATCAAATGTGCATCTCAATCGAAATGCAGTGCGGCATTTTTTTGAGGGAATGTGCTATTCTGTTTTATATTTGAAAAGAAAACATCCCACAGGAAAAGTTTGCTTGCCTTCAGTAAAATAGAAAATACTCAAAGAGACGCGTATCGTAATTTGTTTTGTCGGTTTGATTTCATACAATTTGTTGAATTGATTTTAGCCCTAAGACTATTTTACTTCAAGCCTTTGTAGCTATCTGCCTTTGGGTTTTTTTTTGTCGGTGTCTGTAATAAAATGTAATCTAGTCAAACACATAATTTGTCAGGTACGTTGTGGCGTAAAGCCCGTTGTGTTTGAATTGCACATGCCCCTGAGGTCTGCTCCAGGCTGGAAAATGTGAGGCGATGGCAGGAAAAGGGCCAGTAAATGAAGGCCTGAAGAGACAAAGCAGAGCAGCAGCCAGCCCCGTCACAGGCCACTGCAGTCTGGAGCGGCGCTCCTCCACCCAAAAGGTGGAGCAGGAAAGGCTGGTCAAGAAAAAGGCAGATCACCAGGCCAGGGATGGAGAGCTCCTCGCAGGAAAGGAAACTGATCATAACACCCCTTTTCGACTGTGTTTTCGTGGAAACTTCAGGCTTTGATACAGAAATTATGGACTTGCTCTCATTAAAAGCATATGCAATTCAAACACAATCCCCAAGAATTAAACATTTAACATATGTTTCTTTGGGCATTTTCAAATTTATTCAGGTCAAGTAAACTTGGCCTTTGAAGTGTGTTCCTTTCATTCTAAAAACAGAATATGATATGCCCATAAAATAAAACTAAAGTCCGTTTTGAGCAAACTCTTAATGGACTAAACTCTTTTATTGGGTCCCAACATTTTCCAGCCTAATGGAAAAATCACTTCAAACAGTTGAAGCACTTCAAACTGCGAGGCTTGGGGAATGTTACTCCCATTCCTCCTGCGTTCTTCATCAAAAGGGCAGTTTTCTGTGTCTCTGTACGTGTGTGCATATTGATTGTGCCTCCTCTTCTTACGAATATTGTAAAATGAGGGAGCTGTGAATGTAACATGAAGTGATGACTACGATGTCGCTGCATAATCTCAGAATTTCACAACACTTCGCTCGTTATTCATGGAATACTGGTGGGCGAAGCCCGGCTCACTCCGCTTCCAACGTTGTTTCAGGATAGACAGAGTTTTAGATTTTTTTTTTTAAACATCAGAGGAAACCAAGAGGAAGAGTGAACAGAATTATGAAGGCCTCTTGAGTCAGACAGCTCTTATCCACAGACTTAAAAAACCAGACTAGAATATGAATATGAATCTCCAACAGATCAAATGTAATTTGAGGACATGATCAAAGCATCACAACGAACAGAATGAGCAGAACCTTCTTAGGTCCTCCTTAGCAAGGGGTGAAGGGCATAAAATTAAATGGTGGAGCTACAGTAACAACTGTCAGCCAGTAATTTCTTTCAGCCAATGAAAACAGTTTGTCTTTGGCAATGAAACACAATTGGTATAATTCAATGAGTGTACCCAGGGAGATCAACCCATTTTTTGGGTTAAGACCCCTCATTCTCCCATCAATAGTGACAGCATAAGGCCTGTGGTGTTGCTCACCTCTCCGGTATTGTATCGCACTAGTATGCCTGTCCAGTATTTTGATATTTTGAATAATAATAATTTCAACTCTTTTCTGAAAATACACAAATTATAAATCCAAAACATTATTTTCATGTTCCATGTGAAGGCTGTTGAGTGATTCCCGGTAGGTGCCCAGAGATTAGAGCTCCCATCGCCATTCCTGCCCAAACTCTAGTCTCGGAACCTAGACGGTCAGACTTCCAGACCCCACCAAGCAATCTCACCTAAACATCAGGGAAAAGCACTAATTTTAGCAGCTGTGGGAATGGCAGGGTGGTTGGTCAGATTCTCACAGGGCAGTTTCTGGAAGTGTGACGCACTTGGCACATATGTTTTCACACCATTCAGAAACCTCCCTGTATGTAGCAGTAAACGTCTGAATCACTTCCTTTACCAAAGCTCTGATACTCCGTCCAGGTCTTGGAGATCTGGAGCATATGCTGGTTTTGTTGTTTCCTACCCAGCACTTAATGACCAGTTGTTGACCACACACTTAATGAACAGTTGATCACACATTTATCTCACGTTGCCTGGTTTCTTAGGGCTGAACTTGAGGTGGAATTTCAAGTGAAAACAGAAACCAGAATGCACTTTGGCTCTGCAGAATTTGGAATGGGCACCACCGAACAAAGGCCTGAAAAGTACAGTTTGAGCATAAGTCACTTCACCAACGGTGGTCAGGCCTTTCGCAGTGTAGTTCACTGCCCTCACTAGGCTTGTTGGAGCGAGGTTTACGCCTACCATAGACCCTCACTGTGCTGTTTTTATGCTCCACAGCTGGTTGGCTCGTTGGTGCTGGCGGTCGGACTCTGGCTGAGGTTTGATCCAGACACTGGAATGCTCCTGAACTACGAGGGAGCACCCGAGACCTTCTTCATCGGTAAGTACAGGCGTGAGGTCCGCACACTGAGATAGAGACCAGTCACCAGCCTTCCCGCAACCTTCGATGAGGAACACATTAATAATCATATCAACATGATGATATTAAGACTTCAAGATGCCATACCAACACTGATACGTTAAAAGGGCTTTAACTCAAGCAGATAAAGGGTGCGTTCTAATACTCGAAAAAATGCATCCTCCTTTACTCCACTATCACCTCGCCTCCTCCCTCTCTCCATTACTGGGACATCGGAGGGAGGGAGGAGGTCAGGTGGGTGTGGAGGAGAGGAGGATGAATGTGTTTGCGTATGGGAAGGTAGCCATGGTTTCTGGGCATGTTTTCTATGAAATATTCCATTATTATTATTATTATGAAAATGGTTCTGAATCAGATCCCGATGTTGAAGGTGAAGGAGCCTGGGGATGTGGAGGCCATATGTTTATTTAATGTGTTACATCACTAGCATTATTATTAGCCTGCCTATGGTACAGTCAAAGGCACTGTCTCTATGGCTCATTCAACATGGGAGAGTGGGACTTCTGAAGGGCTGAGAAGCGTAAACACCCAAAGAGTCTTGACACTACTTAAATCACTTACAGCTGTCACCAAATACATACAGGATATTGCTGAGAAATTGATAATATTATACATTAGGGGAAAATGGGTTGAAGAAAAAAAAACTCTGTGTTTCTCCAGTGACTTATGTGATGCAGAAACTGAAATGTCAGGGATACTCTTCTCTGAAAATTGTGTGAAACCTGGGCTTGTGTAGGCCAAGAAAACATAAATGGTTTCCTTTGAGGGCAGAGCAAGTTTATAAATGATCAATTCCTGCATCTAACCCATCCATTAAACTAATAAAACCCCCA
Organism: Albula goreensis; assembly: GCA_022829145.1. Lineage (NCBI taxonomy): Eukaryota > Metazoa > Chordata > Actinopteri > Albuliformes > Albulidae > Albula > Albula goreensis. The sequence continues at coordinate 34,185,260 of CM040752.1, forward strand.
TGTTTCTCAGAAGTGAACAGACTAAAAGCCCATCCAAAATGTTCCACTGCAGGGTGCACTTAGGGAAGTCGTTTCACTCTGAGAGAGAAATTATTCCATATGATATCACAGCCACCAGACAGATGGGTGGAGGGACCTGAGCTCAGCCAGTGCTATGCTTTCTGTAGGGTTTAATATGTGAATTAGGCTTTTCTGTTTCCATATACTCATCTTCACTCTCGGGTAAATGAGTCCCATTTGCCAACAGCTTGCTTAATTACTGCTCAGTTATTACTAACGTCAAGGAAAAGTGGAAAGGCTTTTGGTGGCAAAGACAAAGACATTCACGGAAGGATGAAACTATGTGGTTAAGTCTTTCTTTTTTTTTTTTTTGAAGAGGTGCAGGTTTTGGCCACAGTGACTGAGCACAGCCCCAGATAGAGAGCGGGTGTTTTACAGACAAACGCCTGGGTGGGCAGAAAAACAGGAAGCCAGACTTTGGATATAAATACATTAGGGAAACCACAGGCCTACAGGTCTGTCACAGGGATAACAAGAACCCGAATGCAACCTGTCTGAGTTAAACCTCAGGGCACAGAGAGTCTAAACCCCTCCTTCAGTCTAACTGTAATACAGTATTCTGAATGACAGCTGCTGTGATTTCATGTCCTCTGTTTATGAAGCTTATGTTACATTTCTAAAGCTTAATGTAGCAATTTACTAATAACAATCTCAAGTATACAGTTTCTAAATTGTTTTATGTGTCATGGGATTGGCTCTGCATTTTCACAAAAGGGCAGTAAATGTAGCAGTGAGAACCACTTAAATTTAAATTTGTTATTCAAGGTCAGAGGGCAAAGAATGTCATTGGAAATCTGGAAATGATTTCTCCATACGATATGTAAATTCTTTAGTATGAAGGAAACTGACAATGGGAACTATACAACAAAACATGAGACATGAGTCCCTCTGGAATTGTTAACATTTCCTTTCACGGTCTCCTCCGACTTAGTGAGAAATAACAGTGAGGCACTTGTCCAAATTTGGCAGTTGACAGAATGGAACATCACTCAGGGAGTCTACCACACAGCGTCAACTTAAATGACATCACCCAGCTTAGGAACTCAAAAGGCAGAAGTACTACCACAAGCTACGGACAATAGTCCACTGAAATATATATGATGTATCTTCTCTTTTTTTTTTTTTTTTTTCCTACGATGGTGTGAGGATGGGAGCAGGGAGAGATGTCAGAGCGAGAGCACCACAGCTGATGATGTCATAATCGAATCACACTGCCCTGTTCTATTGGCCCTTGCCCACAGCGAGCAGCCAATCCCGTTCACGTGGCCGGGCAGCTACCAGCTTCTCAGCCAAGGAAGCTTGTGTCAGGTGGCAGCTTAGCTTACTCATTTGCAATTATGTAAGGTCAGCTATTTTTAACCCAGAGAGAGAGAGAGAGAGAGGCACATTTAGACAATGCCATGCAATCCCACAGAGTAATATTCACCTCTGCTAAATCATTCTGCCTGTTCTCAAAAATACACACAACACATCCTGCTACTCATGCTATTCTTCATCATTATGGTAAATTAAAGCGTAGGGGTGAAAAGAGTTGTGTGGGATGAATACAATAAAATCTACCTTGTACATTCTTCAAGAACCCACACTTTTTGAAAGGTTTTTTTTAAATAGAGGTTTTGAATTATTTTGAAAAAGGGTTAGCAATGTGAGCTCTGAAAAAGTTGATATATTGAGGTGTCAAAGGAGAAAATGAGCTGAAGGGAAATTCCAAATTCATATTAGGAAATACCCAGAATGTTTTTGTTTTTATTTATTTTATTTTTCTTTTATAAATGCAGAGAGTTGTTGATGCTTGATGCAGCATGCTGTGATAGGTCTTGTAGAGAGAGATGTGATGTAGAGATTCTGATGGTGTTCAAGTCCAGATCTGACACAGTACTGAATACCCCTATTTTTTCAAGGTCTTATGTTCTTACGATGTAAACTGTTTTTGTTGCACCCAACAGACAAAAATAAATGTGCAGCATAGTTGGACTGAATGGCAGAAAACTTCTTCTGTTGGCTGTTGGTCAGTGTGTAGTACCACTCTAGTTCAGATTTAAAACATGCTACATAACTGTACAATGTCCTTCACTCCTTGCTAAAAGTTCAGTCAACACTATCCAGACGCAGTTTATGAAACTCAGAGCACCTTGTAAAAACGCATAAACATGCCACGGCACTTCATACCATAGGTCATGCAAGGGCATCCGCTTTACCCCGCTCTCCTCTCTCTTTGGAATTTCAGACATTTAATTGGAAGTGAACTTGTCATCAGCTTTCATGAACTGCCAGAAAACTTAGCGCAGCCTTTTTAAGTGTTACAAAGCCAGTGTTGACAAACCAGGAAGTTTGTTGACTGGAGGCCAAATTCCCTGCGATTTACACGGTTTCATGAACAGAACAGGGTGGTGTGAGCTAAAGAGCATTCTCACATACCATCGTAAGAAACCCCTCTGCCCCACCCCCCCCCCCCACAAAAATTCCCACAAAGTGGTCCCTGCTCAGATGACTCCACTGAGGACAACCCCAAAAACAGACCCCCCGAAAAACACCCAACATCAGAGTACAGCACTGCCACATCACTGCAGGGAAACTGGAACATCCCAGACCCGCAATGAAAAGTGGTACATCCTCAAGGGTTGCCAGGGTAACGGGATAAATATTTTTTTGTGGCTGGCTGTGGAAGGAATTTGTGAAAAGCCAACAACACAATAAGTTTCCCTCCTCGCATTTTGTTTCAGCCACTCTGACCCTTTTAGTTTTTCCTTACCAGAGGATATATAGAGTTGTGTAGTTCAGGGTATATGCATATATAAATATATATATATTCGGACTACACCCACCTAAACATCTGCCACTGTACGTTTACCCATCTGCTTACCGTTAATGTGTATGTACTTTGGAAATAAAGTATTTATTCCTCCTCAGACAGTATACCCACCTATTAGCCTTATTACCATTAATACATATGGGCTTTGGAGTTACATTATGCCCACCTCCTCAGACAATATACCCACCTGTTAGCCTTATTACCATTAATACATACGGGCTTTGGAGTTACAGTATACTGAACTCCGCAATCACCACTACACCTCAGGTGTATATAATTTTACAGCAGGTAGGTAGGTAGCAGGTGAGACTTACTGAGATTACACGGGATATTTACTGGGACCAGCTGTGGCCTGGGTGCTTAGTCTACTCTGGCACTCTGTCAGTGTCAGCATTAGCTAGACCGATGGGAGGGAACCGTGATCTTAAACAGCCATGCGGCGTGCAAGTTTTTTGTTCCAACCCAGCACTAATGATCCTGATTCAAAGCTGCTGACTAGTTGAACCAGCTGGAGCTGAGAAGCTATGAAACCATGTGGAGATTACAGCTCTCAAGGCACAGAGCTCCCTACCGTAGAGATAGATTCTAAACAAATCGCACTCAGTGTTCCTACCCATAATGTGGTCCACACCCTCAAAACCAATGGATGCCAGGCTTTCAAAGCCCAAAACCCACAGAATGATCTAAGACTTGCTCTGTGACTAGCCTTATCTTAAAATGTAGCTTGACATGAATTATGCAATATGGAAATATTTTAAAACATCAAAAGTTCTAAACAGTAACATGTTTTCTTGTTTTTACTTTCTTAATCAACTACATGTAATATGAATCAAATACAGTGCATCTGGGGCAGCTTATAGTCTAGTGGATAAGCTACATGACTGGGACTCCTGAGGTTGGTGGTTTAAGTCCCAGTCCAGCTACAGCAAGAACACCACTGCTGTTGGGCCCTTGAGCAATTCCCTCAATCCCTCATTGCTCCCAGGGGGGATTGGACCTTGGTTAGCCCAATCAACTGTGAGTCACTTTGGATAAAGGTGTCAGCTACATGACTGTACTGTATGGCATAGGTACACAGTGTGATTTTGTGGAGATGTTCCTACATCCTGGCATATGCATAATATACAGTAAGGTCTTTTTTTTTTTTTGGATTGTATCTTGCGAGCCTCCTCTACCCCTTTGAAACCCCACAGCTTTTGGAACCCCCTGCTCCAAAGTAACAGAGTAACAGGCCTCGGTCGTTTTCGGAATGAATTGGCTGCAGTTGTGGAAATTAGATGCTTCTAGGACCTTGTCCAGTCAAATAAATCAGCACCTTTCAATGGATGTGGTTCCACCGTTTGCACCCCACCCCCAAGGGGAAAACTAAATTCACTGCTTCTGTGCGGGAGGGGCAGGAGTGTCATCGTAATATCAGCAGCTTTGTGGACATTTTATTTTAGGAGACATAATATATGGGCATAAAAACAATGCTTCCATACCTTGCTCTTACTCTCGGTTATATGTGTGTTTCCTGTAATATTTCGAGGTGCTGGATGTAGTGTGTTTAAGTATTAATCTCTTACAGAAATTATAAACATTACACAGAGCCTCTGAAATGTGCTTTTGAATCTTTGCTGCCATCTTAGAACATGTCTGTCTTGGACATCCTAGTTCATCCTAGTTTTAATGGGACTCCCTGACAAAATGAAGGTCAATAAGTTAAAAAAAAAAAAAAAAATCAGAAATTTGTTTTCCAATTATCAGATGTATTTTCTTACTGAATAAGACAACTCTATCTGTTGAATCCACACTGTAGACTATTATCTAGTTTAGGAAAATTGGCTTTTGATAGGGTTGAACAATTTGAATACTTCCACAGGGGTAAAAAAGCATTTTTTTGATTATATTGTAATCATGTACACTGCAATTTCAGTTCAGTCAGTCATTCAGAATAGAGTATTTCTTCAACATTTTTCCATTGTATTTTCAGCAGCCTAAATGTGGTGGAGTGAGACACACATCTCTAAATAAGGTAGAACACAGGGGCTACTTCAGAAGTATACAAAGTATAAAGTTTCACTTAAAGGTAAACAACTGTAACTGCCAAATTATAGACTACACTTATAATAGTACAGGCAATGTGGACTGTGAAATCTCTACCTCTATAACTTTCATCTCACCTGTCAGACAAACAGGGTTTCAAAGCCAGCTGTCTCTTGTACCCCACGTTTGTTTATAAAGCCCTACTGAGTCAAGACTGTGATAGGGTAATGAGCAAGATATGTGCTACATGCTCAACTCGATGGGAACATCGAAGTTAGAGTTTGATAACCCTCTTATTCATAGTCTAACTTCTATCTATTAAGGTTCAGTAAATAATTAAATGCGTGCTAACTTTAATATTGGCGGCCAATAGCTAATATTTCTCCTGACTGTTACGCATTCAATCTGATCTCAACAATGGGGACATAAAAATAGCTCAACTGCGATGGAGTTGTTTCGGGAAAAGTGTGAAAACACTAAAATGAATGCATTTTGTCATGCTGACAGTACAAATATGTTCAGTGAAGACTGAGTGTGAGATTTTGGTAAAAGTCCATTGAATCTCACAGCTCTTTCCTGCCGTGGGCTGTGACGGGTTCTGTGTGAGGCGCAGCGTGGTAGGGCGGGGCATTGGCTGTTAGCCTGACCTGTTCAGAGCGCTGTCTCGTCTCATAACTTTCTAAAGGATGCGGTCTGACAGCGGAGCACACAGGGACGATGTGGGCAGAGATTTCTACAGATCTTCTTATCTCTCTCTCTCCTCATCATCTATCTCAGTCTTTATCTATCCCTGTCTCTGTCTCTTTCTGTTTCTCTGTCTCTGTCTTTATCTCTGTTCTTTCTCTCTCACTCCATCTTTGTTGTTAGATACACATTTGTTCAACATATTTGTGTACGAATATATATATGTATATATATGTACACACACATACATTATCCGTTTCTCTGTCTCTGCTTTAATTTCTCTCCTCCCTCTGTCTCTCCATCTTTGTTTTATATGTACATTTGTTGAGAATATTTGTATATGGATTCATGCCTGCACCTGCACACACGCACGCGCGCGCACACACACACACACAGTTTCTCATCTTTGTCTTTGTCTCTCCCCTTCTCTCCGTCCCTCCTCCTCTCTGTAGTCTGTATCAGTCCTCCGTGGGCTGCTGGGTTTGTATCTCCCCTGCCTGCCCCCTGGCCCTGTGGGAGTGTGTCTGTCTGTCTGTCTGTGACCTGCCGCCCTTCATATGGCATAATTACTGGATGACGCCAGCTTCCTCCCCAAGAGCCACTCCCAGCGACACAGGCACCCACCGTCGCCCCAGCAGCCGTGCAGGAGCCAATGGCATTCAGTCATAACACAGTGGCGTGGGGGGTGGGGGCTGTTGCAGGGTCCCAGCGGTCTCCTCTCCTCCTCTCTCCTAATGAGGGTGATAACGAGACCTCGAGGGGATGCGGGACCCTCTCCGCCGGCGCTCAGATTACGACATCCATCGCTTTCGCTCGGGCAAGCTCTGCCTGTGTTGTGACACTCGCGCACAGATGCTACCCTCTTCACCCCCCCACCCCCGACTCCTCACCACAACCACAGCCCCAGCCACAGCCCAGGCCCCGCCCCCACCAAACAAAAAAAAAAAAAAAAAAAAAAAGTCCCCTTTGTCTTGTCTCTGTGATTGGCTCTCCTCTGCTTCCTTTGTATGGAGCTCTGCCGCTCGAACGCGTTGCGGAAAAACCCAGTGGGTTTGTTCCGTAAACGCGAGGCGGGGAGGCAGGTGGCCGTGGGTGGCTGGGATCGAACACCAGACATTTCAAAACCATTCTTTAAAAAAAAAAAAAAAAACAGATAAAAACCTGAGAGTATCGGACAGCCCACAAGAAATGGGATATGAAATTCATTGTTTATGACACCACATTAGGAGGGTCTTTGAATGGCGGGGAAACCCGTCGATCTCGAGCCTTTTACAATGCCTGTTAATATGCCTTATTCTCAGTGGCCATGATGCTTGTGATGCTAAAAAATATGGCTAATTAATACCAATTTATAAACCCTAAAAACAGTCTCTTCCATTCCTGTCAGGCAGGTACGGGGACTGGGACCTGAGTGATAAACTGCCTGAATGCCATTCCCCAGTAGAGTCAAAAACTGTCAAAACACTCACAAAACTGAGTTAAATATTTATGCAGCACTTAAAAATTTCATATACAGGGAATAAACTTGAGTACAGATTTCTGAGTGCTTTCAATTGTGCAACTGGCAGAACCTTATGCAATATGTATAATATGCATATTAATTATGGATAAAAATCGATTATTTTATTAGCGTTCACCATTACCTGTTTCCTCTCGTGTCCCAAACTACAGCAAATCAATCATTTCAATTACTGTCAGTAATGATGATTTGTGAGAAGCAGGGAATTAAACCTGCCACATTTGACAGGGCAAACATTATCAAGCATGATCAGACAGATACAGTTTCTGGTAAAACAGACAGCTTGTTTGTGCTGCTGTGTCCATACACGATACAGCTCGACTGAATGTACAGGAATATAATTCTGCTATCGCTGAACCTTTCAACCAATTTGAACTTCTTAGATGAATGAGTCTCATCGTACACTGTATAGACCATGGATTTTTTAAAAGGTTTTTTTGTTAACTCTACAATGTCAAATGACACGACTGGATCTCTTTTTTTAACAGTGATATAGCTCTCCAATCAGTCGTCTACCATAGATAGCTTGACTAGGGGGTTTTCTAGAACTCTGTTTCAACTTGTGCTTATCTCCATGTTAGCCACACTGATATCACAGATCCAACTCATGCCAAAGACAACAAATACTGATACACTGTGTGAATGTGTGATCCTGCAGTCAGGTGACTTCTTTAGACAAAAAGTGTGTCAGAACATTAGGCTCCATGCTTTTCCCTGACTCAAATTAGACTGAGCAAGATAAGCTAATCAATGCGTTTACCCTGCCCTTTGAAAAGATACTAATCGACACAAAGAGAAAAACAAGTTATCTTTCAACCCTAAGGTTATGCTGTAGGAGATAGGGCTTAAAATAAGGGATAGCGACCATTACTATGACCTCACCATGCCAATCACTGATCCAAGATCAGGTGTCCTCTGTCTATATACTAACCCTATCCATTATAGCCTAAATGTAGCACTGATCCTAAGTCAGCGCTCCTGCTCTTGAGGTTCTATGAATACAGCTGCTGATCTAGGATCAGTTTTACATTTTAGCTCATAATGGACAGGAGATAAGGATATGAACACTGGACATCTGATCCTAGGTCACACATCCCTCTCCACACAGCAAGCGAGGCACAGCTCTGATATACTTGACGTTATTTCTGCACCAGAGACATACTGTGACAGTGGTAGCAGTGACATCACATCTGCGGCAAAAGTCTGCCACACTGACACAGTAAGGACACGCACAGAAACCAGCACAGAGATCGCCTCGTGTCCCTGTTCTCGAAACCTAACCACATTATTGCGATGCAAGTGCAACAGTTTCCACAGAACGGACTGCACGGTGTTAAACTACAAGTGACTCAACAGGATATAAGTGATAAGAGATATAAAGATAGGGTTACGGAGAGAGACAGATTTAGATTTCTATCTCTCCCACAATCTGTGGTCACCATATTTGTTTCATGGAGGCTTATAAAACACTGCTGAACATCTCTGCAGCTCCCAAAGGCAGAGGATGTGACCTGCAGGAGTGCATGGGCTAAGGGCAGATGTAGCCGGATGTGGCCTGCAGGAAGTGCATGGGCTAAGGGCAGATGTAGCTGGATGTGGCCTGCAGGGAGTGCATGGGCTAAAGGCAGATGTAGCCGGATGTGGCCTGCAGGGAGTGCATGGGCTAAGGGCAGATGTAGCCTGGATGTGGCCTGCAGGGAGTGCATGGGCTAAGGGCAGATGTAGCTGGATGTGGCCTGCAGGAAGTGCATGGGCTAAGGGCAGATGTAGCCGGATGTGGCCTGCAGGGAGTGCATGGGCTAAGGGCAGATGTTGCAGGATGTGGCCTGCAGGGAGTGCATGGGCTAAGGGCAGATGTAGCCGGATGTGGCCTGCAGGAAGTGCATGGGCTATGGGCAGATGTATCTGCAGTTGGGTGCTCCAGTCGATGGTTCCCAATGGTGAAGCAAACACTGGCATAACCACAGGCACAGGGTAGAAATGGCAAAAATATCAGTTAAACTCGGCTCAGGCTGGCTTGGTGTTCCTCCGCCATCTGCAGAGTGTAAAACCGCAAAGGCTAGTGGGCCACATCAATCAGGGGTCACATGACCAGGCACAGCCAATAGAGGAGGTTTCCTTGTCTGGGATGATGGCACAGTTCATCTCCAGTGGGAAAAGGGATGAAAAATGCGAAAAAAACTCCTCTTCTGCTCAAATTCCTTGTGCCGCTTCCAGTTCATAAGAGATGTGGCTTGCCAAAAACAAGCAAGAAATGTGAGAGACTACTTTGTGTATGCATGACAACAACGTTGGAAGACCCCGTTCAGCCCAACTTACTTCCTGGTTTTGCTCAAAAGAAAAACCCAGTGTGTGGTGACATGAGACTTCACAGAACTAGTTGGGTAAAGTACCGCCTCCCTCATTTCCATAGTAACTTCACAAACAGGACAGCTTTGTCTCACCTATAATATATGCAAGGATACATATGTGGGAAATCATTTTTTAGGACAAAGTCAGAATATGGTCTTTGCAAGCCAAAATGTTCATCCTTTCAAATGTGATTTTCTGCGCTTGGATCACTGTGCAGCTCAATTCTGCTCAGAGCAGGATGCGATGCGTAGCTGAAATATATCAGCATGAGTGAAATGGGCCATTAAAGTCTGGCTTTCAGTGCTTTGAGGGATATTCCATCTATTCACCATGGAGGAAAACATGTTCAGTGACTTGTGAAATCAAAAACTGATCCCATATCAGACATTGCATAGATCGGCTACTCTGAGCCGCTTGTGAATATGGGTCCAGAGCTCAGAAGTAAAGCAGGGGGCGGCTAACCCTGTTCCCGGAGAGCTACAGGGTGACCTGGTTTTGTTGGTGTTTTGCGCTTAATGGGTCAATTAGCACAGCTGTTTACCCGGTTAACTCACCCGCTTCAGGGTTTTTACTAAAGCAGGGTTACATAAATATTTTGGATACAGAACTCAGGATTCCGTTCAATGGAACCTCACCAAATTCAAAATATTTACCAATATTTACCTGCTGGTTGTTCGTTGTGAAATGGTTGATGATTTTGAGGTGAAAACAAAAAAAAAAAAAAAAAACAATGCTGTATCTCTCCAACACCATGGCTGGGGCTGTCATAAGAATAAAGTGAAGCACCTCACAGGCCTAAAGCACTTTACCAGTGCTGTCCTTCTCAGTAAGGTCATTAAAGAAACTCACACCGATATTTAAGATCCCTCTCACCCCTCCCCCTCCCCCTCCCTTCCACCCCTATTTGTATTTTTTTTTTTTTTTTTTGTTTGGCATGATGCAATCTCACTCTGCCCTCTCCTCCACCTCTCTCCACTTCTATCCCTCCTGTTTGTGTGACAGGATTTCTTTCTTTCAAGGTCACCCCCTCAACACCCCCACCCCCCCCCCCCCCCCACACCTCTGTCCCATGTGATTACAAGGATGACTTCTTTAAGTACACAAAGAGACTGCGTGTCCAACCAGCACCCTTTCGGTGGGGCGCTGGGAAGAGCCCTGAAGCGCACACAGAACAGGCATAAGCGTGTGAAATGTGTAAGGGCACACTGTGAGAACCATACAACACCGTCCTCAGTCCATGTCTCTTTTGCCTGGCAGGGAAGGGTGGGAAGCATGCATGACAAAATAGCATCAGGTTTCAATGAGCAAAGAAAGACCGTTCAAGATTAAATGCGATTAATACTGCAGTTCGTTCTCCTTTCGGGGATGGATTTTCTGAGAAGTCAGGAACTAACTGTTGTTTTTAAGCAGGTTAAACATTTCCCATGTAGAACATGGAGGAGGAGATTGAAAGGGGGGAATGCGCGCTCCTGTGCAGAGGCACACAAAACACTGCTCTGTTCAGACACATTAAGAACATACACCCAGTCTTTTGCTGGGATTTATCAGGATCAAAGTACACACAATCTCATCTTGCACTGGAGCCTAAGTATGTTTGTTTAGTCATGTAAGGACAAACACACGACATCTGAAATTATCACCACAAGTGTGGTTTATCCTCAAAATCGTGTCCCATTTCAAGTCAAAGAATACAATTAAAATACTCTCGGAGCTGGAAATGTCTGCGTGCAGCCTGACGTGTCAGGAGTTATGACCCTTTTGATCATGTTGGCATTACCTTTGGTAATCAAACAATCAGACCTATGTGTGTCAAACGCCCTGTCTTCCCACTAAAAGGGACCAGCATATTCTCCTTCTGCTGTTGGTTTGTCTGCTTGTTATTTCTGATTCTCAAATGAAAGCAGTCTGCTTCACAGACCTTTGAGTGGATAGCATGACTTGGTTTTGGTTTTGATTTGGTGTATGAGTAGAAGAGACATTCTGTCAGGTATGAACTGATTCAATACGAGTATGCCACAGGTACTCAAAATAAAGGGAGTGTTATTTTGGCTGATACTTTGCATAATAAAACAGGTGGAATGGTATCTGCTTGCAATGAAGCCCTCTTTAGTAAGGTCAGAATTACACCCACCTAATTTTATTCGTGCATTAACAGTTTTCAGTTTCATGCACACTACAAATCAAAATACTTGAAATATGGGTGGCAATAATCAACAGCTATTTTAACAGCAAAGTTGACTATAGTGGTCTCAAGTTCATTATTTTAAAATTACAGGACATGTGCTGGAACCTGCTGAATGTATCAAGGGCTGTACTTTACTTTGTCAATCCTCCTACCCTTTCGACCTCCATTTGCAGGCGTATTGTCTTCACTTCACAGTCTTATTAAATGTCGCCGCCCTGTGGAGGTCATGGGAACTGCATGTCTTCTGTTCATGAGGCACTGACTCTTGATTAGCGATGCGCTGCAAACGTTCGTCTAGGCGCGAGAGTAATGCAGCTTTTTTTTTTGTGTTTGCATCGAAAATCACAATCACTTTTTTCTGTAGCTGATACAGTATTTCTCATCACTTTGTACACTTCTGCTCTCATGTACTTAGAAAACGCATTTCCCATTGGAGAAATATTGCATTCACCTAAGACTTACATCAGCTTTCTAGCAACAAGTAGTATTTATTGTTTGCTAGTTCAATTCAACAGCTAACAACACCAACGACAAAGAAAAAAACAATAATGCACTAAACGTTTTGGCTAAACAATGAGTATAATTTGCATTAATTCCATTGTTAAACAATTTTCGCCGCTCGACCTGAGTGAAGGGTGATTGATTTTGGATTCATTGGTTAAATTCGGTAGCTAAATGTACATGAGCCAGATGGTGATGTCTTTCTTTTGGGAGCATTAGTCAAACTTGTATTACAAGTGAATCTGTAAAATGGAGACCAGCTATAAAATGCATTAAACTCCTTTTTTAAAATAAAAAACTTTGCGGTTCACGCACCAACACTGTTTGCATGTGTTCACCTGCCGTCTGCTCAGTTGGTATAAAGTAGCGAGTGCTGTTTGTGCAATAATAAAACTGTTTGAAATAACATTCGGCGTTTCATGATGTCACGCCAACCTTACCTGCTGCACGCAGAAAAAGTGACGTTTCCCTGTCGCTGTTCTCAGGTGTGTACATCCTCATTGGCGCGGGGGGGCTCATGATGCTCGTGGGCTTCTTCGGCTGCTGTGGAGCTGTAAGAGAATCGCAGTGTCTTCTGGGATCGGTGAGTTAACGCTAGATTGTAAAACCCAGTAGCACATTAGCCTGGATGTATAGATCATGCCATCGAAAGAGTAGCAGGCTATTAATTCTCCTGTTCTGACTGTTTTTGTTTGATTGTTTTTTTTATTTTTTATTTTTTTTACACAGGTTAATTGTACATTTTTGTGACATAAAATGGTAGCTTCCATAATAGTTTCCAGTCATGCAAATCAAACTAGCAGGTTTTTCATTGCAACATCAGTACATTTGCTTTAAAACAGGAATGCTAATACAGAGACATTGTATTCCTTGTTGCTGTGACTAAGACAAGTATGTCTTGGCAAACAGTGTTCTCTACAGGAGGACAATGTGTGACTGCTCCCAGAAAACATTTCCTGCAGCCACAGCAACCCTAACCTGTCTCTCTGGTTTCAGTTTTTCGCCTGTCTCCTGGTCATCTTTGGTGCTGAAGTAGCTGCCGGTGTGTTTGGCTTCCTAAACAAAGATAAGGTATTACATTTCAGCTACAGATACAGAACTGAAAGAAAGAAATAATATAAAAATACGTAAAGCATTTCTATATGTGACTGGCATTGATATAAAATCCCACAATAAACTTTAGGTCATATATGAATGTGTCTTGTTCCCATAACATTCACTTAAATCCATGAACAAATTTGTTATTGTGTTTTATGTCTTAGATAACTGAAGAGGTTCAGAATTTCTACAGTAAGTCCATCAACGATAACAACAACAACGGCACTACGATAGTATCCATTTATTACAAGGTGGTGAGTACAAGTACTGCACTTGGTTTTATATTTGGCCCATTACTTATCCAAGCAAAAAATATGCATGTATGTGTTGTGTATTGGTAACTCTTGTTTAACTCCATTGGCTGTCTCAAATGAATAATTGTCAGAAAGAAGAAAAAGGTTAAGAGTGTATTGCCATAAACGATACAAATTTACTGAAACTTGGCAAAGGCTGACAGACACACATACAGTAACAGTGTCAGGGACCCATATGCAAGAATACATTAATATTCTTTTGTTTCAGCAGGAGTTTCCATGTAGTATCATTGGCTCAGTGATTTGCACCAATCGCTATGTTGGCTGTGGAGTGGAAACATTTTTGATTGGCTCTAAGAAGTCAATGAATGAATGCCAAGTGAATGAATGACCTAACAGGGGTCATAAAATGCAATTCCAACCATCTAACTGGCTCTGACCTTATGACTGCTCCGACCAATCAGGTGCCTCAAAAGCGCAGTCATCCTCAGGGGCATGGGCTTAAAGACAGGGCAAACAGGGGGGTTACAAAAACATCTGTGAGCATTACAAGAGGGTAAACGGAGGGTAACTCAAGACCCGACACAACACAAAACAAGAGGCTACAGCAGGCACATTCCTTCCACCTCCAAAATTCCCCTTTAAAATAGAAGTAACATAATAACATCAGAACATAATAATGGCAAAAGCACAATATCCAGCCCAGCTAAGGTAGTCATTCACCTACAGCAATCTACAGAGTATCAAGCACCCCATTTAGTCTGTACCTGAAACTATGCTTTACTAAGTCAACAGGGTGCTGGGGGACTTGGTGGGGGGACTCTGCTGGGTCACTCGTGGCAACCATTTTGTACCCAAAGGCTCACTGCAGACCAGCTGTTTTTATCATGCCATATTAAACTGGAGGGTGATTCAGCTGGAAAAAAAAATTGAGAGAGAGACTGACAGTGGGATTTGGTCAGCACAGTAGCAACCCTCCCTCCCTCCCCGACCCTTTGCAGGAGAGGTTGGAATGGAAGGCCTCAGAACCCGGACAGGTGGATCCTGAGAGATCTCACGGCCATCTTGCCTTGCAATTTGGGAATGGCACTTTGGGTAGCTGTGATTAAGACCAGGTCCATCAAAGCCTTCAGCACATGCTAAAATATTTTGTACAAGAAATTTTAGTTATGTAGCTTGTGATCAGAACAATCAAACTCTCCTCTATCGATCGCATGCTATCTTAAGTCTTTTTACACCAGCAAAAAGGTTTTGCTCATACCAGATGCTTTAAGTATATCAGGCCCTTAATGCAACCAATGGCCTTTAAGCTCAGTACCATAGAGTATCCAGCTCCTCAGGTGGAGACCCGGTGGCCGATGGTTTCAGTTTTCTCTCCTCTTCTCTCGCCTGCCCGTCATGGTATATTTATCTCACATGTCATCTCACACCTCCTGAATCAATTTACACTCTCGAGTGCTTCACACGCGTGCTTTGGAAGCTACCTGCTGTAGGATGGGGGTCACGCACTCCCCGCTATTTTATGGCCCAGAAGTCCGGGGGCACGCCGTCAATTATTTTAACAGTGCCTTCATTCCTCGCAAGGGAAAGAAGTCCTTCTGTAGACCACTGCGCAGAACACAGAGCACAGACAGAAAAGTCACATACATGACAGGACAGCAGCAGCAAGAAGGGAACAAAGAAAAATACGTGCAAATTAGTAAGCAAACAAAACAGCAAAAACGATAAGGGGAAAAATCTATAGCAATTATTGAAATGAAAATAAATAAAGGTGGTTTTATAATCTAATTTCTTTCTCTTTGCTCTCCCTGTAGCTGAAGTGTTGTGGCGAAGACGATTCATCGATCACCACCCTCTGCCCTGATGCAGCTGCAGACACGCAGGTAAAACACCAAAACACCTGCTCCAGACAGGCAGGTAAAACACCAAAACACCTGCTCCAGACAGGCAGGTAAAACACCAGCCCCAGACACGCAGGTAAAACACAAAAACACCTGCTCCAGACAGGCAGGTAAAACACAATTCACCTGCTCCAGAAATGCAGGTAAAACACCAAAACACCTGCTCCAGACAGGCAGGTAAAACATCACACCTGCTCCAGAAATGCAGGTAAAACACCAAAACCCTGCTCCAGACACACAGGTAAAACACCTGCTCCAGACAGGCAGGTAAAACACCAAAACACCTGCTCCAGACAGGCAGGTAAAACATCAATTCACCTGCTCCAGAAATGCAGGTAAAACACCAAAACACCTGCTCCAGACACACAGGTAAAACACCTGCTCCAGACAGGCAGGGAAAACACCAAAACACCTGCTCCAGACACGCAGGTAAAACACCCGATGCCTCACCCCCACAGCACCCACCTTCTCCACCCAACACCCCCCGGCCCCTACCCCTGCCCCCTCCTCCTGTCCCAAACGCCAGCAACCAATCCTATCCCCCGATTCATCTCCCCTGCAACTCTCTGGTTACCCACGGCAACACTAGATTTATCGTGTAACCCCTCCCTCTGGGTCGTGAAACCAGACACTGCGCCCCCAGACCCGGAATGGCGGCGCAGCAGTAAAAGTGTGACAGAGGACTCAGTCTCACGTGTGTCTTTATGTGGAAACTGAGCCGAAGCAGCCACCGGTCACGCATCTCTCTCTGGGGGTGGGGGAAACAAAGCCAGCGGTCACATTTATTTATAGGCGCTGAATATCGTATTTAGCCCATTGGCACACGATGGCACAGAGGTTACTCCTCAAGCCTGCCTGCCTTTGAAGCATGCCATCACCCTTATGCTCTCAGAGCTAAATACGAAACATGCTGAAATATGGAACAGCTGTCAGAGTAAATTAATGTCTAAGGCATCTAAAAGACAGCTTTACTGAGAGTTATTTGCATAGTGTCCATTTTTTTAAAGCAACTATCCATTCAGATAACTGAAATGCAACCAATTTAGGTTAAGTACAATAGAAAAACTGAACTTATAACCCCTGAGCTACAAGCCCAGCTCCCTAACCATTATATTACACTGTAACCTCTGAGCTACAAGCCCAGCTCCCTAACCATTATACTACACTGTAACCTCTGAGCTACAAACCCAGCTCCCTAACCATTACACTACACTGTAACCTCTGAGCTAAAGCCCAGCTCCTAACCATTATACTACACTGTAACCTCTGAGCTACAAGCCCAGCTCCCTAACCATTACACTACACTGTAACCTCTGAGCTACAAGCCCAGCTCCTAACCATTATACTTCACTGTAACCTCTGAGCTACAAGCCCAGCTCCTAACCATTATACTACACTGTAACCTCTGAGCTACAAGCCCAGCTCCCTAACCATTACACTACACTGTAACCTCTGAGCTACAAGCCCAGCTCCCTAACCATTATACTACACTGTAACCTCTGAGCTACAAGCCCAGCTCCCTAACCATTATACTACACTGTAACCTCTGAGCTACAAGCCCAGTTCCCTAACCATTATACTACACTGTAACCTCTGAGCTACAAACCCAGCTCCCTAACCAATTGCACTACACTGCCACTGATAACAGATCTGTGTTCTCTTGCTGTGTTCTTATCCTCCAGAACTGTAAAGAAGCCATATCAGAGTTTTTCAACAGTAAGCTCTACATCATTGGATACGTTGGGATAGGAATCGCCGGAGTAATGGTAAGGGTTAATACATGTGTAGAGCTGTGGAGAGAGATGTTTAATAGCCATGCCATTGTGAGCACTGCTCATACCGTGGAGCTTTAAGCTGTAGGTCTGAGTGTGGTTAGTGCTTGGATGGAAGACCTCACAGCAGTCAGATGGCCTTCCATCAGGTCCAAAAAAACTGGACAAGTGACAGGAATGTTGTCTGACAGAAGATCCTGTCTTTCAAATGGGAATTTCGACCAAGGCTCCAGTTATAAAATGATTGTTTGGTCATACTGGTTTTGGCAATTGATCTCAAATACATTTCAAAATGACTTTGGGGTTAGCCCTGACTGTAGTAGTTGTCAGTGTTAGGAGTAGTGAACTATATGTAATTAAACAAGTAGTTTAACTACATTTTTGCAGTAGCTTGCTGATAGTTTAACTACATTCATATTTGCCTCGTGATTTACTACTTTGTGTAGTTAACTACTGAAACTAATTTTTTAAGTAGTTTGAACTACTTTTTCTAAGTAGTTTTAGCTAACCAAACTAGATTTCTCCCTTGGGTAGCTTTGCTGTAGTTCAACGTCTTCCAGTGTGAAGTAATTGGTAGCTTACAACGTTATGCTTTTATAGTAGCTTCCCCAGCACTGGTAGTTATCAGTGTGTTAGGTAAGTGGGTACTTGGACACTGGCCACTGTTTGACCATATATGGCCTCCACCTCTTGTCTGTATACATTATGCTTCTAGGTCGTTGTACTGATGATGTCATCTAAAAGTGACAGGAGAGGTCTTTTGATGCTTTGCTCATTCACCTTTGACCTCTGCTTCCCCCAGATAATCGGCATGATCTTCAGTATGGTCCTCTGTTGCGCGATACGGAACAGCAGGGAGGTGATCTAGACTCTGCTCCGCCCTGCCCTGCCCCGCCCTGTCTAACCCCGCCCCTCCTCCCCACCACCCTGGCCTACCATTGGATCACCATCTGTGAAAAAAGCCTCATGGGACTGGTCCAGCAGAACCTCCTCAGCAAGCAGGAAGCTCCCACCCTCCCCCCCCTTCCCCTCCCCCTAAAGAAAAACATACCAAGTCAAAAGCAGGCCATGCTGGGGCTCAGTGGCGCAGGTTGATGATGTCATTAGAGGGGTTTCAGTTTTTTTTTTGTTGCCTGGGGCCAATGCAGTTTGAAATTCCTTCCTCTTCATTCTCTATAATCTATTTAACCCATTTGCCGCATAATAGTTTCCACACAGAAGTTTCCTCACATTGTGTTGTGATATTCCAGGGGTTGTCTTTCCCTCTCACCTGTTTTTCCTCACTGGGGGGTAACTCCAAACACAGAAGTGTGTCAAGAGAGGAGTGACCAACTGACCAAACTGCCCCCACTCCTAATTACTCTCCTCACTACGCCTGATTGGTTCTCACCATTGTTTCAACTACATGCCGTGGCCATAAAATATTTTTTAAAGTTGGTTATTTGCAGAAGAGGGCATTCTGTTCTAAAATCAGCAGCAAGAAGAGCCTTCAGTGAAAAGATAAAAATATTATGTAATGTGACACCAAGGTTTTCATGCCTGGGGCCCCCGCATGACCTATTTGGGTGTCCCACCCCCACCCCCGCACCCCACACACACACACACACACAAACACACACACATATACACATACATTCATATACACACTCATAGCTCCGCCCCCTCCCCCACCCCCCACCAATCAGCTGGGCCACTCTACATATATGCAACATTCCAACAGCTTCCTGACCAAACTCCAAACTTTAAGTGCTTAATGTGTGGGAACCATGCCCTTGCAAAGGTTATGGAGAGGCTCTTCAGTCTACCAAGAGCCTGTCACAGCCACCCCCTGCCCCCCAGTTCTCCAGCCAGAACTGCCCAATGGAGCAAGTCCGCTTGGGTCACAGCCAACACCAGAACCAAGATCTGAGATTTTGTCCTTCCCCAAAATGTGAGTTCATTGTAAGGAGTGAATCTACCTCTAAACTAGAGGTTTCCCTGTCCGGGCTCCACAGGGCTGCAGGGTGCACTGGTTTTTGCTTTCACCTTAAAATCACCCACCAAATTAGACCCAAAAAAATGCAGACCTGGCTGAGATAAGAGATAAGAGCAGTGTAGTAAACCACTTTAACTGATCAGTGTCAAGCACTGAGAAACAACAAAACCCAGCATGCCCTGCAGGTCTGTGAGACCAGGGCAGAGGCATTTCCTGCCCCAAGCTTCACCCCAAACCTCGCCCCAAACCTCCATATGCTCGCACTGAAAGAGTCCTTTCAGTGGTGTTATCTGGCTTGAGTAACACCCCACTGTGCCTTTCAGAAACACCCCTCCTCCTCCCCCTCCCCCCTACTTCCCCGTTCAGCTCCCTCTCGCAACGTGTCCCGAAACTGACCTCCCAAGCGCTCGAGCCCCCGAAGAAGATTTGTACATTTTGTGTGAATTTGTAATTTGTCTCTTAATTTTAATTTTTATTTTGTCTGTTTGGTAGCTCATGAAATAGTTGATTTGGGTTGTACTGTCAAGATGTGTATACTGTAGAGGCAGCTCGTCTAGACTGTGTTTGATAATAATGTAAAAGAAGAAAACAAAATTAGCTTTTTACAGCATGTCCGTACTTAACGTGCCTTTGGTGTTTTTTTTATGTACACAAGTAAACAAATCAAGAACCTTAACGTTGCAAATGGAGGTTTTTTTTAACTGTGCTGGTGTGTATAGATTCGGTCAGGCTAGTGGCTTTTGGTACAAGTCTATGCAACAACAAAACAAAATCTAAGGGGGTACTTCAGGACAAAAGTGTTCCTTCCTATTGGTCCTTTGGAATGACAGATTTTATTTGTGAATCGGTTTGAATGAGACTTATAAGTTGTATTTGTTAACCACATTTTTATTCAAATCCTTTTTGGATTTGAATTTTTTTTGTTTGGATCTTGTGTGACGTGCGCAAGATTCCGCAATGTTTGGGGTGAAATTGCAAGCATTTGTAAGATCAGCAGAGAAACAAAGTCAGGGAGAGTGAAGGAGTGACCCTTTTTCAATTTCCATGAAGGCAGGTGAAAATCACATCAAAACGATATTTCAGACATTCGGGCGGTTTGTTTAAGATAACAGCTTTGAAAGCCAGGCTTTTTTTTATACCATTATTAAGTAAAAGCACAGTTTTTTTCATAGCCACGCCCACGCTGCAGGAAGGAGCCCTATTAATTTAACTAAACACAATCTCTCATAGCTGGATGCTCTATCAGCCAGCCAATGAAAAGTGCTTCAGAAATCCTGAAGTGGAAACCTTTTTTTTTTCATCAATGTTCATCAGACAGGAAAGCGAGGGTTTGCAGAGGGAAACAGATGAAGCAAATGAAGGCTGTCTGGAAAGACCTTCAGGTGCAGAGACATAGGGAACCTCTCCAAGCGTCCTCTGAGAACCAAATACACCAATGGCAGGTCAGCAGAGGGGTCAGCAGGAACTGGACACCAGGTGGCTGCAATTCAAGATTACACTCAAACGTTTAACCAGAGAACCGATGCACAAATAAAGTCTGCATTTGATGGCACAGGAAATCTAATATAATCTGTGCAAGTAGAGTCAGCAGAATATCGCTGGCAAAAAAAAACAAAAAAAGTGATCATTGTTGTTTAGACTTAAGTACATACTTCTGCTAGGAGAACACTGCACCTCACAGCATCACGTCCTGTCGTAATGCAGGTTTTTCAGGTGCATGTTGTACAGGGGAAATGCAACGTTATGCAACATTTCATGTGCTTGTGAGGGGTGAGATCCAGCAGTTTAATTAAAAGTGCTGCACAGCATTTAACTGTGGACTTCATCTCCCATCAGCAGATCTTGGCAAGGCATTGTTCAAAGGGTTAATTTTGCGATTGTGATATATAGAACATGATATATACATACCTGGGCGAAGGAGAATGAAGATTTGAAGTACTGTACGCATGAAAAAAGCATTGCAATTGAAATGTTGATTGATATCTTGTTAATTTATTTAATGGCTTCAGGCTTCTCAGGAAGACCGCTGTGCAAGAACTAATAAAGTTTTCTAAAGTTCACTCTTGTCCTGTTTTCTGGTGTATGATCCCTTTTTTAATCTATTCATAAAGTACACCCACGTTTTTACAAATGCAAAGTAATCATTTTTGAATGTTTAAAGAACAAAAAAATAAGCCTAATTTTCCAAATTCTGATGGTTAAATGTGGGACTCACCAAGATTTCTGTCTCAAAAAGATTTCTATTCTTTTATGTGGTTTCTTCCAAAAATGGAGCTATCAAGATTTTAAATATCCCACGAAAAAAACGTCAGGTGATGTCTGGAACAGTTTCACCAAAAAGTCTGATGCTTGAGTTTTGAGTTTGCACAAACAAAGGAAAAATAGACTACATCTTGATTGGCTCAGCTCATATCAGCTGACCAATCCATGACTGACAGGTGTTCTCGATGATTCTCATTTGATCCCAGTGACTCCCCCCAGTTGTTGGCGCTGATGCTAAACTCCTTGTTGAAGGATCTAATGACACCATGCTGGGCTTATTTCAAAATCACCATTCTAAACTGGGTCAAACCTTTAAGCCCGACTATTTAACCAATTACGTTTGGACACGGCCAACTGGATCGCTCGCAAACACCTGACAGAGCACGCCAAGGGAGTAACTTTACAATCCCTCCCTCAGTGCATCCCACAAAGGAGTTTTATGGGTTCCTTCTGGAAACTGTCAGCTGTAAAATGTTTGACAACCTGATTTTAAGTGGGAAGATGGGCCGAGACTGGAAAAATAACTTTTAACATGAACATACAGTGCTGGCTTCTTTTCTGTGTTGTGTGTGTGTGTGTGTGTGTGTTGGGATGGGCTAGCATGGGTGTGGTGGGTGAGCTTGAATCATGGGTAACTAATCTGATTGGGGTGTTGCTAAGCCTGTCTTGAGCGCTAGAATGGCATGCGCGCTGTGTGCTAGCATGGCTATGGTTTCAACTCTGCTCTGGGGAATGAACACATGGTGAAGTACCTTGTCCTCCAAAGTCCAGTCACCTAGCTCAGCCAGAGCTACAATACAAACCAAAGATACGTTATATGAGTAAAAGGGTTTGTGATTGGAAGGAAGCTCAATCTCATGCCCTCTTTGTCTTTTTTTCAGTGTTGCACCAGCAACAGTTTCACATGTAATAAATGTTTTTGAAAATCAGACCCTTATTTTCATACTTTCTCACAAAATAAAATGCCCACTTGATATCACATCTTGCCATTGGAAAATTTTGGTGCATGTTAATAAAAAAAATATATATGCTTTGTGACCTCCTCCTAAAACAATTATCTGTTGACACTTATTCCAGCACAGCCTCTCCCTGACTT
This sequence comes from Albula goreensis, assembly GCA_022829145.1. Taxonomy (NCBI): domain Eukaryota; kingdom Metazoa; phylum Chordata; class Actinopteri; order Albuliformes; family Albulidae; genus Albula; species Albula goreensis. The sequence goes on from CM040752.1 coordinate 34,207,756, forward strand.
AACCATCCGTACGTACGACCGAAAAAATAAAAATGAAATATGAACCAAAGAATCCTAAATGTAAGAAAAATGTCAATTAATAAAGCTGTTCAATAAAAAAAGAGATAGTCATGATAGAAATTTAATAGGATGAAAGAATGTTGTAGAGGTATACAACTTCTATATGCCATGTTAACTTGCGTCTGACCTCGGAACTTGGATGTACATCGGGGAATGGCTGTATATAGTTATATAGTGTAATTGTTATTTGATACAGTTACCCAGTTTGTGAAGGTACTGATCACAGTGAATGTAAAATTTCCTGTTGAATCCTATGTTGGCATTCTCTGCCTCTGTGTCCCTGATCTACTGAATTCAGTAAATGTGAGTAAACGGTCTCTCCCCCATCACACGCTGTATGTACACACAGCTGCGTTTGCATATGTAGCTTGTGCGGGGGAGGAGCATGAGGGATTGCTGGTAGCCGAGGAAGCTCCACGCCCATCTCCTCTCCTTTCCCGAGCTCAGGTTCCCAAAGTGATGCCCCCGCGACAGCTGCGCTCGGCAGGAACGCGGGAGGGGGGTAGCCCTGACCGATGCGGAGTCTCCCCCCCTGCCGAATTTCACCACCAGTGGGCCTGAACCGGGGGGGTTATCATTACAGCCCCTCACAGGCCATCAAATCCATCAGGCCCAGGGAGGGGGTGAGGGAGGGTAAAATTACAGGGAGTAGTTTCACTCTGGGGAAATGCCTTCTGCATGGAGCGGAGTCTCCAACACGAGCACTGCTTCACATCGCCGATAGCTGAGCTTTTGCCTTCTCAAACAAATGTCATTTCTGTGCGCTTATCTTACAGACACAGGCGGGTGAGACGGAGGCGGCCCCATGTGCTTCCACCCCTCACACTTCGATTCTGTGAACTTTAACCTCTATCAGACTCCAGCTCTGAAAGACACAAGATAAAAAGCAGTTCCAGGAAACAGAACTGTACCTCAGAAGTCAAAGTGGATGTTCAGATGTTACGCCACTGCCCTGTGTGCAGACGGGAAAGCCAATCCCATCCCACATTTAAAAATAGAGTCATGGCATGCTAAACCAGCCATGCAGCTAACAGCTGACTTCAAATATCAGGTGTTGTGAATTGAGAGGAGTGACAAACTGCAGCGGCAACATTTTACTTGCCATGAGGAAAGTAGATGATCCTTCAGCCAGTAAAACCAAGACACTTTATTTTATTCAATATATTTTATTTATATATTTATATACAAAAAAATAACACACAGATATATACATACACAGAGGAAAACGTACTTGGTTATTTATTTACGTAATCCAAGATTTTTTTTATGTAAAAGGTAGAAGACAGAGACAAACACCGGTGTTGAGATATGTTCACTAAGGTCTCTCTCAAAGACCAGGAACAGAAATTCTGTATTCACAGTCAAAGTACTTTGCATCACCTTCCTCCCCTCAAAACTAAAACTACTGGTATACCCAGGCAACAGCCTTTCAAATACCAATAATTTGCTATGCAGAAATGGTGGGGGGGGGCATAGTTGCAAAATCAGAGAACACTGAAATGTTACCCTTAGCAACATCATTTCCTTAATTACCTTGCTCCTAATCACTGAACAAAACATCCTCAACTCCAATCAAATCAGTTGTTACCCCAACCAGCCTTTCACACCAGCACTTTCTATCTCACCTCAACCTGCACTATACCAATACATGCTCTTGTGAATTTGTTTCTCAGTGTCATTACAGTCAGTATTTGGACTTCCTCAGCATTAGAAGAGCTGCACAAAGTGGCCCCTGAAATGTTAAACATTGCATGAAGCAGATGACACCCAGCAGGTCAAATACAGATGGATGACTTAGGTTGCGCACCTTATGTAACAGATGCAGTCTTTAAAAAAAAAAAAAAAAAAAAAAAAAAAAGTGCAATACCCTAATCAATTTGGTCCCTGTCTCCCAAACCAACTCCATGTCTATGTAACTTCAAACTAAACCAAAAGAAAAAAAATTCTGTTCAAGTTAGGCTTTACAAGCTTCTACAATAACACTTTGCTCCAAGGAATGAAATCACAGGAGTAACAGTATTCAATATTACATGTTTTCATATTTCATTCCATTAAGAAAAAAAAAAAAAATAAAAAAAACACCAACCACTTGTAAGTCTGGCAAGTACTGAAATGATACCACTGCTAGAGTGTGACAATTCAAATGCACACACCACAGTTACATTTGAAATTTAGTTGTGGTGTGTAAATAAAAAAAATTGAGCTGTATAAATTCTTTAAAAAAAATTATTCAGTGTTCCGAATGCCACTTAAACCTTCGCACCCTTTGAACAGGATGTGGTAGCACTGAGTTTCATTATCACTTCTCACCTCCACAATGTAAATTAAAACAGAACAAAGGGTGAGAAGTAGGATTCATTCCAAAACCCGCCCCCTCTCTGTCCTGCAAGACTCAACGGAGCAAGTCCGAGGCAGCGAGAGACCGGTTTGGAATTCAGAACAAGGCCTACCACCTCGTTTTTGCTGCACAAGGTAGCAGATGCCATTTTCAGAGATTTCCCTCCCTCACTGAGGGGACACTTATGAGGAACTTTTTTTGGGTTGACGGAGAGGGCTGCCATAGGCGCCGACCCTTCTCTCGGCTCCTCAAGAACCACATTGACAAGTGCAATGATGTAACCAACAGCCTATTAAAAAAAAAAAAACGACTCCAATAAAAAAAAATGTAAAGGCAAAGAGCGGGTTTCATTTGAGTTCTCAAAAATAAATAAATCAAAACACTCCATGCAGTCAGCTCTCATTGGCTCAAATGTGTCGAATGGAACGTCACGGCCGCTTGGAGAGATGAAGGCATAAGTAGCTTGATGAAGAACACCATTTTGCCCGTTGGTTCCAGTACCTCATTTTAGAACACATCTTCATTTCGTTAAACTTTCGCAGTTCTACTTTTCTGTAGAATACAGTGATTTGTAGCTGCCGCGGTCCTTTGGTTTCAATACTTGTCTCGTTCCCCTGGGCCCTGCGGGTCTGAGGTAAACTAGGCCGAGTAGAGGTTGAACGGGGTGTAGCCTAGGATGAACTCGCCCACCCCGACGAAGTACATGACCTGGGCGATCCCAAATAGGGGAGCGATGACCAGGGCCCTGCACCCCGCACCCTTCAGGAAGGCCGTGGGACCCTCCTTCCTCATGATCTTACTGCAAAAAAAAAAACAAATAACCTGGTGAGGGTCTTACCTTTTACTTTCATTTTTAAAATCTACTGCCTAGATCAATCCATATTTTACTTTTTTTTAGAAACAGCTGTGGAAACAAAGTTGCTAAACCTGTAAAACAAATTATTCAGGGTGGCTACCACAGCTTTAAGCTTATATGCAAATTTACCTACTTTGCATACACGCCATCTGTACAATGTCATATTTACCAGAGGAATTCCCTTTGAGGAATTGAGCACCAAGCACACTTCCCAAACCCCACTAACTAAATGTCCTCCCCATGTTCTTCCAGGTGTCACACAGACAAACGCATTTAAGGAAAGGCAGGGGGTTAAAGGTTACCTGACACAATCCATCACGCCCTCGTAGCTCTCCTCATTCACTCCTTTGCTCAGGGACTGCAGCCTGGTCTTGACCACTGTGATGGAGGGAAAGAAAGGACAGATGGTCACTGACCGCCACACTAACTCCTTATCATTGTTCCATCAGGTTTGTGACCTAAACATTCTACAGTGAATATTTAACATGTGGTTCGTCACCGAAAATGTTGTGGGAAAAATTCACTGCTGCGAGGCGGCGGACTGGCTACTCACCGTCACAGGGGTTCACAGTGACGGCCGCGGTGGAACCGGCGGCACAGCCCGCCAGGAAGGACCAGTAGAAGGGGGCGTTCTCCCCAGGGGAGGGTTGGCCCAGCCGGTTCAGGTGGGCGAACAGAGGGAAGTATACCACTGAGAAGGGCACGTCCCTGAAAGACAAAAAAAAAAAAATTAATTGTCAAGTCTTTTACCCCTCTCCTGGCTCTGCTCTAGGATGGCTCCCCAATGTGCCCTTTTCCAAGTTGCAAAGAGAAGACAAACTGTTGTCTCCCTCTCTTCGCCCACTGCAGAAGAGTATTTAAACTGAGCAGGGCTGTGGACTACTTCTTACTTGTTGTTATGCTTTTAAACAGGTTTCCTATATCAATAATGACAAAAGAAAAAATGTTTCTGAAAGTTCAGAACTCTCAGACAGATGAAGGACAGACAGAACATAGTGTAAATATTATAGGAATGAACATTATGATTATATAAAGGTGGATGGAAAGGCGGGGCTCACCTCATGATGGTGGCCCCCAGCCCTTTGTAGAGGCCGGAGACCCCCTGGGTGTTCAGCAGCTCCATGGCGATCTGAGTGGCCGACACTTTGCGCACCACGGGGGCGGGCCCGACGTTGTAGGAGCGGCTCAGCACGGCATTGGTGGAGCCCAGCTTGGTGGCGGCCATGATGACTGGCTTCCGCTGCTGGGCGGCTGTGAGGGGGAGGAAACATTGTTACTCACTGCAGGGTAAACGCTTTGGTGCCATTTCCTCAGGGATTAAAACACTCCCAGAAGAGCTCTTTGTCTGGCGGTAAGCACAACTGAATTGCAGAGCATGTGTGGGAGAGCGAGTGAGAGAGGATCACACACATTCCACTGTCATTAAGACACAGGTGTGAATATCAAGCCCTGGAGGGCCAGTGTCTGCAGTTTTGGCCCGTTCTCCTCTGAACCAGCAAGCTATTTCAGGCCTTTGAAACCAGATGCTTGAACTCTCTTTCAAAGACTTTGATGAACTTTCATGGGCCAAAAACCTGCACAGACCACAGCTCTGCAGGACTGGATCCTGAGAGCTCTGCTTTAGGGTAAATACACCTTTGTGAGCGCCCAGCCAGCTGAATCGAGGTGGGGGTTTTTCCCCGCTCTTACCGAGTCTCCCAGCATCCTGGAGCTGAATCTTCAGCATCTCCATGGGCGTGGTTATGATCACCTGACACATCCCGGCACCACAGCCAGCAAGCATCTCCTTAAACACCGTCAGCCCCTTCCTGCAATACACAAACAGGCCTGAGGAGGCAGCAGAGGCCCAACACAACCCGCTCTCATTCCCAGCGCTTCATCTTCCACTGAGCAATGGGGACATTTCATCAAGCAGGTCTGAGTTCCCAAAATTCATTCAGCAAATAACAATTTTTTTTATTTTCAATATTACCCAACTGAATCAAATCCTATTAGAAATATATACTAAGAACCACCAACTCTTGCTTCTAAAAATGACCCCTAGGTTTCCCTCAACGATACAAATTTGTTGTTGAACTGAAATTATTCCTGCACAACAGCCGTCTATTAAGAAGAGTGAATCCCTGAAAAGATAGATAAGGTACTCAGATCAATTCCATTCTCTACTTACCCATCACGGCTGAGGTGGTGGCGGAAGAAGTCGTTGGCGGCAAGTTTGATTGCCTTCTCTGGGGTGACTAGCGTCAGGTTTACCGCAGCACCTAAAAACAAAACACCATGTATTAGCGAGTGAGCCTGAACATAGGTGAACAGTCCAGGTACAGACAAGAGTGCTTTTACAGCAAGACAGTCACCCCCTTCATCATCAACCAGCAAGCCCACCCACTAATACAGCTCTGGGTGCCAAAACAAATGATGGCTGGCAGTGCCAGCTAAGAGCATTAACTTTATTAAGAACTGCCGCCGCGCCCATTCAAACCACCCCACTGGCATGATCACAAAGGGAGGAGGTCACATATCTACATTACAGGACAGCATCAGTTTATCAAAAGTTCAAGAAAAGACTCAACTAAAGGACAAACTGGAGGAAAGGAAGAACATCACATTAAGAGTAGGAAAATTAAAATAATGACATAGAGAGAGAGAAGAGTGCAAAGAGGCAATCCAGGGAGGGGGGAAATGCATTCAAATTATATCCAACTGTTCACAGAGGAGGAGCACTGCCACAGACAGCAGACTGAGAGAATTAAAATAAACGTATGAAAAGCGAAGGCTATGTACACCTGCGCTCTTACTGCAGTGTGCAGTATGCATTCACAGATGCAACAGTTCCATACTCATAAGAAATGTTAGTGGACAGCGAAAAAAGGAGGGTAAGAGTGAAAGAAAAGTCTCTCAGTTAAGAGAGGTCAATAAAAAAGAAGGCAAAAAAAAATTGTACAAAACAACACGAGAACAAATGAAGCCTAAGTAAAACAGAGCGGTTTGGTAAGAACCATTTAAATGATTTGCCTCCACGATGGCTGCGCCATATCGGCTAGCCTTCAATATCCACGGGGACCCACGTCTGCAACACGAAAAACACAGATGCAAACAACACATCGCAGAAATGGAGACCCACACAAACGGTTCCATTTCTACCCACAAACTCAATGAAGCTTTTTTTTTTTCGTTTTTTTGTTTTGCACATGCACAAAAACACACAAAATATTCTCTCTGCTTCACAGTTCTCACACAAAATTCACAGCTTCGTCTATATGAAAGGTGACATTGGGCAGTGCCACAACAACCAATCCAGCTACATGCAAATGAAGCCATTCCAGTATAAAGTGTATTTTTACAGGTAATGACTGCATTACCTGCTCGGGGAATTACACCCAAAAATTATATTGGAACACATTTCCCTCAATGTGGGGGACACATTTCCCTCAGTGCAGTTATGGTACAAACTCCATGAGAAGGGAAAGTGCACTGTTCACATACTGTGCCAATAGACATACTGTGCCAGTAGACTTAGCTTCTGGCTAAGGTCATGAAAACTTATAGACAATGTAATCACAGTGAGCAGAGAAATTAACATTTAGTCAGCCACTAGGGGGCACTAGAATCAACAGGAAAAAATCTTACCTCTGTACATGCCAAAGTAACCTTCCGACCGGACAGTTTTGACGAGACAGTCCATCCTAAAAATAAATAGATTTTTTTTTTTTTTTAAATTAATAAGTTAAACATGGGCACTTGAGTAAAATTCCACACAGTTACAAAAGAATGCGATCACCTTTCAACAACGCAAGCACAGCCCATGTAGTTACGCAGAGAATGTCTATTCTGTCTGCCCTTAGATCTAGCAGCACAGCAGAACAAACTGGGAGGTGGGCGTAAAAAGACAATGGCTTATCAAGCAGCCGACAGCTCAATGAGTGCCCTGAACAAACACGAGAGGATGGGTCCAGGCAGTCACACATTCCTGAGGGCCAGGGGTTGAAAACGGAACAAAGAGTCTAACATACCACTGCCTACCAGGGGAATTCCACCCTGAGAAACATCTACTCTTTCATTCTAGCCTTTCAACCCAGGCCTGGGCACCCATGCAGGGGGGACCAGGTACCCTGGGTTACAGACAAACGTCCCCATAAATGAGTAGTTTATATCTTACATTATTGTAGTTGCTTGCGAAAGTTGACATACTTGACAGCTACAAGTATTTTGTATTAAAAAAAAGCTGTCCTTGTCTGCATCCATTTTAAAGGGAGGGTTTTTTTAAAGGGAACTTACATGCTCTTATAAACTTGCTGGCCACTCCTCTGGTTCTGAAGTCTGGTCTTGGCCAGGTCGATGGGGAACACACAGGTAACTCCAACGATGCCGGCAACACCACCATTAATGAGTTTGGCTGGTAGGCTGAGGAACCCCCAAAAAAAAAAAAAAAAAAACACAGCAAAACCATGATTCTCTTTAAAATTATGAGACATCATGTTTCAGTATGTATGAGACAACCTACCATACCCATATCCTATAGACCTTAGGCAAATTTTGCATGGTATTTTCATGTGTCAATATTCTCATTTGGACATGCGTCATTGACATAGAGGCCCAGGTTTCAGACTATCTCAAATAAGACAAACACTCAGTCCTCTAAAAACTGCCTCACAAAGTTAGCCAAGAAACGATCCATTAGTGAATGTTGCATCATTCATGTGCCTTACGGAGGCTTGCGTAAGCCAAACTACCTTCAAGCTCTATTTTTACTTTGGTCTGCTTGAGTTAATGCCTCCCCAAAAACAAAGTGGGAAGACATTAAAATTCAAGAGGAAGTTGGGTAGTTTAGTTTGGTACACTAAGATTTTATTTATCACACATTAAGTAGTCAGGTGAGCAGGTCTGGACAAGAGCACCTACTAAGTGACAAACTAAATATAGTGGATTTACAAACCAGGACTCACAAAATGCTCAGTGTGTGTGTGTGTGTGTGTATTAATGTCAAATGCAAAACAGTATATTGGTGCAATCATAAAATGATTCAATGTTTGCTAATATTACATTTATCAATATTGAAACAGTAACTGCTTATACCTGTATATGTGGAATGACAACCACAAGCTCAATGGATGATAATTTGAGTACTTCCCTAGGTAGCATAAACTTGACACCAGTCCATTCCACCACCCATATCTGATACCTACACAGGAGAGTTGTACCCCTGCCAAAATCTGATACATAAATATACATATATGAAATACAATAATGATTTGAGGAGCAAGTGTAGAAACAAGAAGCAGTTAGTTGGGTAAATGTTATATGTAAACGATAAAGGTGAGATTTGCATTTCTCCACTGGGGATAGGAGTACCCAAGGTGAGTTCACACAGCATGCCCACATGTGAAATTTTCCTACACACAAGAATAAATGAAGAGAAGGTTCTGGTGAACGTACCTGATCTGTTGCTGAGACATGGTGCTTGTAGGACAGGTGACAGGTAACAGGTGCTGGCTTTTTGGTCTTGGGATTGCAGACAGTAGGGCTGCTCGGCGCGTTGGTGGTAACGGAGTCCCTGTGGGTCACTGCGGCAGAGTGCGAGAGAGTTATATATAGGCTAACCCCGCTCACTCCCAGGCGTGAATGCATGCCAAGCTACGCCTCCTGCCCGCGGAGATGCCTCCTCTTGCAGCGGAACCAACCCACCGGCAGCTGCCCCCCTCCGGTAAACCCCTCCCCATCGCATCGCTCCCCTCCCTCCCCCGAACTGCACGACTTGCAGCGGAGATGCACGACTGCATGACGTGGTCCCCTAAGCGGCTAAGCTGCGGCAGGAAACGCACGCCAGAGGCGTTTTTTCTCTTTTGCACACGGATGTGCAGGAGCCGTGTGCAGCGCACTGAAAGGGGATCCGTTGTGGATGTTCATGTAAGCCTCTTGGTTATTTCCATTCAGTCATGTGGACAGTGTAGTGTAAACTCAGGAGTAAGGGGGGTATTATCAGCGCTCTGCTGGATATAGTTTAGTGTTATAGCCCACGCAAGCCCTAATTCAACTGGGCCAATTATACTAACGTGACTAACGGTAATAGTGTGCTCTAAGTCCAACACATGCGTGTGACTCACTGGAAGCTCAATTTATGGCTGAAAGTTTTCATTACAACAAAACCAGAACTCCCAGACAGAGTAAGTAGCTGGCCAAGTGCAGCTCTGTTACTGGTTACAGTACTAAGACGGAAAAGGCAATAAACTGCATTAACTAGAATTCTGTGCGATAAATATAACATTTAACAGATACAAATGAAAGTTTCTTTTACCATCGCATACCATACTACTGTAAACTATGACACGCATCTCCTTAGCTACATGTACTGAGTTTATGGCACCGTTCCTCCGGTAGGTCCGGTGACCGTGTGACAGTGTGACAGTGGCCCAGGTGACACTGCGCCGCTCGCTTTATGCACATGCAAAGCAGTTCCGAACAGCGACTGTAGCTGATAGCGACTGGCAGATGTTCACACCCAGGCGTTTCAGACGGAGAACACCTGATAAGATAGAGATTAAACTACCAGCAGGGCAGTTAGTCTCGGCGCTCTACATCGAAAGAGCCGCTTCACTAAAAAAAGAACATGCCACAGGCTCCCTTGCCGAAGTGCCGAGTTTCACTCTCCAGCTGAGTGAGCACTACGGCTGGAGAGCGCTACAGACCCGGAAATTACTTCCGTTTGAATGAAGCCTGTGCCGCTTAGTGACACTGCTCTCCGAAACATCACCATTTAACGCCAAATAAAAATATCATTACTGTTTTAGGGTAGTATCGACGGTAAACACTGGCTCCCCGTCAGTGTGCATGATAACCTACCAGCGAACCTTTCAGTTAGCTATCGGACTTATCTTTACTTCTTAGGAAGAAGGAACTAGAAAGAGCAGCACTCGACTCAGCCAACGGTCGACTTACAAGCAAAGTTTCTTTACAGTAATACAAAGTTGAACTTATCGCTATGCATGAGTTACTTTATTGTTGAAAAAATAATGAAGTACAAAACTTACCTCGATAAATAAGTAAATACGGCTGGTTAAGCGCAAAGTTGAGGTACTCCTTCTCTTCGCGTTTGAATGGAATGAATTGAGCGCTTGTGGAAATTTCCGCTCATATTAACTCGGCATGGAGGGCTGTACCAAGCGCACAGTCTTTCAAGATCACCCAATCACAGAGCACGCATTTTACATACTGAATTGCCATTGGTTAAGCTTGCTTCAACTTTTTTATCTCTGGACTGCTAAATTAAGTTCCGAGTAGCGAGTGACACGGTGACGAAGAGTCATGGGGGTTTGATTGGCCTTCATCGTGATCAATGGCCGTTAAAAATAGCGCCACCATAATGAATGAATGGATAGATTTTTTTAATGTTGTTCTAATGTCGTTAAATCAATTATTTTGATACCTATTTCAGATGTACTACTTTTGAAAAATGCCATGTTAATTTATACATTTTATAGAGACATTGCCTAGTTTAGCTGTTTAAACATCTGATGCTTTTTCTCTTCCGCTTTGTAAATATTTCCGCAAATGCGAGGATATCATATGGTTTGTAAAATATGAATTGATCGAATGAATGTATGTTTTAAAGGTAGCCTACATGGGAAATGTTTTTTTTTTTAACTGTAATTTATCGGTCTTGTGCTTTGTAAATCAGTCAAGGGGTTGAAACAAAATCGTGATAATGAAATAAATACCAGCATATGCTTTTGGTTTTGAAACCATCTCTACCTGGGTTGTAATCTATTGGTAAAAAAAAAAAAATGTGGTCATGATTTTGTGTTTGTGGGGCAGTTACTGTGCGTGTCTGTACATGTTTGTGTCTAACAGGGTCTTATTTCAATACCTTGAATCCTTAGTATGTCTAAATCCTTAAATATACTGTATATTTAGACATGTTCCTGCTACAAACAGGCATCAGATAAAAGGTTTACTCTTATATAACACATCTACTTATGGAAATCCACCCATTCTGTCCAGGTTTTGAAAAAAAAATCCAAATGTTTAGCAAGTTATTTTTACAGTCTGACCACACCTGTAAAGGTTGCATTCCACTCCACAATGTATTTTCAACAGAAACAATGTGCAAATGAGTGCGCGATGACTTGAATATAGCCTGTGTGAAGCAAACCCAATCACTGGCAAAAAAAAAAGTAAATAAATGCAACCCCCTGGTACATTGCCAAAGCCTCTATCAGAACATGCAAACACACTGAGATTAAGTTTTACATTGGTGTGAATGTGGCCTTCCTGCTGCAAGACTCAACTTGCTCATAATTGTGCACATTCATTGTGGTTGAGCTGTTTCATTGTCCTGAAAGAAACAGCTCTGCACACCTTCATATGTGATTACCCTAGAGATTATGAGACCTGTTTGTCATTCTTAGAAAAACAAGGAGGGAGGGGGCCATCCAAATGTCATGGAACACCTTATTTAGTTTATTTATTTATTCTTTAGGAGACGCTCAGTCTTATACAGAGCTGCTTGCAGACAAAGGCATCACTTCAGCATTTCATTATATCACAATTGCCCAACTTTTGCTCCGTAGAAACATTTAGACCTTTCCTATTGATGTTGTCCATCTCTAGTCCATTACTTTCATTGCAATAGGCCAAATATTCACTTCCTCTAACACCACTGTTGATTTTTACTCTGTACCCCGTCTCATATTTCATTAGGAGTAATATTTTCCAGGGCCGTAGGAGTAATTTTCACATGATGTCTTATCAGCTATCAATTCTATACTGTACAGAGAAAAAATGTTCTGTGAGGGTTCTGTGCTTCTTTGCAGAACCCTCATCAAGCTATTTGGCACTATAGAACCATATATAGTTGCGACTGAAGGTTTTTATCATACCAAATGGTTCATTTATTATTGGTGGTGTTTAGAAAAAGAAAAAAGGTTCCCTTTAGAGCAAGTGAGGAACCCTCTTTCCAAACCTTTCTTCATGGTGCTTGTGGTGTCATTTTGCCATTCCTCAAGTTTCGCTGGAATGGCACTGCAGTTTTGTGGGACACCAAGGTGTGAGAACCGAATGGAACATCACAACAGCTGGAAATAACAAGGCCACATGTCTGCCAGAGGATGTGAGAGCAACATGGGAATCACAACAAAACAAGATAATAATCCATTGCTGTGCTCGTAAATGACGGAGACTGGAATGCCGTTGGAAAAACCCACTGGGCCGCGCACATTGTTCAAAAGGGCTGAGGGAACAAATTCCAGCTAAAGTAGATTGTTTCATCCATTACGATATCTGGGCTTTGGGTTTCAAAATACGAGTGGAACAGCTTTTGTGTCCCAGACAATTCATGCCATTCCTATGTAATACTGTTATGGCTCAGATTACTTGTGGTCCAAATCACAGTTTTCTTTATATTTTTAATGGCACAGTGAACAAATTACATACAATGTTCAGGGTAAGGCCGTCATTATCAAAAATGGAAGATTATATTTAATATGTCATTTTCCCTTCTACAATTAATTACAAAGTATAGATAGTGTTTTTACTTTGGATAATTATTTCATTATTTTTACATAAAATATTGTAGATCTGAGTATTCTAACACAGGAAGATCCTACCCTATAACTGTTTTTTTTTTTTTTTTGTGATTTGAATTTTTTATTTTGGCTTTAGCCTGGCACAATAACCACAAAGCGTACATTTGACAAGTACTGCATTGCGAGTAAACCCAACAGTTATTCAATCGAAGCAGTACATGGTTTATGGATGGCTGTGTTATGGAGAATATGACCCTGAACTTTGAGAGGTGCAGAAGTGTCTCTTGACCACAATGGTGTGGAAAGTTAACAGGCATACCAGTGCCGGGGACAGATCATTGCTCAACATCACACTTCACTGCTCAACATTCCACTTACATTACCCTCACCGATGCCAGTCTGTCCTAGGAAATTTCCATGACTATTCTAAAATCTCTCTCTGAGATCAATATTAAAACAACAGTTCACTTTGATAATAAACAGCTTCCGTCTGCGCTGTGTAACACTATGTTTTTTTATGCCTTGGTTCAAAGCCTAACTTCCTGTTTATTTAACCCAATGCAAATGGCTTGAGTTGAAAGAAAAGTGCTTTAAAGTAAATAACATTGTTCCAAAAGATAAATACACAAAGAATGTAAATCGATTAGTGAATCAATCAGTCAATCAACCAATGAATCGATCAAAATATAAAAGAGGCACTTAAAATGTGAGTATACAGGTTTACTTATGGGGTCTGACTCAAAGTCAGTCACAATCGATGATATGATGTCACAATGACTCACCGATTCATAGATCTGAGTGATAACTGCCAGGGCCTCGCTGTACACTGGGGCATTCGTGCGGATGACACCCACGTGAAGGACACACCCCCCTCCCTCCTCGCCCCCCTCCACTGAGGATTTTAAAAATAAAATCCCTCCCCTCAATGTGTGTCGCTGGGCACATGTGCCTACCCCAAACACGTTGGCACAACGCAGTCAAGGATACTATAAACAAGGGGTCTCAGATGTCAACAAACTGAGCGATCCCAACTGTGTGGCCCACATATGACCTCCATGTAACATTTACGCAAAATGTGTCTGTGTAGTAAGTTGAAAGACACACAATGTACGATCATTCCGGCTGGGATTACACATTGTTAAAATATTGAACTGGATTATTGTTGAATAATTATAATTATTGTCCAAAAATGAATTAGAGTTGGAGTGACCATGAAATACTATATTTCATCAAAGAATGACTATTAATGAGGTGGATATGGAAAGCATTTCATTTTTCAGCGTTTTTCAAACTGAAATAACATTTGACATGTAAGTATACGTTTACATCTGCACTGCTTCATCTTTAGACATTTTGAAATAAAACACTGGCTTATAAGATTGCTTGAATTTCCCCTGAATCAACCGTAGTCTAAGTGTGGAGCCACATACAATACCTGGTCTTAACAATTACCTCCAATGGTCACTCTCTGTGTCTGAACAACATTTAGACAGTAGTGGAAGTCCAAAAATATATTTTTCTACTTCTGCACTAATTAGTTCCCCTATATGAAGAGCTGTTGATAAATAGAACCAGTTTTTTTTTTTTAAGTGAATAGGTGGAACTAATGCATGGTAGTACTTCTACTTTCTGAAGCCAAGATGTCGTCCTCTGAATTTAGAAATACCTTCACAAATGCAAACATTCTTTCCAGGTATCTGCAGAGTAGAAGAGACGGGAGTCATGCTCTATCAGCGAGCAGCACTGCTGTACGAGCCGTTTATACACAGAGTCAGAAACTGTTGGGTGCCAGTGTAGGATAATGATTAGGGAACTGTGATCAAAGAGCAAAGGTTTCAGGTTCTGTTCCCACACAGGTCACTGCTGTTCAATCCCTCCGCAAACTACTTCACCGGAATTACTTCAGTAAATATCCAGGATGCGTGCCAATATAAGCTCTGGAAGTTTCTATGGATAAGAGCATCTGCTAAATATAGAACAGGACACAGGTCCTGTGAATATATCCTGTATTATGTTTTGATACACACTGTCCACAAGCGTTGTTTCCAACACAGGGCAGGATTAAGAGAGCTAAATCAGGTTACAGCATTCAGCTTTAATGAATCCAGAGTGATCATTCCTGGAATTGTTTTGTATTCAACAAATGCTTCAGTGTGCATTTGCTGGCAGTCTAGGCGGCATCACAGAAAACACAAGGGCATGATAGAGAGCCAAAAATAGAAATCAAGCAACTCTGACCATCAATATAAACTGACCTGAACAGCTAAATAAAGTTTTGAGTTATTCTAAATTGAATATATAACCAGCCGTTAATACAGCCAGGCCGAATTCAATAAAAGCACTTAGTTGCAAATGCGATTCAATTAAAAATAGTACTTCAGTCTCTTTGAGACCATATATTAACATACTCCAAAATGAAAAAGCATATTCCAAAGGACATGTTTTCCTTTAAAGAGACTAACTTTGTTTGATTGAATCTGGCACACAGTGAGTTGAGGTAATGTCTTTCTTTCCCCAGGGAAGACACAAAGAAGAGATCCACCCCAGTGAGAGAATTTTCACAGCAGAAGAAGCAGAGCTAAAGCAAAGGCCTATTGTTAAGTAAGGGATCAAATGAAAAGTATATAATTATGAAGGAGGGTGCATCCTAAATATCACCTATCTGAAGACCTGAAAACTTCATCTTTAGTGAACGTTGATATGCTTGCCCTTATCTTACCATTGCTTTAAAGACAGGAAACAGTTTTCAGTGCTCAACAGACATTTATTGTTATGTAAAACATTGATGTACAGATAGTGCTGTTTTGAGTTCATTTAAACTACTTCCATTTTTTTCTGCATTGTCGTTACTTAAGGCCTTCCATAAATAAAACCTTTCACATGACAAATATGACGTGAAGAGATTTAACAGTTAAGCTAGTACATTCTAACCTAGTACATTGTAGTTCATGCAGTTACAGCAGATATGAGAGGGAAAGGTTTCATGCCTTCACCATGGGCGGGGTCACAATGAGCTGTCAATCACTGAGTTGTGTGAAACCAATCAGGAATGATTTGCTACTAATAATGATTGTTAATCAGTTTTATACAATGTCAGTTACAAGTAATGCACAGTACCTGGTTTCAGAAAGCCTCTAATTGTCCCATCGTTAGTTGAGAGGTAATTCCTATCGATGGCAGATTCAGGCTTGATGAAACTGGAAATGCATGGAGCTATGGTACCAATAAAATAATCATTTTGCTGAGGATCTCTTGAGCTGTGTAGGGCTGTCTGGTACCAAACAAAAGGCCAACCTGAGCTCAGTTCTGCCCAGGGTTTCCTCTTTTTGCTCTGGTTTTTTCTTGCCTCTGTGCCCTTACTGCAGACCCGCTCTGAGAGGAGGCTGGGATCTACATAAATCTGTTTTATGATAATATTCTTGATAAAGGCAATACACAAGTAAAACAGAACTGAATTAAATTTAGTACAAACAATTCAGTAACTAATAGCTCAATGTAACCTTCATTAATGCATCTGTATTGTCTTATTTACTATATACTATTACTGTATTGTCTAATTTTCTAAGGGCTGCCTCTATGGGTGATTGTATTGATCTGTTTGACATTAAATGAAACAGGTTCCTACAAAGTCCTACATGTGTTACATTTTGGGTGTCTCTGGAACTGCACCTCTCACCTCGAGGGTATTTTTGCCATTAAGACCTGAAGTATGCGCTCGTCTTTGTGCTGCAAGTTGCTGTGGATATAAGAGTATTCACTAAATGCCTACAGTGTAATGCAAGTCTCACCTGGTGTTGAGTTAATTAAAGCTCGCTCTCTCTGTGGTGGAGTTCTAACCGCTCTCCCCAAGGTCAGGGGTCAGGGTCGGGCTGGATGTAGCGGACAGACTTGGAGCAGTTGTTGGAGAAGCTGCTGGCTCGATACAGGCACTCACTCTTGGAGGTTCTGCACCGGCTGCAGCGGCAGAGGAGGGGGACGGGGTAGGAGAAGTAGGGGTCCACATCGTGGGGACACCCCAGCAGCTTCACCGTGTGGTACACCAGCGACTTGTACATGCACCCTCGCTGGACCAGCAGCTTCTTCGACCCATGATCCTTCATGTTTGAGTCCTGAAACATGACACAAATAGTTATTATGCTGAGGAACCTGACAGAAAGTGGATGTATGAAAACTTTTAGCCTAACGTTCTAGCAATTCTCTGGAACAAAAAACATGTTGGGGATGTACACGTACCATCGGGAATTGTCCAAAATAACTCAAAATACTTCAGCAACATTTCAGAGCATTCAGGTCATGATGAGGATGTTGTGACAGTAACCACTGTTCCCATGAGAGGACTGAGAACATCACGGTTTGGAACTCTTAAAAATATTACTTCAAATGTAGTATTTATTTTTAAATAATAATTGAAGAACACTGTGAGAATTGAAAGCTCTCTAGAGAGAACACAGAGTGGCAGAACTCAGTCAAAGTGAGACAAAAAAGTTTTCATTTCAAGCGAAAGCTTAAGCATGCAGATACTTCAGTTTGACTGAGGCCTGATATACCATACCATGGGCTACACTGGATGACTACACCTCAAAAAATAAAGTATTTGAAACACATTAACAGACACAAGTGAAGTCTAAAAATGGCAGAATATGCATTATAAATATTTTGACAATTTTAAAAGAAACATCCAATCATAATTTCTATAATGTAAAATAAAATCAGGGATCTGAATTATAAGGTTAAAGTGCCATCTCTTTACATATGCATTTTATCTGGAAATTGCTCAATTTGAGCACGTTGCAGGTCAGAACGCCTAATGCACTCCCAGCAGGGTATAAGAGGAAGGATAAGCAAAGCATCATGGGAGATGATGAACATTCAGGTTCTTACCCGGGAGTAGCAGAAGCCACTGCAGATGGTGGTGTTGATGGCCATGCAGTACGCACATTCGTGTCTCTCCACTTGGAGCGTGTAGTTTTCAGGGGCACATCTGGCGAGAGTCTGGGTCACCAGGATGCACAGGTGAACGCAGGCCAGCAGAGCCCCGCCCATCCTGAGAGGAGAATTTCCCCAATGACGCGCTGTCAGTAGACAGAGAAGGACTTGAGAAGTCTTGTCTTCAAGTTAGCATGTAGTCACTGTTGGTATGCGTTAGAGGTTAGGATTGTGTATCTTAAATTAAGCTCGTTTTCTGGTACATTTACCTGTGAATGTTACTGTACCTTCAAAAGTTTGTTAACAGATAAATAGTGTAGATTTGTGACACGCCTTATAGGATTTTTGCATACAGAAATATTTCCAGTGCTCCCCAACAGCCATAATTTTTAGTATGCACTTTATAACTGCTGATACTCGGTCAGACAGAATGGTGGTTTCTTTCCTAATTGTGTTACGGTACCAAAATTTGGCACAAACTCCGTGCACACATTTGTGGACATAATTTAATGTAAGTTGTTTTTATTAATTAAAACAATCCATATAAAACAATTTAATGGATTTCCAGTCCTGTGTTGAAGAAACCTGTTGAAGAAACAGATGAAGACGAGAGACAAGAGTCCACCACCAACAGAATGAAGTCAAACGTTTTTTTTTTTTTTTTTAGGAAATTTGGTCTGAAAATGGCAACTAAAATCACACTAACTCCCTTAGTGTGTAGCTTGCTGCTGCCACATACTGCATTGTGACCTCACTGAGTCCCACTATGACACATTTTCAGGTCAATCTTCTGAAGTGGCAGTGAGCCAACAGGCAGACACATGCATTTAAAGATGCTAAAACACAACAGGAACCCAAATTAGCTGTATCAATAAATCCACATACATGACCTCCTAGTCCTCCTGCAGTGGAAACGCGAATGGTTATGAGTGACCGCAGTGGCCAAAAGCCTCCAGCGTCCTGGTTTACTTAACCAGACACCGCCTGAGGTGCAAGATCTGAAGACACCAGCACTTCCTCCTCTTTATACAGGTAGGCTAATCCACCTTGATCCCTGCTCTCTCTTATCTTCCTTCGCAGCCCAGGCAGGTGAGGATATGTAAGCATGTCCCATGGGAGTCACCTTGCTGTCAACGTGCTATGCGCCCTACCAGTGCTCATCAGTCAACGTGCTATGCGCCCTACAAGTGCTCATCAGTCAACGTGCTATGCGCCCTACCAGTGCTCATCAGTCCACGTGCTATGCGCCCTACCTGTGCTCATCAGTCAACGTGATATGCGCCCTACCTGTGCTCATCAGTCAACGTGCTATGCGCCCTACCTGTGCTCATCAGTCAACATGCTATGTGCCCTACCTGAGCTCATCAGTCAACGTGCTATGCGCCCTACCAATGCTCATCAGTCAACGTGCTATGCGCCCTACCTGTGCTCATCAGTCAACGTGCTATGCGCCCTACCAGTGCTCATCAGTCAACGTGCTATACGCCCTACCTGTGCTCATCAGTCAACGTGCTATGCGCCCTACTTGTGCTCATCAGTCAACGTGCTATGCGCCCTACCTGTGCTCATCAGTCAACGTGCTATGCGCCCTACCTGTGCTCATCAGCCAACGTGCTGTGCGCCCTACCTGGGCTCATCAGTCAACGTGCCCTGTGATCTACCTGTACTCTGCCATCAATGTGCTCTGTGATCTACCTATACCCTGCCATCAATGTGCTCTGTTATCTACCTGTACCCTGCCATCAGTGTGCTCTGTGATCTACCTGTGCCCGGCCATCAGTGTGCTCTGTGATCTACCTGTACCCTACCATCAATGTGTTCTGTGATCTACCTGTGCCCGGCCATCAGTGTTAGTTATTATGACTGTAGTTGCTGAACTCTTTTGTATAAGCACTTCTGTTTTTCCACACGAAAGGGCTATG
Source organism: Albula goreensis (assembly GCA_022829145.1). Taxonomy (NCBI): domain Eukaryota; kingdom Metazoa; phylum Chordata; class Actinopteri; order Albuliformes; family Albulidae; genus Albula; species Albula goreensis. The sequence continues at coordinate 34,227,376 of CM040752.1, forward strand.
ATAATATCTGCTGGGCTTTAGATCAACGGGCACCATTACCAGCTACACACTCATCACACACCATTTTGCATGGGTTTACAGTGAGATAATGTGCTGATATCACATCAGCAGTCCTCTGTGGGAGAAAGAATTAAAAAAGTGATCATACATAGAAACCCTTCAGGCCACATGTGTGCTTTTGTTGCTCTTTATTTTCTTTGTGTTTCCCTAAAGGCTTATCATTATAAGATTAAAGATGAAAGATGAAGAAAATGAAACAAAATTCCAAGGAGATACACCTCTCCAGCCAAACCACTGACTTAATCCTTTAAAGAATCTTACAGGTAGACCACTGTAATTAGAGCTATTGCACAAACCTTCCTGGGTCCTGAAGACTGTTTATCAGTAAATTATATAATAGTCTTGATTCAGCCTTATTGTGCAATAATATTCCATATATGGTCTTGTTTTGAATATGTCTATTTGTTCTTCTATGGACATCATAATTTAGCAGGTAATGCATTATCAATATCACGTGAGAATTTTTTTTTCTGATTTTGTATCTTGAGGACAGCATTTATCATGCTGTCAGAAATTGCTCTTATTGGAAAACCAACTTATCCTGTGTTATTATCCTGTAACTTATTCTCTGAAAAGTCTTTTGGCTACCTCACTGATTTTGAAGAGCAGTAAAGATTTTTTTGGACCTAAGTTCACAGTATGCAAGTATATGGCAATAATATTTTTCTAATTGTTAATTTGGTGAATTGCCGGGCCATTGATTGGAGCAGTACGCGATAAAGAGTCTGAACACAGGAACATCCAGGTATCTTTGTGAGCAGGTCTTCTTTACATTAGTTACCATGGATACTGATTATGTGTTCAGGATGGACAGCAGGCCATATCTGCAATCATGCGGAACGTTGCATTAAACAGGATTTGTTGTAACTGCCTGATAAGGACAGTTTCATCTGCAAAATAACAAACAAAATGGGAGTCTCAGTCCTCATGCTGCTCGAGCTGATCAGTTACCTGCTCCACGCAGCACTTTTTTTTCCACGTGGAAAGGGAACACACGTTTCGATCCATAGTATGATCACAAACTTTTTCATGATATTTTTTTTTCACAGACCCTGTTGAACGAAGGGCACTGTCATGTAAGTAATCAGGCCGGACTGGTACCCTGGCTCAGCTGGAAATGATGAGTTTCTCTGTAACGAGCATTTGCTTCATATCAAAAATCCTTTTATTAATGTGCTCAAATTAACTTCATGCAATAATTTAGCTTTATTTTGATAGCATCCAAAAATTGACATGTAATAAAACATTAATCATACTGGGTTCAGTAAAAAATCGCATAAACATTTTCAGCCATTAAAATTAACAGATTAATATTATCAATTTGCAGCTATGCAACTTTATAGGAGATATAGGAGATTTCCTGTGTATTTTCTGACACTGCTGTTCAGAGAACACAAAGTTGCTGCCTCTCCAGGTGACCAAGGAACAGGTAACGTCAATATAGCTAGACATCAGTGAAGGCGGGCTCGTTGCACAACGCCATTTTCAAAGGACAGGAAGTGATGCACATCTTAGGAATGTTTGGATTGGTCAAAGGCACCTTTCAAATGACACACTCACAAAGCCGTGCTCAAGGTCGGAGGCAATTCCCAAGAATGTTGGGGCCTCAGACGGACAATAAAATGGGGCTCCTCTGGCTAGCCTTCATCACTATAACGTTATGTTACCCTTGTTCATTGCCTTTGGGGGCCACTTAATGTTTGGGGGCACAAGTAGTTTGTCTGTGCCCTGTGACAGACGTATCTGGCTGGCATGTCTGAAAAGCTCACCTGTGACAGACATACCTGGTATGCATGTCTGTAAAGCTCACCTGTGACAGACATACCTGGCGTGCAAGTCTGTAAAGCTCACCTATGATAGACATGTCTGTAAAGCTCACCTGTGACAGACCTACCTGGTGTGTAGGTGAAAACAGCTGGAAAAGTCTAAGAAAAGCACCTGGAGCCTTTAGGTTACAGGCTGAGTTCATAACCCATTGGGTCTATATCTGTGGCCCTTTGTTTAAGGGGACTGACATTGAAATATTTCCATTCCGGGCTGAAGGTCAGTCAGTCTGAATGGCACACAGAAAAGCACTACTGCAGATTAAGGCGTCGTGATTAAAGCTCTGGACAGACATACGCTGGGCCCCCGTCCCACAAACTGTCCTTCTAAGGGGATCTGCTATCCAATCAATGTGGACCTTAGACTCTTCAAGGCAGAAGCAATGTGAGCAAAACAGACTTTTTAGTTGCCTTAAGGGAATATTCTATTCTATTTTACAATGAAGATTACATTGACATTCACAATGACGTTTCAAAGGATGTTTGATCGTCTCCAGTAGAGTAGGAAATGCTCAGGGAAACATATGCAGTGAAGATTTGTCTGTGCTGACTGCGTCTCACATGCTCTCAAAGAGACTAAAGCATCAATTTACTGAAATCCCAAATGACAGGCGCTGTTTTGGGTGAGCGTCCAAAGTATTTGTGCATTAATACTTTCCCTCTTTATGAGTAAAGCTTGCTGATTCATTGCAGAAAAAAATGAAGAGCATTTTAATAATTGATGAACATTGATAATTGTGTGTTCATCTTGAGCTTTTTGATCTGTCTGTAACACCCAGGCATCTCTGAGGTTGTGCTGTACAGGTGTTACTGCAGCCAACAGGGTCCTCTTCCATTGGGACTCAGTGTTTGCACATCACCCCAAACCCACCCAAGGTTACAGCTGATCTTCAAACCAAACGCTCCATTGGTTACCTCACAACATTTGAGGAATGCATTAAAATTCAACCCTGTACTTTTCCACACTCTCCTGCCAAATGTGCAAACAAAATCGCCTTTGCCTCCATGATTTGAAACAGAAGGGTTCATGTCTATGTTTCTGGGATGGTTATTAAAAATGATCTGTGACCACTGCTCATGTAATATTTAATAGTGACATCACCCTCACAGATAAGCCACATTTCAGGCGAAGGTCTATTATTTTCATTTCAACAATTATATTTTTCTGAATTAATGTACTCAGCATTTCCTATAATAATTCTCTTCAATTCACTAATGGACATTTCAACATAAAACAGCAATCAAACACAAAGTACACCATAAGCAAACAAGTGCAATTAGGGTAATGTTTTCCTTGTGAAGCATTGCGGACTAGCTAAGACAGTAATGCATTTCAGTAAATTTGAAACTTCTTTGTGCAGCTAAGGTGAGATTAGACTGTAACCTGTCTTTAGCTGCAGCGTACCTGTCGGGCACAGTTCTTACATTTTTTTACAGCACAGGTATGTGGCGCGTTGTGCTCTTTATGAGGGGGAGGGATGGAGGAATTTTACAACAGGAGTGTCCAAAAAGGTGAATCAGTGGTGCATAAACGTGAACATTATTATTATATTTTCTTAAATCATCTACATGATGTCAGATCTAGGCAGTGAAAAAAATGAAGATCAAAGGGTTTTTATTATACTTTAACTTTTTAATTATACTTTTGATATTCCATATATGTATATATTGTACATATTATTGTTTAGTTTTTTTATTTTTACTTTTTTACTTTTTACTGTTCCTTGTTTGCCCTAAATTCTATTCTCTGTGCACTCTGCTGTTGTAACACCTTAATTTCACCCTCGGGAGATGAATAAAGACTGTCTTATCTTTAAATGAGAAGCTTTACTTGGAATTTTGTCATTATGATGTGGAGAATTTGCCTATTATGGTGCTTTATAATAGTGGCAAAAATATCAGACTGCAGATAAAATGGAAACTGCTGGATCCAGGGTTGAGTACAGTGGCAGTTACTATAGCGATATCTGGCACCCAGCTGATGGGGCTGCAGAATGCAAGAAACTGAATCAAGTGCAGATTTTTAGCGAGTCAATACCAGATGCAACATATGTCGAGTAAATCGACAGTGCAAAGGACCAAGAAGGGGTTTAAATAAAGTATTTTCCAGCTCTGTGTTGTACATTTTTGTACGTATGTGTGAAGTTTGAGAAGTAGGTCACCTTGTAATTTGATCTCTCCTCTTTGTCAGCCAAGCGTTTCTCTCTGAGGCTGGGGGTGAGGGTGAGAGTGGACAGTCTGGTGAGACTGAAAAGTCAATGGGTCAACAGAGAGAGGTTAAACAGGGTCATATGTACAGACCATCCACAGTGAGGTAAATAAACATGCTAGCAGCTGGACTGTAGCTTTGGTGCGGCTTCGGCCTTTTAAACTGTGACTGATCAGACTTAGCCATACTAAGTAAGTCCGATGGAGGAGAGAAAGCCAGACGCTCATAATGTTGGAACAGATGGATCAAAAATAATCAGCATCTTCAAGTTCACTGGAACACAGTAGGCATTTTGGGCTTTGATTACTACTTTGGTTTAAAGGGGAAAAAATAAATCACAGACATGTTACAGAGCAAGTTACTGACTTGTTCAGGTGATAATTTAAGTACCTGACCCCCTATCTGAATAGGGCTTTAGAAAAAAAAATATATATATTATTTTAAGACACCAAAATTCATTGATTCTGAAGGGGCCATTGAGTTCCTGAAATTCTGGTGTTCACCTGTGGTGTAAAATAAATATGGAGTTTTCTTCCAGTGTGCAGCTTTGTCGCCTTCATCTGCACTGCCTCAATCTGTCGCCCTCACAAAAAAAGGGTCATGCTCACTCCTAATTTCAGCTGAAATAATAATGCATCCAACAAAATGAAAATATTTCATGTTATTCTTAATAAACTCATGGCGTTTGAGTAGAAAGAGAATTAAGAAGTATTTAAAAAAAAAAAAAAAAACAGCTCAGTTAAAGTTACTGAAGAATTCAGCTGGAACAAAAAAATAAACAAAACAAACGTTTTCCAGGCCAAAGACATTCCTGTATGGGGCCTCATGACAAAACAGTTTGTCTTTGATGCCAAAAATGAGAACAAAGAGGTGTTTGACAGTGCCTGCGTGGGCCGGGTTGGGTAGCAGCAGTGGCACTGGGCTCTGCTCAGCGGCTTTAGGTGTGCACCACTTTCCTGAGGCTTTGAAGCTCTGCTTGCCCTCTCAGCATGGGGCGCTGTTTGCTGACGTCTGACAATAGGAGAAGTCCATGTGACAAAGCGTACATGGCGGGAGGGTTTCTTGGGGAATTTCCAGTTATTTCAAAGGCTAGAGTCTTTTTCTTTCTTTCTCTTTTGTTTTTACTGTACTACTGATGCCACTTTACACTTTGTGATGTTTGTGGGTGACTCACGTATGACTGATATAATGTTTAACTGCGCAGACGTTTATGAAGTGATTGCCTCCGATGTTAAGTTCTTGATGTCAGAGCTCTGTTATGCATAATTCAGACACCGGTAAATTATTTCAAGTTATTAAACAATTTGCAGACATTACAAATTACATTCTGCCATTAATACATATAAAAGGTATTAATGGCAGAAATCAGAAACAATGTTTTATTTTTTTTACATTAGGCTGTACCACTGCTTATGGGATATGTTGAAGAAATTTTCTGCAAAATGCTGAATCAGTTCAAGATTACAGATACAGTTAAGGAGAATAAGGACATTTTACAACGTCAGAGTACATACTGATGAGAACCAGAGCAAACAGAGGGGTGCTCTGAGTGCTGCTGGAAACTGACATGACTGGTTAGGCAGGTCTAGCAGTCATGGTGTGGGCCCAGCTCGGCCTAGACTGCAGTCAGAGGGGCTCCTAGGTAAGGTGCTCTCTGATCTTTCTTTAAAGTACAGTTGTCTCAAAATACTGGCCCACCAGACCACCTCTACCCCCCCACCCCATTTCTTGACAGGCTGATGTCCTGCTGTGATTCTAACAACGTCTCCCAAAATGTCTACCATTCCTTTATATGAACCTGTCAGTATATCCAGCTTCTGTCTGCAGGATGCTGTTTCAAAAGAAATTCTAGAGAACTAGTCTGCCCTAGCTCTAGCATTGTGACATTTCACAGATGACAGGTTTTGTGAAGTTCGTGTGGTTGGTTTATTCAATGTATTTTCATTATAATCCTTCACAGTTACTCCCACGAGAAGCTTCACTTGCTCAATGTTCACGTCTCATTGCTCACCAGTGACCCCATGTGGTCAATCTGGTCTTGTACACTCTGCCTCCACAGAGCTGCACTGAAGAGTCTTGCTCTGTGTGACCTGAGCTGTTGGACTGCAGAGTGCACAAAACAGAGGCTGGAATCAAATATTTTGGTCTCCTTTATGACAGTTTATTAGTATTTAATCTTTATTTGAAGTTGGCCCCCTGAGATTAAAAACAAAGGAGCACTCCAAGGCCCAGAAGGGCAGTGCAAAACATTTCAGGCAAGACGACACGAAAACACACAACAAGAACGAACATAAAAAGATGTCGCTTACGAATGGAACCCCATTTTCAGGTTGCAGTGATGAGTAGAAACAAAATTCAACGTTTTGGGGAAAATGGGCGTATAATTGAACTAATGGCGTGCGGTGGTGGGGTAAGTGAGTATGGGGTGTTGTAAACAGGATGGGGTCACAGATATCTGGTGGGGTAAAAGGGTGGAAAGTGAATACAACATGTGTAAAATATTGCATTCACATGAATATAGTATGTGTAAAATACCTGGGGTGGGCAAAATCACATTTTTTTTACAAATGTAAAAACCATTAAAACATTGTTATGAAGTAAAAACTAATTAAAAGAAATAATGTTACAGAGCATACTTCACCTAGATTCCTGTGTCAGCAGACACTGGTGAAAACTCCATTAGCTCTTCCTTCCTGGTTTCTCAGTCAGTCAAATGCAAGAATACGCATCACAGTACACTGGAAACTGTTTTAGGGGAAAGTCATGCAGAGAATTTCACTTTTATGGCCCAAATACATATACTTTCACTGGTGAATTCACTGTCTGACTTATCACTGATCATGACTTGTTCAAATCACAGAATTTGATATATAGCTGAAAAAAGGTTAAGTCAAGTGGGTCTGCATATAAATGTATGTAACAGCTATTCATGGGAAGAATAGAAATTTAACATTTTCATTGTGTGACACTAATTTAAATTGCACATGGCCTGATAAGACATTGTCTGCCAAATTTTAAAAAATTATCTGTTTATATTTAATATATGACTGTCATACTGAATGTTAATAAAAATTTACGGAAAAAAAAACTGTGCACCGACCTCAGATAATATAATCACTGTTACAGATCATGGAATTTTATATGATTGTCTGGAGTTACGCCCACATGGAGAGTAATGTAGTGGAGGCCATTGCATTGCATGTTATTTTGTACTGCCCTCTGCTGGTGCTAAGATGTTATAACAGGTTGTTTCTTATCAGTGTGGTATATTGCTTGTTGCATCTCACTCCACCTTCATGAAGGCAGTTCACGCGTGTTGAAGAAAGTGGAAGTTAGAGGTCAATCAGTCAATCAAAATCTCTCCAGCGCTGGAAATGACCAACCAGAACCTGCAAGATTAAGGAAGTTGAAAGGATGGTTATCTGGGTATCTGGTTAATAGCTGACTGGTACAACCTTTTTCTTCTTCTTCTTCTTCTTACTCTCATATCAGTTAAGACATTAATGGTCAGGGGGAATTTTCCAGACAAACGGCTGATGATGGACTGTTTCTAATCTAATTGAAAGAACCAACGAGTAAAGTGACCAGTCATTTCACGAAAACTCGGCCCCCTGTCTTACTGTTGGTTCATGCTTACAAAGTTAGCCACACACTCTTCAAACGACCCCAATCTTACATGATACGTATATGTCATGCAGTGATGTACAGTGAACTTAGACCACGCCACCCTCTGGTCACGCAACACAAGGCCCTCCATTGTAATTCCACAATTAGCACAGTGTATGTTCCACCGGTAAGATTATGACATCTTCCTCGGTGACAGTTAACACTGACATGACCTAGCCCTGCCCAGTAATTTTGAGAACAGAACCAAGCGTGCGATCGTAAGTATAACCAGCCACTCCATTCAAAAACAAAATGGTCTGGTTCTAGCATCGCAGGTCGTTTTTTGCATATTAATTTACGACCAGTCAAACGATGAATTTTAAAATGGCAGGAGACAAGGAGGCTGTGGTACAACGATGTGATTATTTGTGTAATTAACCAAGGTGTGACCCCTCTCATAGTGCACGTCGACAGTTAGTGACTGTGATGATATTTCACTTTTAAAGCAACCTAAAGATTAACTACGATCGCCCCAATGGCCACAAAACTGGTAAACCGAGCAAGCTTGCTTGTAGCGAGCGTTAACCAGCTATCAATTTGCTTAATATTGTATCACAAGAAAATGAAATTGAAAAGCTACGCCTGGTTCTTGGCTCAGAGTTCAGTGTGTACCCTGAAAGCTCCAAGAGCGGTCAGCCCTGAATAAAAACGAACATAAATTCTTATGAATAAAAACGAACATAAATTCTTAATTTATGGCGCTCTGATAATTTATGGTGCACCGATGTTAAGGTTAAGAAATAAAGTGGAAAAAGTTTTGTCAGGAAAACATAAGCTATGCTACCAATAAAGCAGTTGCGCAAGACATTTGCAGACTGACCAAAGATTATTTATGTAGATAAGGAAAAGCAAAGGATACAGTTACTTTGGAGTGCTTGCTTCAAATACAACAAGGTATTATAACAGGAAAAAATTTGTTTTAAGTTTTGGGTTTATCACAGTTTTGTCAATGTCTCCACAGCTCATGAACCATAAAATCCATCCTTGTTTTTAAACCTCCGATTGCAAGATGCGAAATCATCCCAAATATTTTGGCATCCAGTCATACCAATGATACACTGAACGAAGCTGTCAAATAATCACTATCAATATAAAATATGTGAAAACATGTCTTGCAGCTCTGGGCCAGACCAAAGATTATGCGTTACTTTCAACCTCGCCCACTCACATTAATTACTTTGGAGTGCTTGCTTCACCTCACCACACTACAACAAGGTATTATAACAGAAAAGTACAGTGCGCCTCTTGTGCAAGCACAGGCTGAGCGCTGGAATGTAGCTGTCCGATTGCAAGATGCGAATTTGGCAATCATCCCAAATATTTTGGCATCCAGTCATATGATCAGTGTTATGATACACTGAACGAAGCTGTCAAATAATCACTATCAATATAAAATATATGAAAACATGTCGCACATTAGATATTTTATCACTCTATCATGTAGCAATTCACCAATACCATGGTACGTTACTCTGAAAGTACTCTTAGCATGTTACTGTATAAAACACCATAAACTACCACAGGACATGTACCTAATCTGTAATCTAAATTACCACTATAGTACACATACCATGGTAGAAAGTCTTATTGGAACTGAAAATCACACAGCTAAAATCTTTCCCAGCGCTGTACTGTCAAGATTTTTACCACGGTACTTGTGCTATTGTGTTTTTGACAGTGAAATAGCAAACGTGTCACCACGTACCATGATACAAATTGACAATAATGTCATTAATCTTTCCTAGCTCAGTGTTGTATTTTTTTCCAGTAGGACAAAGCAGTGATCTGGCTGCTGACTGGTGTCGTGTTAATAGCCCTCAGTTTCATCCACAGCCCGAGGCCAACTGGTATCAGCTCAGCACGAGACTGTCAGCCTCACCTTTCCAGACTCTCTGAATCCCCACCTGGGCAGAACTCCCACCTGCCGCTTTTGACATGACTATTAAAAGATGAAATGTTGGTTGCCGTACAGTGTTGCATTTCAGATACGTTTTGACTTTGAATGATGATCTGCATTTTAATTTTGTCTGGATGTACTGCCTTTTATGACTTCCCAGCTACATCAGAGACATAAATCCACAGAGGAGAACAATAAAGTCTAATCTAATCTAATGTGGGTACAATGACCTTGAGAAATATTTATCACTATTTATTATGTGCAGAGTCAGCAAGGGTTGGATAGAAAACATTGTAGATGTGTAGCTGTACTGAGGGACCCTTCTGAAATCCTTGATTTCTTAGGCCTAGATCTGGTTCAACATTTTCCCTCAGCTCAGACCTACCAATAAACAGATGTGTTAGTTAATCACTGTGGAGTGTGACCTGATTTCTTCTTTATGGTCTGTGGGCAATACAGGAAGCATAGAGCCACGCCTGGCCCTCCCACTTACCTGCCAGCATTACATTGGACCAATCAGACTGCACCCTCAGGTCCCATGGAAACAAGAGAGGAGGTGGAGGGAGGAGAGCGGTAAACCGTTGATAGATTCAGTCTCAGGCATGCGATTCAGGTGAGTGAAAAACACACCTTCCGGGGGGCTCCGTTTCTGTCTCTGAGAGTCATGTGGTTTCACTTTCTTTGGGGGAAAGGTAAAGGGTCTTAATTCTCCCGAGAGTTGAGCGGGCTTACTGATCTGTCAGTGCACAGGATGTGTGGAACCTGATGTGTTAAAAACACGCTCGGGGGGTGTTTGAACCATCGCCGCTATGAAGCGTTACTTCCTGCCGCTGTGAGATTGACAGCGATTGGGAAATGTGGTGGAGCTGTGTGTCTGGACCTCTGGCAGGTGCGCTGTGAATTTTCTTTTGAGGTTTAAGGACGTATTTGCTGAGGAGGGGTGCATTCTGGTTGTTTCCGCGGACAGTCGAGCATGAGATAGAGCGGCTTTGGCAGTCCTGGCCCTGGGCTGCCTTTTCAGATCCACAGGTGTATTTGTTTGGCGTATCGCCTCGATGCAAAGCAGACAGAGGTGACAAAGTCCACCTCCAACATCAGGGCAGGTCTGTGTCCTGAAACCACCTTAAAGCTCTTATCCAGACTGAAAAAAGAGATCCCTAAAACACACAACATGCTTTTGTTATTGCTCAGTTTCTGAAAACATACGTTCCTCTGTGAGAGGTAATGTGAATATGGTTGGTAGTTAGTTCTGGCGAAGTTTTGTGTAATGATTAGCCAGCTAACGCTTAGCTGTAGGCCTCTGGATCCCTCACCCTGTGGGGCTATAAGGAAACTGAGCAAAACAATGAGTCATTGAGAAGGGCAGCATGATTTCACCAGCTGCCAAACGTACAGGCCAGAACCTGACACATACAGAGCATACATGGAGCAAAGCTCACAGATCCAAGTCGTCTTTTTGTGTCCAGAGTAACTGAAAATGCAAAAAAAAAACTCTTTTTTTATAGGGAACAAATGGGTCATATAACAAAAAGTCTCTATTATTTTTGTTCTTTTTTCATACTCTCTGTTTCTATCTTATTCCTGTTTTCCTTTTCTACTGTCAGTTTGAGTAGTGATTAAGCAATAAAGGTACATGTGGGGTCTTGCCTGATGGTCACAATATTTGCTGAGGTGTGCCGCATGTAACTAAAGATATACGGCTAAAAAAACTGGTTCAGAGTATGGAGGGTCTGTAGAGAATGGCAGTGGTGCTGGGGACCCCAATCTGAGGGCAGGCCAGGCTCCAAAGCTTTACGCTCCAATCTTTAAAGCTCAAAATGTACAGATACTAATTTTTGTTTCTCTTTTATTCAGGTCACAGAAGAAGAAAATGGCCTCTATCTGGTGTCTTCATCAGCTGCTGTTTTCCCTCATCTTGCTGTTGGCTCTTCGCTGTGCCTCCTCAAGCACCACCCAGGACACCATGCTGGCTTCTGCAAGCTCCACCCAGTACAGCACCATCACCACAGAAACCTTCACAAGCCCTACCCAGGAAATTGAAGTCACAATGGAGACCTCCCCAAGCTCCACCGAGAAAAGCACTGTCAACACAGACATCCAAACCACTCCCACCCAGTATGACACCACCGACACAGCAACGACACTTCTGCCAGTGACCACTGATTCGGCCTCAAAGACCACCCTGGACAGCACCTCTACGGAAGGACCAACCAGCGAATCTACCCAGACCAATGACACAGCAACAAACGCTTCAGTCATCACAAAACCCACCATCACCTCCCCGGGTTCCGTTACCGTGGGTGAAGGTTAGCATTCTCATCAGTGACTTTGATCAGAGTATGCACCTATCGGTTCGATTGATAACGAGAATGTACCCCTGCGTAGGCATTTCCTTCCAGAGACGTAACACGTGCTAGTCCTTAGCGCCTCTTCCATGACCCCACCACATCGTTTGATCTGAAAAGTAGAGACGCGATGAGACGAGAAACAGTGAAATATACTTGCTGCTCCAGTGAACCATGAGAAATCACTGGACCCTATTTATAAAAATCACCGCAGCAAGGTTTGCAAGTTCCCCTTTTAACATTTTGTATAATTGTATAATTCAGATCTCATTGTTTTGGGCACTAAGAAAGCCTGTTGAGGGGCCAACAAAATCTACCACTTCACACAATTAGTCATGGTGAATGTGAGGTTACCGTCACCCAGAGGTTTTCATTAATGTATAAACTGAGTGAAGTCAAAAATCAGATATGCAATAATCATCGATTTTAAGATCTGATATAGCAAGGAAACTATTCTAAGATCACTTCTGTACTTATAAGCCTCATGGTTCAATGCTTATACATATGGAAGTCACCATCAGCAAATACTCAAGGTTTTATGTTTAAAAGATGCTTTGCAGGATACACTCAATTTCATTTGCTTCCTCATTTGCTTTTGAACAGAGAAGCCGCATGGACTCTCCCATTCTGAAAAAGTCTTGACTGCCTTCTTCAGCGTTTTGCTTGTGCTGCCTGTTCTCTCCGTGGCTGCTTACAGCTTCCTCAAATGCAGACAGAAGAACCTGCAGTTCTCACATCGGCCTCTGTACAACAGCTCAGAAGAGACAGGTGAGCCGCAGTCAGAGCTCTCCGGTTACAGAGTGGGAAAAGCTAGCTGAGTAATTGAGGCTGTCATCTAAAACACTTTGAATTTGGTTTAATCCAATGTCACCTGTATTTTTGAATTTTCAAGCATCAAAAACTAGTTATATGAGACTACTATAAGGCTTTACTTTCAACAATAATAAATAAATTCATAAAGAATAGTAGTGCTGGAGTAGGTGTTTACATTGGTATATGTTGATGTCCCGATCCGCTATGAGTTTCTCATTTTCAAATAGCTGATTTGTATATATTTTTAAACTTTTCCCCCCAGTGGACAATTTTGCACCACCAGACGACACCCTGGTAATATCCGGCGGACTGTACGACGGCCCACAGCTCTTTAACCCTGCGATGACGGCGGACGAAGACGCGGGATTCCAGGCTGCCCGGATTGCGTTTGGCACCGGACTCACGCAGTTCCGGCTGGAGTTTCTGCCCGAAGAGCAGGGAAGGTTCGACGGCCGCGGGCCCACTGGCTTTGAGACGTTCCACCCGCCGGAGGGAGACGTTTAGCCTGCGCTCCAGAGATGACCACGTCCTAGCGCCATTGCACAATATACAGACATTATTTAAAGTTACCCAGCAGAGCTTTGCCTTTAATTTACATGTATCATTGGCCATCACTAGATTACTGGTGTGCGTATGAATGTAGCCAGGAAGTATTTCGCCCACTACGTGCCATAAACACAAATTTGAACTACAGTCAAATGTATGACTGGCCCAAGGCGCATAAGCGCGTCGTTGTGCAGTTGTGTTGCTACGTTGATCAAAATTATGAAAGCATCCAGGAAAAAGCTGCTGTGTCTGGCTAAATCCTCCAAACTTCATTCCATCAGCGCTAAAGACAGTGTGGCCAAATCGCAAGATAAGTTTACTTGGATGTTTGTGTCTATCATATCATTTAATTTCTGTACGACAGTTATAGTTAAGAAATCACAAGCTTGATTTAATCTTGATATTTTGGGTAACTTTAAGTTGATAATCCACCCAAATGCCCTCTGAATACAATGCACTACGCATCTACAAAAAGTTTTTAGGGAATTCACTGTCATTGTGAGCTCTAGGCGTGCCAGTAGTGGTCACAGAGACTCACAGTGTTTGTGAACATTATTACAGAGGTTTTGTATTTGCTGTTAATTTACACAGTGATTTCACTAAAAACTGTTCTTTGGATGCATTTTCTATCTTACTGAATGGAAGGAAGACATGTAGGCTAAATATCATATTTGTTTGACATTTCATTGAATGTAATTTCAGTGTCAAGCGTTCAAGGTAATTTCTGTACAGATGTCAGTATTACAAATGATTCTGAATTGTTTGTTTTAATGAAAATGTGGATTTGAGAAAAGCCAGTCTTTGAGTGAATTCATGCATTAAAAGTTTTAATTAATATGACATTTCTTTCAGAGGGAAGTCCGTGCAAAAAACCAACAAAGGGTTCATGAAACATGCACCCGATTCAGCTCTCTTCCATTTGCATTTGAAGTCTGACGTCAATCAAAGGAAAATACAATCTTCAAAAGAGTGAACAGTCGGTAGACCCACAGCAGTCTCAACAGAAAACCATGAATATGCTGATGTCAAAAAGAAATGGTTTGACCTAACAGTATAAGCAGAAAAATGCATAGCCTTGAACTGTGCAAAATTGCATGAAGCATGGCGGAGTTTCAAAATGTTAATATGCAAATACTTTTTTCAACAATGAAAACAATGTCATGAAAAAGTGTATCTATTACCAAAATATTAGATACAGAATACAATATTTTTTATAGTCTGAATTTCCATAATTTTGTGACAGTCTTGTGCTCGACAAACTGACAAATGCCATCTAAAAAAATATTGATGCCAAGGCATCACTTTTCTTGGATTGCTCTTAGGAGCCATTTATGATGAAATTTGAGACTATGTCCGATTAATGCCTGACCCTGTCTACATGTTCTTCCTGTTGGACAGGCATGTGTGTTTTGGAATGTAACTCGACTGGACACTGAAGTTCAGTCATTCAGACGTGTCCAGGAGAAGTTGCTGTAGTTTGGGGTGACCTTGGCTGCGTTCCAATACTTTTTCTCGTCTCCTCCTTTCCTCTCCTCCTTTCCTCCCCTCCTTTCCAACCCCGGAAGTATGCCGGAAATATGTGGAGGGAAGGAGGGGAGGAAAGGAGGAGACGAATTTGAGTATTGGAACGCAGCCCTTGTTAACGGCAGAGGTGTATGTGCACATGGTCACATGTCAGTGATATGCAGCTGAATCAAGCGCTGCTTCAGGTCATGATAACATTATGCATAATTCATTTTATAACCACACCCAAGCATGCTGTTATTGATATTCAGCCCTCCACAATCAGACACTTAGTCATAGAGTCATTGAAAACAAACAAATATTGGAGACACAGTTCCACAACAAACAGACAACTGGAAAAAGCCAGTCTCTCAGCTTGAATTAAACTACGCTCAGATTCTGGTAATTAGTTTGAACAGGGAGAGGGCTAATGGCAAACAGAATTACATACACCGCATTTCCTGTGGTGCAGCTAATTGATGCCATGCTTCCTAAATAGCTTCTGACAGTAGTCTCACCCTGGGAGCGTCGTAGCTGGGATGTAATGCTATCGCACCACTCCTGTAATTTATGAATGGATCAGCTGTCCAAGAAAGTGGGAGAGCCAGCGCTTCACAGTAAATGGGATACGCGTCTTTAGCCGTACCAGCTGCCGTTAGCTGTACCTGCAGCGGTCACCTGGATCATCTTTCATGTTGAGGGCAGAAGCGAGCATCTGCTCCAGTCACAGGTTGAGCCTTGCAATGGTATCTGATTTCAGAGTCAGACCCAGACAAACCAGCAGGACCCCTTTGACAAGAGAAGTAAGTCACTTGCCGATGCAAATCAGTTTCTATGACCACACTGGTATCCGTGACGCCTGGGTTACTGCTGCAAATTCTCAGAAGTGGTGCACACTCACTCTTCTTTGGATATAGGCAAATACAAACAAATTTGAAGGGAAATCAGCTAGAGCCAACAGCTTGACTGTCCATTTGCTCTTTAAACCTTAGTTTATTATTTTGAGTATGAAAGCAATATAAACACACAACAGCAGTTTTGTAGATGGTTTATGACTAATAGATCCACTGACTCCTCTGCTGTGTTTCCTTCTTCATAATGTTGTGTTTGCATTGAAATGTCCTTAACCCATATGACTTTGTAAATGGCTGAAAATGAAATAGAAGCTAAGACACTTTGGTTGATTTTGCCTACTAAACTGACAATCAAACAGGAAGTGACATTGTACCATTAAAAAAAAAACACATTGAAACGGAATTGATTGCATGAATAAATTACTAAAAAAATCACAAAAATGGCAGAAACTCAACAAGCCACAATGATGTCAGAATGAAGGCTTCAGCTACCATGATGTTAAACAAGGGTGGAGATCACGTATGCTTCCAGTCTGTTGTGTTCTGTGGAGAAGAGAAAAAATCTTTTGATTGGTTGAAAAAAAAAATCACTGATTGACATGACAGCTAACTGTAGCATGGTGCTAAGCTGTGATGTTGCAGTTAACTGAACAATGCTAACACAAGCCCTTCTTTTAGGTGACTGAACACTTGTGTACCTTACCGTGCAACTTGCAGATTTCCTGTTGTGCTCTCCACTTCCTCTATTTCACATCCTGTTACAGTTTATCCTTGAAGGCCCTCTCCAACCAAATGCACAACCTGGTTTTACTCAAATAAATACTCATACAACAGAAGCAGAGAAGAGTGACAGTTTATAGAATTAATTGTTGATCCTAATGTGGCCTGAGTAACTTTACTAACGCGGCAGCTGAGATACATCTGTAATATCCGCAACAACTTACATCACCGCACAAAGACAGCCATTTTAGGAGTAAGTCAGAAATTTGTGCCAGGGATAAAGCTTTCGTCATCCTTTGATGAAACGGGCAGCTTGTAATGAGTGACACATCTGTGGTGTGCTGGTCGCTATGGGAACTCCTGGAGTCACATGATGATGCCAAAGCATCCTCCCCCTGAGCCAATAGAACCACTGTACTGTCATCGGAATAAAGAGGGCGAGTTTGGGGCAAGAGAAATGGAGAGGTTCTTTTTATAAGCAGAGGCTGAAGAACAGTGCAAGTCCCATCAGAAACGGCTAATGGAATGAGTGAAATGAGAGAAAGCACATTTCCTGAGTGCCAATCATTCATTAAATATGTATTTAAATACTGCAAATGTGGCTTGGAAACAGTATCCCAGGGGCTTGAATTATCAAATCACAGTCAATAACGAAAGGACAAGACAAAAATTATACATTTTCTCACTGCCTGATGACATAATTATGCTTTTCCTCCCCGGCAGAAATCAGTGAAGAAGAGGGAAAAGAGAAAATGAAATGAAAAAGCTATATATTACTACAAAAGAAAGGTGAGGCAAATCCCAGTCTACTTTATCATAGAGGTATTCATTAGCAGATCCACACTTGGCTGTGAGGTACTATATGACCTCCTGCACAAACTGATACGTGTATGTATAACGCACACAGACACACGCGCACACACACACAAACAGACCATAATGCTCTCAAGCACTTTACTCACAGCACTATTTAAAACCTGCAGCCACTGAGGGCATGAAAGATAATATTCACTTCTTAGTTAATCTAATCTGTACAGGAAATGACCCCATCACAGCCATTAGATAAAGCATACAGTGCGGTGTATGAAATATACACTGCCTTTATGTCGCCTTCATGGGTTGGTTTAGCTGAGCTCCACACAATGGCATACATAATATTCCCTCTGAATAAAAGGCATCATAATCCATAGAAAAAGGCTATCCTTTAACTGGAATATTGAATTTTAGCACAATGATGGAGAAACATTTTTTTTGAACAGGGGGCTGAAATAATGTCAGTATTTGGCTTGTTCTGCTGAACCATATTTAAATTAAGTGTAAAACCTGCCACCATCACATTGTGCATGATCTTCAGCTGGGCTGACAAAATATAACTTCAGTGCTAATGCAAGGTGTCCAACACAGGAAGGTCAACTTTAGGCCTTACTTAACCACTGCAGAGCGCACCAGCTACCTCCACACCAGCTGAGAGAGTCCAGGGGAGGAAACACTGTCAGAGCAGTGCTTAGAGAATTTACTTTAATTTTAATTTCATTTTATTGGTTTAAAGAACAAACATCTTCAATGCCATATTTCACAGGAAAAATATTTTTATTTATATTACCTTGTTTTCAGTTTTGTTCTATTACATTTGTAAGTCAGAAGCAATAAATTAAAATTTTGATTTAATAAATAACACAGAGTCCATCCGTTCAGCATAAAATCAAATTCATATCCTGTAAACCTTATTAGTGAAGCGAATGTTCATTTGGAATGCTGTTTTGGCTATCCCAGATCTTTACAGCAAGCACCCACACAAACATTTCCAGATATTACTTTACCGTTCATTTTTATCTTTTACCAATGATTTCCATTGCACGTCCCTGAGAACACTTGAGACAAAACATTGAAAATAAGAACACCCTGAGAAAACCCCAAAACAAAACAAGCTGCCATAGTGATCGGCTTATCTTGATAAGCCAACCAGGTAACCGTTTTGCGCTAAAAGATTCAGTAGGCACTAGTGATAGTGAAAATGGGTTTAATAAAGCCCATTAGGGTGGTGCAACAATCTTCTGTCAATCATTGGCTTGTTTGAACCAATCAAAAACACAGCAAATACTGCCACTGGTCCACATCATTTGGTCACTGCTAATTAATGGTAGCGTCTAACATTTTGGTTCAATAGAACTTCACACTGCCATTGCTAGCGCTGTAGGCACAGAGCTGTACCCAAAAACACATATCTCACACCTAACCGGTGAGACGAACATCATTCTAGATACGCACGTTTTAAAAAGGTGTGGTGTCATACAGTCCGTCGATAATTATCAAAACATTTTCTTCTCATATTATGACCCCTTTTCCACTCCCACCTAACAGCCAAAATAACGAAAATAAAAATTCAGTACAGTGCAGAGTATCATAATATGCTTTTTTCTTTCAAATAGCTTGCAAATAAAAAAAAAAACATGATAAGAAACAAAATATATTTATTCTTATATATTATTTGTAATAGAATCTCTCATTGATTAATAAAATTGCATTATTTTATGTTACATTCGGGTTTCCTTCCCTCCACTAAGTATTTCTTAGTGCATTGAATTTACAATCATTGCCGCAGTTCCTTCTCTGACTCCGGTCAAAATGCATTTGGTTATATGATAACACATCACACCAACCAAGAACCACGAGCAGTCCTAAAACACTCCACAGAACACCACAAGTAGCAGCTTGTTTCAGAGCTTGCGATATTTGGCGGTGTTCTTAATTTGTATGTTACAACACATACGTCTCACGCTTGTGTGTCCTGCTGGGGCGCTGCATTATTTAGGATCTTATGGACCTGGTGACTGGCAGCAGGGCATTTACAGCAGTAATACTGCACCTTGATCTCATACATCAGCTGTCACATCTTTGGTTCGTTACAGACGGCTCGTTTGCCAAGAAGCAGGAGTTTTGGTTCCAGTTTCAGGTGCCAGTATTCTGTACCCTGGGTCACCACTTACGAGGAGCACCAGCACAGAGTCATGGTCAGGGAACTGGGATTTTAACTCAGCAAATGCTGGTTTGATGCCCAGATGGAGTGATGAAATTTTACCCATGAGCAAGACAACTCAACCTGAATTCCTTACATACACAGGTTGAGTATCCCTTAGCTGAAATGCCTGGGACCAGAAGTGTTTCCGATTTTGGACTATTTGCATATACAGCCATTCCCAGACACACGTCTGATTTCCATTCTGACCAACTGTCACCACTGTTGTATCTCGGAGATATATCTAGAGATGCATCTAAGTCAGACATATGTTAGCATGACATGTAGAAATACATGTGTAGCATGTAGATGATGTACACAATGCTGGGATATAGTCTGATAGTTACTATCGTACACGCGCAGCCGTTAGCACTGGTGGATGTACGACCAAGCGTAATTTTTATATTTACATATACATTAAAATGTATGCAGTTTTTTTTTCTGGTCGTACGTACGGATGGTCGTAGGTCCAACAGGTCAGGTGTGGAATTTTCCACTTGTGGCGTCATGTCAGCACTCAAAAAATACTGGATTTCAGATTAGGGGTGCTCAACCTGTATGTCCTGCTGTAGAAATGGGCATCTGATGAATGCAACATGTACACAACTAAGGAGGAGGGCCTTATACCTTGTTAGGGTTTTACCTCTTGATTTTTATTCTCGGTCCAAATGCTAATCTTTTGGATAATGACCCAATCTTCCTGTTTTTCTGTGACCGTGATTTTCAGACATGACAGAGAAGAGCTGATGCCTTCCTGGATATTTTTCCTGTCGAACTGTCCTTTGACCAAGGGCCCGAGTTTGAAGTACTTGGAGCACTGGGGTCCTTCCGTCATCTTCACTGGGTTTTGCCCCACTTCCACCTCAGCTGCCCCCAGAAGGTCCTTCTTTCCGTCCTTGGACCCTGTTACAATCATAACGCGCCTGAAGACTGCCGGCTCGTGAAGCACCACCGTGAAATGGTTCCCCATTGCCGGACTCTTACCCCAGAAGTACCCGTCCACATTACTGTAGGCTTTTTCAGGGGTGTGCCTCTCAAATGTGACCATATCGGTCAGGACAGCTGCCGGGGGATTGTTGGCAACATTGCCAGGGTTCTCATCGAAATCGTTGTCCTTTAACCGGTTGATGGTGCCCCCGAACGACGAATAGAGGCCTGCATGCTGGAACAGCGAGGGTTTGAAGCGGATGGTGTCCTTCTGGGTGAGAAGCATGTTGAAGTGGTTCAGCAGCCAATCACAGGGCATTTCCTGGTAGAACAGGAAGAGGAACTTGGCCAGCTGAGGCAAATTGTTGGAGTGGTACAGCTTGCCGATGTAGCCCAGCTTGGAGAACTCCAAGGTCACCCAGTAAGACTGTGCCTGGGCCTGAATGAATGTCTTTATGGCGGTGAAGAAGTTCTTTGCACAGATGACATCATCCTCTATCATGATGAAGTACTGGGAGAGGTCGGCGCTGAACCGGAAGAGGAAAGCGTAATCCACGTTCTGCTTGGAGCGGAAGCGAACGCGATCGGGGCTGTCGTTGAAGTTCCTTTTCAGCCCCTCCAGGGGAGGGTAGTATTTTTGGGGCGCGTGGATGACCAACAGTTGGCCCTTGAGGATGGGTACAGTGAAACGGGTGCTGATTTCGCTCAACGTCTGCTCGTTCCACTCCATGTTGAAGTCGGCCAAGAAAACCACAACCACCATCTCCTTCAGTTCCTCCTCCGATGACTGAGAGAAAATGGACTTCAGCGTGTCCAGGAGGTAACTACCTCGCTTCCTCTTGATGGACGACAGACCCACGGCGAGGTATTCTGGATAGAGTAGCAGAGAGGAACAATGTCAATGCTTGCTTTTTTAAATTTCCCTAAGCATACACAGCTATGCAAAACTCTTGCAAGCAAAATGCTTTTGTTGGGTGCGGATGAGGAAGCTATAGGCACCTACCGCCTCCGATTCATTTGAGAACTGGCCCTCACCTCTTTCAACACTGCAGATGCACCAGTGACATACTGTCCATGGCCTCGTAGGATGACCAGGTCAGCATACACTTGGAGCCGTGTGTCCTCAGACCAGGAGTTGCCACAAGAGTGCAGTCAGACCAATGATTTTAACTGGCTTCAGCACCTCCACCCCCAGTGAGGCTAGGCTGTTTGTTGCCTTGCCAATTGGACCCTCTGGCCATAGCTGATAATGATTTGGCTGGAGCCCAAATGCTGGGCTCACGTCTGCTTCCTGAATGTACTCCTACTTCGAGAACCACCCAGAGGCTCAAGCATGCTGTTTTTATTGCCCCTGGCAAAAAAAAAAAAAAAATATGTGTATGTTTTCTGCAGGTTGAAATGGTAGTGATTCCTTACTCTGGGTCTGTGCAAGAGAGCCCGCCAGTAAACTGTAGGACACATTGAATGGCACAGAGTCATTCTGGAGGTCCTGGAACACCTGCAGAGCCCTGGCCGATGTAGCGTGCTGCGAGGCGATGGCCCTGGCCAACAGCTGCGGGCCCTGAAACAAGAAACCGCCCCAAAACAACACAGTCAAAAACAGCTATGGAGATAGCATCCAGACACTTCAACAAGCACAAGAGGGGGATATTACAACCCAAGGTGGGCGTTCTAAAGGCCTATCTCCAAGAGGTATTTGGTGTGTATGTAGAGTATGTACAAAACAAAAAAAAACGGCACAAAAGGCACAGCAGCTTCCCCAAGCTAGACAGGAAATAACGTTGACTCACACAAGCTGGTACTTTTACACCAGGCCTGCTTCTGTATCTCCATTATTGAGTGGTTAGAGCACTTTTCAAGTCAGGGTTTTAAGACAGAGAGTAATGGCTTCTAAACCATAAACACTGTCTTTCTCCTCAAGCTTTTGCTCTTCACAACCCATCTACCTGCAGAGGGGACTGCACCTATGCCATCTTTTGGACAGAAGTGCACATGACCCAAAATATAACAAAAATGTGCGTGTGTTTGTGTGTATGCTATGTGTTAGCCCCTAACCAAAAACACAAGAGGACAGATGTAGACTCCACCCTTGTTTTAAATACAGCAGGACGGAAGGCAGTTGTCCGTAATGTGCGATAGTGTTTCCTGCAACTTTACGGCTGGCCTTTGCTTCCTGGTTTGCAGAAGAATCTGCTTGGGTACTCATGTTCATTAACGCAGTGGCAAAACTCAAGTGTGAGCTGAAGCAGAAATAACGAACATCGTGTCTCTACCTACACATATTGCGTAAAGACCCTGAACTTGCTTGTGAACAGCGATACTATGTAAACAATGGTCAAATCTGTATTTGCCTAGCCATTTTTCTACAGTGATGATTATCCAGTTACTGTCAACATACGCTCAGTCCTTGCGATGATAGTGGCCGTTTACGACTTCGCCAGCTTGACACTCGGATTATTGTTCTGCTATAGTGATGCCATAGCAACGGGAGGTACTGTATACAACAAAAAATATACATTTTTGCCTTAGATTTTTGCTTTCATCTCCCATTCACATTGGTCCAAGGTCCATGTTGGCTTAAACCACTGCAATGATACCATATGCAGTTGGTGCCATTAGGTAACTGAACACAAACTCTATTTTAACACAAACTTTATCTTAGATTGCTTCCCCTGAAGGGCTGCCAAGTCTATACTTCCACACACACACAAAAACATTTGGTCCCCGTTCTCCTGAACCTCATTCCATTAAATGAAGACATTACAGCACATTCAGGCATCCAGCCAAGGCTCCTATCCAGAGTGACTTATGCCGTCTATTTTTTACACTCTACCTATTTATGCATCTGGAAATTTTTACGGAAGCCATTCAGGTGAAGTAACTTGCTGGGAACTGAACCTGCAACCTGTGCACACTAATCATTAGTCAAAGAGACTCCAAAATCTTCTTCTCTTGTGCCACTGTAAAACATGATTGTGAACAGATCTCTTAAATTGTTAACCATATTCAGAATTGGATCCTCATTACATTAGCCTTGCTGGAATAAGTACAGAGATGTATGGGCATGTTGACCACTACCTAATGCAAGCTTGACCAGTGCATTCTCTGTTATGCCAACATAATAGCTCTGTGGTTACGATAATTTCTCCATCCAATAAACATCTAGCAACACACAACAGTACCTCAGATACAGTCTCAGAGTGAGGGACTGTCTAGTCTACTGAACACACCCAGACTAACGTCATGCTCCTCTTATCACTGATGCAAAAAGGCAAGTGTCCATCTGACATAAATACCACTTTCAAAAAATAAAAATGAACTTGTTTTCAAAACGAAACAAAGAAATATATCTGCACAGTATGTAAAGAATACTATTTAGGAAAAAAAAAAATCAGAGTTTGATATAAAAGGCAGTTGTGAAAAGATTACAAAAATATTTGCAAAGCCTGCACATAAAAAATAATGAAAGTGGCCTGGACGGCTTAATTAGTTCTGGTTTGATTACTGGGTGATGACATCAACTTAAACTTATCGCTACAAAACAGCCAATTGTAAAAGTTAACAATATACAAGTACTGATTTAAGTAGGGAAGTGATGAAGACAAGGAATTTAAAGAGGTGGATTTTCAACAGTACACAAATTCAGGCTACAACTGACCTCACAGTCAACTGTATCTCTGCGACTGTCATGTATACGTGACACAAAGCAGACCACAGTATGCGTGTTAGTTTAAATTCGTCTGAAAGAGAAGGAGAAGTGTGCTGCTAGTGAAGGAAAGCAGAACAGGCAACAGTTTGCGTGGACAGAGCAGAACAGAGTGACCACTGTAAACCAGAGCTATTGCACTGCAGTTATTCCTGTAATCAGATTATCAAGACACAGAGCACAGCCCGTCTGCGTTTCTCTGTTTACTCACACTCAACTCAATCTTCTGATGGCTGCTGTAGTGGCTGATGGCGACGTAAAAGACGGTGACGGCGAATATAAGAGTTGTAGCGGTGAAGGTCTTCTTCCAGTAAATTCTCATGGCGGTAGACCTCCAGGCAGCCGACAGGTCGCTCACTCACGGTCCGAGCTGTCGGGCAAAGCCTGTCACGAGACACACGACCGACAGGGTAATGTGAAAAGCTGGCATTTTCACCTGTGAAGCGAGCAGAGGGCGAGGGCTGACTGAAGGCGCTCGCTCCAGCATCTCCGCCGGAGAGCAGGGCTCCACCCTCAGAGACTGGCCGGATCCTCTGCCAACTCATTCACTCAACACCGTTTATGAATTATTCAGGCTACACTTCCAGCTGGCGTCCAGGAGAACAAAGCCTAAATATCCTGGGCACAGAGCTACGGCTGAAAAGATCTTCTGGTCATGGCTTTCTCAGTAATATGAGAACCACAGGCTTCTGGAACACTGTACTGGCCTCAACAATTGGGTGAGGAGGTGAAGATAGGTGAAACATCCTATATGTGTGGTTAAGAGTTAAAAGGGACAAATATATATATATATATATGTGTGTGTGGGTGTGGGTGTGTGTGTGTACATATACTTTACTTTGTGGAGTGAGCACTGGGGATTGAGCGACTCTTCACTACTAATGTAAACACAAAACAAAAGTGATCTCAGTGTCTGGCTGGCATAAACAAACACGCTTATTAATATACATATCTAAGGAAATATGGGACAACACAGAATTCATCAAAATGCCATGTTAACTAAGTAAACGAGTATTAGAGTAGCTGATCTATGCTAATTCATTTGTGCTGCTTTGAGCTGGTGGTAGATCTGCTTCGCTGCTGTTAAACTATGTAATGTGTTATTACTGGAATCATTCCACACGCAGCGTTTCTCCTGTGAGCTACGGCACGCACAGCACAGGGGGAGCAGCTCAGTTCAGCGAACAGTGTAACGCTCTGGTTTAGCTTTATCACTGTCATCAACGCAATTCTGAACACTATGTTTGCATACAAAAGGAAAACATGGTACAGGGGTTAACCGTGTTTACATTCTCTAGGTACCTGTACCCATTAAGCCCATGTGTCCTTTAAGCCCACTTTCAACTTTGAAGTCAAATTAAAATAAAAGGAAACAATATTTTGTGCTACTCATTATTTTACAATGCAGCTACTACAGCACTACAAAAAGCATAATAACTAGAGCCAACACAAGGTAACTTTGAATGAGAATAACTTAATATTGTCTGTATGTGGGCAAAACAATAATTTAAGCCCACCTCCATGTGTTTCAATGAGGAGTCCCTCTAATTAAAAAATTACATCAATTTTCACTGTACACTTGTCTGAAAGTGTTTGATAATAACAATTCTTTGTATTCTTTTGCCTTACTGACCTACTTTGCAACTATATTTAGATAGGCCTATATACATTATGGGCTACACACTGTTTAGAACTCTTATATTGAATATAGGCATTAGCTAATGTGTATTACCATTTGTTTTCACTGAGAAAAATGACAACAAAAAGAAAAAACTACAGCACATGTCCAAAAATCGTACAGGCATTTCACCTTTTCACGAGGGCACAATTCATTCTATCTGTGCGGGAGACGGTTGAAGAAGGAAAGTGCGCTCAAGGCCTCCACAGGGTTTAGTCCATGCTAACCCTTCTGGCACTTGAGACTTTTGAGACCCCCTCTGACACTTTAACACCCTCGTCCCGAAAAATGCACTTTGTGTTGTCACAATCTATAGCAGTTAACCAACTGATGTCAGCAATCAAAATGCTAAATATACGTATATATTTTGAAGAAACACAATCATCTGTGGGATGTCAAATAAATTCTAATCTGTATAATGTATAAAAGGTTCATTCTGAAACTGCCAATCAGGCTGTAAGAGTAAGGGCTAGCCTCACTGTCCAGTCTCTTAACTACTGGCACCAATCAGATTGCAAGATGCCTTGGCCAGAGAGAAGAGTCTTAGCCAGCTCTCCCTCAGGGATTAAGAAGAGAGCGCTGAGAGTAAATATGATAATATGATACACAACTCAAATGATTTACACCAGACCAGTAAAAAGTCAAATGAATTATACTGCAAAGCCATCTAAAAACTGACAGAGTGAGCGAATTTGTTGTTGAGTGAGTTACTCTGTTCACTGGGAATACTGTGATTCAGGAGTTCAGTTCCAAAGTTAACTGAGTTAATGAGGTGGTTATGGTCTGGGCGTTTGGATATGGATGTCCTATACTTCACATATTCTACTTGTGTACTCTGGCACTGCGATATTCTGCTACTTAGGTAACATTTTCAGCAGCAGAGATGTCTCTATGCTCTTTTAAATTCTATCTTAATGAATACATAAGCATAACAATAAGTATTTCCTCCGGCGAGTCATAGCAAAAGAGAAATGAGCTCTTCGTTCTCCTACCTAGACCAGTGGCCACATAATTGTCCCTACACAAACACATGCTCCATGGGGCAATTACAGGTGAATGCCAAAAAACGAAAACACTTGAGAAATTACACATTTTAGACATGTTTAAATATCTCCTGTGTGCAGACATGGGACATGATAATATGATATTTATCATATAAGACACTGGTTCCCATTTTAAAAAAATGTTTGGTTCAATTTATACACATAAGTAATATATGTGTTGTGTATAAAAAATGCTATATGTATATATTATAATATATAGGTGGTTATCATACCATAGGCTGTTTAGAATGTACCCCATGTGACTTGTCTAGTGAGGCTCAATTAATTTCGTGAAATGAAATTATATTGACCCCAATCCTCCTGCATAACAGAAATAGACTGAGGATGAGCCATTTACGAAGAAAGAAAGCAGTAGCCACTGCACAATGGAATCGATCAGACTAATGCAGGCCCTGTTACTCAGCTCTGCTCTGCTCATGCTGCCAATGCAGAAAGAAAGATGACTGAAAGATTGAAGAACTGAAAGAACTGGCCGGGAGCCAGTCAAATCACTTAGTCATTTTAACTGAATTCAGTATGCAAATGAATCTGGCACAGTGTGAGGCTCCTGAGGCTAAAACTACATAGTGTGGAGGAAGTATAACTAATGAAAAAGTGAACCAACTGATTCTGCTGATTGGCACGTCTCACTTGCTTGGTTAGTGATTTTTGCTTCAATCTTTAGTCTAGTTCTCCAAAACTAGCATATGGGAGAGATTTTTTCAACTTCAAAACAGCACTATAATTTAGGAGGGACAGCTGATGTAAAGTAAACAAATTAATATACAGTGATACACTGACTTACGAGTGAATCAACTTACGAATTTTCCGAGATACGAGCCGTCGCTTGGTCAATTTTTCGCTTTAAGATGCGAGCCAAGATCTGAGGTACGAGCCAGAGAGCCTACGCCGCCCTCCGCTAGGTCGCCCAGCGAGTGTTCAGTTGACGTAGTTATCTTGCCGTGCAAGCATCTCTGTTGTATCGCTGTTGCTTTTGTTTTCGCAGTTTGTTTATTTAGGAAAATGTCTTAGTTTTAACCATGGATCCCAAGGAAATGAGTGCCAAGGGCAGTGTTTTTTTCCATATGCAGACTGCTGAAAGACTGCGAGCATTATTTGATAGTAACTAGAGTGGGGGTAACAGGTGTCATAAATCCCATGGCTCAAAGGTCACATAAATACATGTTAATAAAGAAGTAGCTATTAAGTTTAGCCATTAAGTGTAGCATAGTGTGTAAGTTCAATTTAGCAATAAATTGTAGCATTAAGTGTGTAGCAAGTAAGTTAAGCGATAGAGCACGAAATGAAAAACTCCCCCAACCTCCTCCTCTGCTAATCTCCTCCACCTCCGCCAGCATCTTCGTCTGATTTTCAAGGTAAATACACTTAATAAAACCAGTTTATTTATTTACATTCTCTTTTATTATATATTATTATTTTTTTATAAATTACATATTTATTATTTATAAAGTACATTTTTCATATCTAAAAACATGTAACAAAACATTTTGTGTGGTTTTTGGGGGGCTGGAACGGATTAAATTAATTTGAAATACGAGCAAATTGAGATATGACCTCTGCTGTGTCTAGTCTGCTGTGTCTACACCCCTCCCCAACCTGTTAGCCACTGTAACTGAGTCCTGCTCCTGTTAGCCACTGTAACTGAGCCCTGCTCCTGTTAGCCACTGTAACTGAGTCCTGCTCCTGTTAACCACTGTAACTGAGCCCTGCTCCTGTTAGCCACTGTAACTGAGCCCTGCTCCTGTTAGCCACTGTAACTGAGCCCTGCTCCTGTTAGCCACTGTAACGGAGTCCTGCTCCTGTTAGCCACTGTAACTGAGTCCTGCTCCTGTCAGCCACTGTAACTGAGCCCTGCTCCTGTTAGCCACTGTAACTGAGCCCTGCTCCTGTTAGCCACTGTAACTGAGCCCTGCTCCTGTTAGCCACTGTAACTGAGTCCTGCTCCTGTTAGCCACTGTAACTGAGTCCTGCTCCTGTTAGCCACTGTAACTGAGTCCTGCCCCTGTCAGCCACTGTAACTGAGCCCTGCTCCTGTTAGCCCTGCTCCTGTTAGCCACTGTAACTGAGCCCTGCTCCTGTTAACCACTGTAACTGAGCCCTGCTCCTGTTAGCCACTGTAACTGAGCCCTGCAGCTGTCAGCCACTGTAACCACTGTAACTGAGCCCTGCTCCTGTTAGCCACTGTAACTGAGCCCTGCTCCTGTTAACCACTGTAACTGAGCCCTGCTCCTGTTAGCCGCTGTAACTGAGCCCTGCTCCTGTTAACCACTGTAACTGAGCCCTGCTCCTGTTAACCACTGTAACTGAGTCTGCTCCTGTTAGCCACTGTAACTGAGCCCTGCTCCTGTTAACCACTGTAACTGAGCCCTGATCCTGTTAACCACTGTAACTGAGCCCTGCTCCTGTCCTGTTAGCCACTGTAACCACTGTAACTGAGTCCTGCTCCTGTCCTGCCCTGTTGTAACGGAGTCCTGCTCCTGTAACTGAGCCCTGCTCCTGTCAGCCACTGTAACTGAGCCCTGCTCCTGTTAGCCACTGTAACTGAGTCCCCCCCAACACACACACACACACACACACACACACACACACACACACACACACACACACACACTTGTCTGTTCGGGGTGGACATCCTAACACCAGACTGAAAACTGTACAGAAGGTTAGGCTCATCAGTTATATATCACATATATCACACACCACCTTCTCAAGATCCGCTGATGAAAGAATTAAACACAAATATGTTGCATGCATATCCTGGTATGTCTGAATAAAAAGGAACTTTCTACGCTACGTCTTTTACTCTGACAAGCAAAACTGTCATCAAGATCGCTCTCCTGGTGACTGTCACTCTTTTTGTATTTCAACGCAGCCTATTCATGTCAACTGGTTGAAAGGGAGTAAAGGGCTGTACAAAATCAAGTCTATGCTCAACAAATTTAAACAATGATCAGATTTGGTTGCTCATTACCGATTTCTTCATCTTACAAGCATTAATTTTTTCACAGATGGTTTACATTCAATCATACTTTCAGTTGAGCATCTATCAAGATGTTAAGTCTAATCAATACAATTGTAACTCGTTGTCCACAGCGCGTTTGAGAAATTAAAAGTTGCATGGGAATTTACTGTTTTGACAAATTGCGGGTAATTAAGAGGTCAAGTCATTACCTCCAGAAAATCCGGGTGAAAGTCTAATTAAAAACACATAACTCGAACTTTAAAACTTGGGTGGTCGACTCAAGACAACGGGAACCACTGCACTATCACTATCATTAAGACTGGCTGTACGTACTGAGCCAACTTACCTCTAGTGTTCAAAAGACAAACATATAATTTAAGAACTTCAAGTTAAAATCCCAGATGTAATTTTCACTGGACAAAATATTATCATTATCGTTAATTGCAGGGTTGTAAATCTGGTTACTTGAAGAAGGGAGGAGGAACAGGAACTAAGAAGCAGACGTTTCGGAATGAAATATTTCGCAAACACTTCATTTGTCACGGTTCTATTAAACAAACCAATTGGACGCAAGTCTACTAGACTACCTTTCTGGTAGGCCGTTGAAGTTCCTGAATAAGGTTCGTGTGACAATTTGACAGTTTCGTCTCATCTAATGGGATCGCGATATGGCTATCGATGCGCAGATCTAGTCAAGGGCATTCCGTAGTATGCGTAGCTATCGGTTATATATAGCTTGGGAAAAAACCGAAAACAGGACTTTTCTAAAACGCCGCGTAACAGGCAGAAACTGTCTTTTAGAACTATTGCAGGTGTTGTTTTCTCGCTAAAATCTTAGTGTGACTTACCTCGAATTCCGTGAAATCGCGTTAGGTAGTCCGTAGACCACTGGTGCAGCAACACATAAATCAAGAATCGTGTTAATCAAGAATTAACCGGAGGCTAATTCAAATACATAATACATTACTGTTCTCGTCAAGAGAATGTCAACATTCAAGTATCAGCACTCTCAGATTTAAATAAAATATAGTGATAAAGTTACATCATTAAGGCAGAAACCTGTTAATTCTCGGTAGCCTGTTAGCTACTGTAGGCGCTGCGCATACCTGGCACCGATTCACACGTGGTACCTTGCGCTGTCTGATACGGCTCTCCACGATTGTACTAGAAGTACATGTGAGGTAGTCCAGCAACCAAAACAATTTACTGTCATTTTTCTGTAATTTCACGTAATTTTTTTTAAAAATAAAATGTGGCGCCGTTAATGCAAACAGCATTAATGTTTCCTTAACATGCACTTTCGTATTTAAACATTTTATTAAAATAAAATAACCCAATCATGTTTTATTAGCCCCGTTTTGCAATTCACGAATGAAAAGCCTTGCTCAAAACACACTGGAGTCTTACCTTAAGGCTCATGTGTTTTTATTCCATGTCTGATACTGAATTAAGCCTTGCGGTTTTCTCTTGTCTGGGCAGGGTGGCATACAGGATGTGGTGGGTGAAGAACGTCATTAACGTATCAAGCCTGTTTGACTAGACTCTCCTTACATACACACATAATATCAATAATCATTATAATAGAGTGCATTTATGTTCTAAAAGCACTGTAAAAACGAAGGGATGTCTCCTGTCTCAACTACCATTCATACTTATCATTATGCAATATTGAGTCTTATGCAACAACCATTTTTTTTTCACAATGGTCACCCCACATCAGAGTGTTTGAGGAATAAAATAAAATTCATAACAAAGGGATGAAAGTTTTACAACAAAAACAAACATTTGGTTATTAATAAATAATACTCTTTTAAATCTTTTGGTGGGTCATGTTGAGCTCTTCTTGGACCATAACTGGGCGGGGAATCTTCAGTTTGGCATGCCCACATTTTAAAGCGCAGGTGAGTAGGAGAAGAGGGAGATCAAGAGCTATCACTGGTCAGAGTCTGTAACACGGTCTTGAGGACTGAGATGAATCCCCGCAGCGCCTGCTCATTTCTGGGCTCTTGTTTGACAGTCACGGTCAGTTGGTCCAAACCGGAGTCCGAGTCGGGATCGGCCTGGCGCAGCAGCTCTGCGAGGACCAGGGAGCCGGAGCCGTGTGTGTACGCGTAGACCTTCCACGGCAAGGCGTCAGGCCGGCTGAAAGCCAGGGCCTGGATTTTGACCATCTGCAGGGCGGCCTGAAGGGTTTCTGGGGAGGAAGGGGGCCCGGGACATGGCAGAGCTTCAGTATGTGAGACCTCAAGCTGCAGCCAGTGCTTCTCGAAGGCCTCGGGGGCCAGGACAGGATCCAAGGACAGGCAGAAAGCCCCAGCCCCACCTGCCTCTCTGGACGAGGTCACCTCTCTGCTTCCTGCACCTGTATAGAGACATGGCTGAAAGCTGGGTGCCAAATTTCAGAAGAACACAAGAACACATGGTGACAGAACAGGACCTTCAGCCTAACTAGGCTTGCCAGTTAATATTATACAATAATAACAGTATACAAGCCTTGATTTGAACACACTACATTATCAGGTATCCCATTCAGAGTACTGGCAATTCTTTGTGTAAAATAATACTCCCTAATATCAGTACAGAATTTAATCAGAACTTCCATCTATGCCCCCTTGTTGTACAGACTGAACTCATCATAAAATATTTAGTAGCTACTATGTTGAGCCTTTTCATAAAGCTACCTCTTCTTACATTTCACTGAGTCTGTATAGGTTACATATCTTAAGTTTTTACTCGTAGATTTAAGTTTCATACCAGGAGCCAGTTTTGTACCAACTTCCTCTGGCACAGGCATTAAAGTAGGAAAATCCCCTCATTTCTCACATTCCCACACAATCACATAGGAGTGTCATATTTCTGAGGCTTGATCATGACAGTATCTTGTGTGTAATTAATTTAATATGTAAGGCTCAGGCTCAGGCACCTGATCTGAGATCAGTCCTCCTGCTCTGAGATGGTTTATGAAAATGGGCCCCGGTCTCACCTGCCAGAGAGGGCTGGACAGCGCTCTGTGGTGGCTGCTCAGAGCTCCCCCTGGTGGTGGCCGTGGGCCAGGACTCCCGGCCAGACACAGGCTGCAGGGTGTTGAAATGGGGGACCCAGCTGTTGATGGGCTCTTCTGTGGGCCCCGCGATCACGCCCAGGGAGGGGTCAGATTTGGGGCCCCCCAGGACGCGGTTTGTCTCCTCCACCCCGCAGCGAAGCAGGCGGTAACACATCAGAGCACGGTCTCTCACAGACATGTCACTCTCCTCCTCTGTGTGGGGACATCCCAAAAGGCCATGCAATGAGTCCTTACTCTACATTCACACACCACTTTCCCCATTCCCGCCGTCTGTAAGTAAGGGTGCACAGCACCCCCTGAAAAGTTAGCCAATCAGAGGCTAAATGCTCTGGGGTAAAGACAGCTTTAATTGGCTCACCTTTCCCAGGGACAGAAAAATAGTTCATTGCTCCATTTTTTTTTTTTTTGCTATCCAACAAAATGCACCACTATCAATCATTTCTTATCTACATAAATGGCCAAAGAGAACAACCGGCAGCTACACAGGTGTGAAAATGAAATTGCTCTAATCTTTGAATTTATAGCTTTCTTATCTGCTGTCCAATCCTGCATTGCAGCGATATTCAAATCTCCCCCAGCAGTACTGCTGGTTTTCATTCCTCTCCTCCAGTCAAACTAATTTAATCCAGGGACACCGGCTGCGTGGAGTGTCCAGTAAGTTTCGTTAATCCATTACCAGGTAAATAAGAGAAGCAGCAGTGCTGTCTGCCTTCAGGGCCTGGTTTCAGTGTGTCTGAATTACTCTTCCTCCTAATGTGATACCAAGAGAGGGACGTGATCTGACTGATTGACGATTCCACTCTCTCTGAGTGGAGGGTCTAACTCAGCCTCTAATT
Source organism: Albula goreensis (assembly GCA_022829145.1). Classification (NCBI taxonomy): domain Eukaryota; kingdom Metazoa; phylum Chordata; class Actinopteri; order Albuliformes; family Albulidae; genus Albula; species Albula goreensis. The sequence continues at coordinate 34,261,065 of CM040752.1, forward strand.
GGAGGGGAGGAAGTGAAAACCAGCGGCAACACTGTCCCAAAAGGATGGTATTCTGCTATATCCCGACTGTTGAATCTTCATTGAGAGTTTAGTGCTCATACGCAGGATTTGTATTTCAGGCTGCTCACAACAGCTGACATGTATGAGGGCTTCAGTATGTTAGCTGTATCTTACATATAGACCTGTTGATCTCAATGGGTAAGACAGTCTACTAAATAACTGTGACATGAAATGTGTTTTAGAGTGGTGCTTATACAAGTACAGCCTGTCAGTATTTTTACAAATATGAAGAAAAAAAAAATGAAAACAGCGAACTGCAGTTCATCCTTTCATTGGTCTCTTCTCTCTGTGTTCTTTGCTTTCGTGGTCATTTTAGGCATCATGGGTGTTTATCAGACAATGAGAACCACCCCTCCCCTCCCCTCCCCCTATCTCCCATGACTAACATCGCTTTGATTAATGCAACCGAGTACTGTGGATTACAGCCACAGCAGGTTTGGTCAGAGTTCTCGGAAACACTGAACATGCTGTTGTGGTGACCACATCCTGTCCAAATGTAGTCACTTAAGACAAAGTTTCAGTTTCAAAAGCAGTGTCTGATGGTCAGTCCCATCATGAAACTGATCAACAAAGAGTGTTGTGGCTTTGTGAACTTCTGTTCTTCTTTTCAATTCTTTTTACACCAAGTCTGGTTCATTTGTGCAATAATTTGCACATTAAAAAAATAATTTCTGTCATTCATGTCTCCTCTGTGAATACTGGCACAGCCAAAGGTTGTGACCAAACTGTGGCTTCAGGAAAGCAGTATGATTTTATTTGTTCTCACTTTTTTGTCCTCTGCTTGTATACCCGCCATAGATATGTTTTCTAGGTTGTGTTGTGAAACAAATGGAGCTGTAAACAGCTGTAAACCAAAGAGCTGTTTCAACCAATCAAAAATGTCTCCTCTCCACAGCCGTTACAGTCATTGGTGGAAATCATTAAGTCACTGACACTGTTGGGTATCTAGGTTACATATTTTGGCAGTCTATATAGCACTAGACTCATTTGCTTGTTACTAACCTCTGTCTCTAGGTCTGTGACTGCATTCGGAGTTGTAATTGAATTGGTTAATTGCTAAATTATGGGCTTTCCAGGTCAGGCCGATCTGGGTCCCACCCTGTTTCCACATGGGTCTTGTGGAGGCTACACCTCCCTCCTGTTGGGTCATTCTGCACTTTGACCCTGATCTGTGCACTTGGGTTTGAACTGTCGGTCACCCAGGATAACAGCATCTGCTAAACGGCTGCGATGCAACGTTATGTAATGTTCGTGATACAGAATCGCAATACTCCGGCCTCGTGGCACAGGTAAGGTGATCTTGTCAAAACACCTACTATTGGCTGGTTATTTGCAACAAAACTGAAAGATAAAAATTTTTTGCGTTCGTAAATAAAAACGGGCAAAATACTGGTTACACACAATAACCGGTTTTGTAGAGAATAATGTTGCAGTACCCCCACAATTTTTTTCCTTGTTTCCACAAACAAACCAGAAGTCCTCCAGTGGAAGCATCCGCAGCATGGCGACCTTGTACAGAGAAGCAATCAGACCATTACACTGAACTGTCAAATTGACGAATTCCGAGTGTGTGCCAAATCAGAAAGTTCACATTTTATAGGAGTCTGTGTCAGTATATATGTATGAAGTTTATATTGAATATTTTACACAGGACATACCTTTCAATGCCTTTTCCTGAATTAAAAAAAATTGTACATATGTTACCGTTTGCGTTGACCAACAAACAACATGTGCCAGGATTTAGGTGGCTGATTGTGGGTGTTTTCACGCTAGTGTTGTTTTGTGGTGCCCCAGGTGATTCCCTCCCCAGGTACCTATGCAGTAGTGAAGTAGCCTCCCCAACATGTCCTGGGTTTCCGCTGGCCGGGAGAGGAACAGTCGCACCGCGGCCGTCAACAGCTCCAGCTTCACCACGGGGGACAGCTCTGTCTTCACCCCGTCAATGTACTCCTCCAGAACATAGGGGGCGCCAGAGATCTGATCCCCATGCACTCCCAGCAGCCAGATCAAAGCCTGCTTCCCCTGAGCAGAGGAGAGATGAATACAAATGTATTTACCTAATAAAGTCCATCTGTCTTGCTAAAGGGCCATTCCATGTGGCCGAGCCCACAAGCTTTCAGGTTCAGCTCTGGGGACCCATTGCTTATGGTGGATTCAGTTCCAATCTTAATAACAACCCGTAAATTGCAAAGAGCTGCTGTCATTTCAGACACTTTTACAGTCTGCAGGAGGGTGATTTAAGGTGAAATAATATCAGGAACAGCATATTTTTTTAAAACCCTTAATTGATCAGGAGTTTAGTCACATTTAAGAACCGCTGGTTTCGTACAAATGGTCAAAACTGCTAAATGTAGGAGTAAAGGTCCTCCACCGAGGCATAATTCAAATCCAGCGCTCACGTTTATATGCTTCTCTACATGCGTTTTTACTGCCTCTCTGGCTTCTGCACATTATCAAGATGAAGCTGCCGCGAGAATTCCTGAGCTTAACAATGTGTACTTTGGCACAGTCACAACTGTTCTGGTTTCTTACAACTTCCTTATATAGAAATGTGCTCCGGGAGCTCATGAGTAATGAAGGCGGGCCTCAAAGAGCACCGCGGCGGCGTACGCAACGGACTGCGTCTGACTCCACAGCCTGAAAAGACCTGCTTCCTGCGGCGGAAGACTGGAGCCCGAGTCTCCGTACTCTGCTCTGAATAAACCTTTAATCACAATACATTTCATTTAAAGTGCTTTTCAAGACACCCCGGGACTCTTTACAATGAAAGCAAATTAAAACAGTTACAAAATCACCGGAACAAAGCAACCAACAATCAAGCAGGCAGAGCAAGATAAAATGATAATGAAAGAACAGCCAATCAGCAAACAGTTAGAAAAGGAAAGCCAAATAAATAAAACATAAAAGAGAGAAAAGTCAGTGCACAATGAGAACACTATGTCACCTAACACATAAAACATGTGCTACCCAAAACATCATAACCTTAGTCTCCGTCTGGCATCTATGGCAGATTAAGCTATTTTGTAAAGACTAATGTGCAGACTGTTAACAGAGGATCCTCTCTGCTGCCTGTAGTCTAGTGGCTAAGGTAAATGACTGGGGCCCCTGAGGTTGGTGGTTCGAGCCCCAGGCCAGCCACAGCAAAAACACCACTGCTGTTGGGCCTTTGAGCAAGGCCCTTAACCCCACATTGCTCCCAGGGGGAATTGGCCCTTAGCTAGCCTAATCAACTATAAGTCGCTTTGGATAAAAGCATCAGCTAAAATGATGATAATGTAAATGCTCTTTTCCTAACCTTTTATCCATGAACTTTTGTAATCCATTCTGGATGAGAGTACGTGCTGAATGTCCAAATGTTAACGTAAATGTAAATGTCTACTTCCTGTCCAGAAACAAGCTTTCCTATAGGGCATTAGGATGGAGAATCTGAGCAGTGAATTAAAAAAAAAAAAAAACGTCTTTGTGAAACACAGAAGTGAAATTACCGCAGGGCACCAGCCAAATCAAAGCCTGTTACATCATGTGACTGCCAAACACAAGTGCCACTTGTCTTCTATTTTCAGGTGTTGATCACACTGATCGCGGCACCTGAAAGGGGCGAGGCCTGCGGCGCGTTGCCCACCTCACTGTCCTGAACATAGTCCTGACACCCCGCCACGGCCGCACACACTGAGGGCGTGCACTGCGGACAGAGCCACACCAGGTCCCGGAACGTCTGAACCACAGCTGAGAACAAACAGGCGTGTGAGAGGGAGGAGAGAGAGAGAGAGAGAGAGAGAGAGAGAGTAAGAGTGGATGTCTCATCCTCCTTTCCTGCATACAAATTATCACAGGCCACTTCATTTTTATCTGTAAAGTGCTTTTTACAGCACCTATTCACAGTATCACAATATACAAACATCAACACCATATTTACCAAGTCCCATTCGTCACATCAAATCTTGAGTAGAGTTTACAACCATTTGCTGCCCATCACTTTGGATAAGGGTGTCCACTAAATAACCACAGCAGGGCTACAGCCATGTGTTATTTATCATTTTGCTATGGAAGGTATCGCCTGTACCCAGTTTATTTTTTCTTTTTTGGGAGGGACTTGAGAAGGACAGTGGCAGCATTCACAAACCCAACAGATACTTTCAGGTGGACACTTTTACATGCTGAAAACTCTCAGCGGGTCCCGTGTTTACTCTCGGCACGCTCTGACCATCATCAGAGCTTCAAAAAAACCAGAAGTTCTGACCAGAAGTGACCTCTGGTAGCTCTGACTTTTAAAAGCATATTTTATTTTAATGGTTTTGACCTCTTCAGTACCATAAACGTTTCCATGGATAATTCTGCTCGCTCTGATTGGTCTGTTATTCTTAATGTTTCCCAATTTAGACAGAACACATCTCATTACGTGACTAAGAGCCATGTTTTCAGCTACCACAGAATCCCCACAGTGAAAAACGAGCATTTATCTTTCGGTACTCAAATTGTGTCGACACACAGAGAGGGGATTGTCTTTGATTCTTTTTTTAAACACAAAAAAAAAAAACCAGAGGATTAATCTGTCGTATCACAAATAAAAGTTCCATTACGCAACTACATGAGTTTCTCATGATCTGCGAGGAGAGACCCTCCTAGATTTAGTGTCTGAGGAGCTCAGTTTATCCTTTAGCTTGCGATGGATATGATCAGGAAAAGCTGATCTTAGATTAGCACTCCTGATGCACAGGTCAAATTCCCAAAAAAACCTTTTCTATTCATCTGGACATGTAATCGCCCCCTAAAAAGGACTGGCTACATATTTACATGAAATCTTCGCCCACTTTGAACCCCCAAAACAAAAAAAATATATATATAACTGAGTAAATAAAGACAACCAGTTTAAATAAAGGTAAAATGCTTGTGTGTCCACACTGGATGATCCGGGGTCAAAGCGGTTGTACAAGGCCAGTGTGAACGAGGCTCTCACCTGAGGTGATGTGGTCCTGCTTCAGGCCCAGAAGGTTGGTCAGGATGTTCAGACACCGTTCGCTGTAGGTCCGTCCGATCCGCCCTGACAGGTAAGAGAGAGAGAGCGTCTGATCCAAGATCAGCTTTACCTCTGAACAAACCCTAACCCTAAAAGGCCCAAACTGACCCAGGATCAACACTCCTGATCTGAGATACTCCACTGGTTACAGGCCTTGAGCCCAGGACCGAGGATTTCTATCCGCTTCATTCGCAAATAGAAATTCTTGAAGAACACCAGTAATATTGAAAAGAAACACCCATTTTCACTCATTTTTCCTTCTTTGGCTGTGATTTCTGCTGGTGATCGAGGTTGAAACAGCGACTTTTCAGCGCAGCGTGGACGGGCGGATGGGCGAGGCGCGGGCAAGCGTTGCTTACCAACGGCGAAGATGGCCGCCTGGGCGAGCTCGGGCGACACGTCAGTGCAGTACGCCTGCAGCTCCTCCAACACCAGCACCACGTTCTCATCGTTCACCAGCTCAACCAGGATCTCCATCTTGCGGAACTTGATGTAGCTGGGCTCCGAGTAGCTGCAGAAGAACTTCTTGTAGTGGGCGCTGAAGTGGGCGGGGAGGCTGCGGAGAACCTAAGACGGACCATGTCAAAGACAGCGAAAAAAAAAAGACAAAAAGTAAAACAAAATAAAAATTGTGGGCTGTGTTGGTTAACTATACACATGTCGAGTTTGTGCTGATCTGTAATGATATTCTGTGGGCTGTGTTGGTTTACTGAAGCCGTGTCGGATTTGTGTTGATCTGTAATGATATTCTGTGGGCTGTGTTGGTTAACTGGATTTGAGTTTGTGTTGATCTGTAATGATATTCTGTGGGCTGTGTTGGTTAACTGAAGCCATGTTGAGTTTGTGTTGATCTGTAATGATATTCTGTGGGCTGTGTTGGTTAACTCTGTTGAGTTTGTGTTGATCTGTAATGATATTCTGTGGGCTGTGTTGGTTAACTGAAGCCATGTTGAGTTTGTGTTGATCTGTAATGATATTCTGTGGGCTGTGTTGGTTAACTGAAGCCATGTTGAGTTTGTGTTGATCTGTAATGATATTCTGTGGGCTGTGTTGGTTTACTGAAGCCGTGTTGAGTTTGTGTTGGTCTGTAATGATATTCTGTGGGCTGTGTTGGTTAACTGAATCCATATTGATGTGTTGTGTTGTATAAACCTGCCTGCTGAACATGACAGAGGCCTGCAAAACGCAGCTCCCGGGACTGTGCGGAGCAGGCGGCCAGCAGGGGGCCCCGTGTGCGGCCAAGGGCGTCGGCCTGCACGGCCAGGTGGGCAGCAGCCAGCTGCAGGAAGAGGCGGAGCGTGGCGGTAGCCACAGCACTGTGGCCGCTGTGCAGGAAGCCATCCAGCAGGTTGAGGATGTCGAAGAGCTCGTCCTCGCCGCGTGGACGGTAACGCAGCAAGAAGGCCAGCGCCTCGCTCTGCCCCCAGCTGTCCAGATCTGCCAGCCTGTCAGAGACGCAGAGTCAGCTGCCCGCCAAGACCAACCCTCCATTTTCCTGTATTTATTGGTGCATTATTCCTGTACTGTATTTTTGTGGCAGAGCTATCAAATGAACAATATGTATGACAATTCTAGAATGTTTCACAGGCCTTTGAAATAGGCTCCAGTTGTGATGTCACAGCTGGGCTTAGTTTACATATCCCTCCACAAGGACACGACCTAGATAGCATGAAGAGACATTAAGGTGAGTAACAACGGCTCTGTTCTGCAGTTACTTGCATTTTGCGGGTTAGACAATCACTAGCACTGAGGTCCATTAATTTGACTGCATGGTTTTGACATGCGCACATAAGCTACCACGTCATATCAATTGGAGAAATACTACTGGGAAATAAGTGTGTATGAACATAATTTTAAACAAGACATTATAGCCTGGTGATTAGCAGCTAGCCAATCCTGGGCCAGCTGACATGAATTACCTGTTGAGGAGGTGGTGAGCGATGGGTTTGTTGATGACAACTCCGCCTTCATCTTTTAGTATTTCCTCTAGGGCACGAAGGCAGTTCACCATCACTACTGGGTCAGGATCTCTGAGCATACTGTACAGCTCGTTCACCACAGCGCCATCTGGTGGAGCCAGCATGCCAACATGCACATACACAAAAACAGACATGTCCTTCAGAAATATGGACGAAGACAACATGGGATCAAAAGATCAGCAAGTTCAAATTTCGCAGACACTTAGCTTGATTATAAGTTATGACTGAAGCTTTCGGTTACCACTTTGCCCATTAAGAGCTGAAAGTGAAGTACAAAGGCCAGGTAGATACAAGTGTGTATTGACCCGTGTTTGTATCATCGATAATTTTTGATGTCTACACTTTTATGTAATCTACGAGTAAATTGTGAGATGCTGTCGATGTATGATGTGAAGTGCTTTGACTTATCAAATCAAATTAAACTACTGAGGTTGGGCTCTGGACTTGGAGACGCCGCGCTCGTCTCGGCTGTCTGGATTAATATCTCAGTTCCGATCAAAACTCTGCTCCCCTGATATCAAAATTACCTGCAACAGTCACTTCATCAAAGCCGCACCCGGGATGAAACAGTGCAGGAACAAGGGAGCAGGCTGTGAGGGCTTACGTGATGTTACTGCAGACACCATTAAGCTGGACTGCCTCCAGTCCCACACTAACACTGACACTCCCTGCTAAAACTGCAAGCTGCATACCCTCAGAAGGAAAGGGAATATACTCCCATGTACTGTAAACTTGTGAACATTTTGGGAAAATGGTGATAAATATATGTCACAGCCATTTCTGCCATATCTGAAAACTGCATGTAAGTGGTCCATATATTGTAACGTATCTCCTCAGGTCTTCAGGTATCATAGTTATTATGAATTGTTTTTAGAGGTAACCATGGCAAAGGCCCACACTGTGTTGCCTTGTAATGGCGCCTGCGCAGCTGCAGTACCTATCTCCGTGTCCGGCTGCAGGTTCTGCATCTTGGCGCAGCCCAGCACGGCGACTCTGCGCACGTAGGAGGCCTTGTCCCGCAGTCCGGTCAGTACAGGCTGCTGGATGTACTCAGTGATCCCTGGCATCCTGAGAGGGCAGAGAAGCAGCACACCCTGTGACTCTCCAACCAGAGCTCCCCACGCCACACCACACCACACCTCGCTCAGCGCATACACAGCCACTGAGCTTTATGCCATCACCAATCTACTGAAACACAAACTAATTATGAAAGCAAGCATAGCTGCTCTTTTGGGGGTCTGCCTGGAACCTTGTCAAGATGGCGGCACGGTCCATATATGGGCAGTGGTGTAGTGTAACGGATAAGGAGCTGGTCTGCCAGCTCAGAGGAGGTGCACTGATGTTGGAGTAAAAATCCAGCTGTATAAATGGAGAGCGTGTAGAGATGCGGACGTGTTAGTTTATGCGTTTAGCATTGGCCTATAAGTGTCTAAATGAGCCTCCTCTGGAAGGTTATCTGCAGGCCAATCACATCCTGTGGATTGAAAATGATGTTGCAAAACAGGGGACGCTTCAAAACTGCTGTATGAGCTGTGTTTTTGGCTGTATCCTCAGAAACCGACTTCCTCTGAACCGCGCTGCGGGTTCTCGCAAATCGCTACAGATGAGTCATGACAACAGTCGACACAGAGACAACAGGCACACACGATAACTATCCTGTTTATAACATAACATCCCAAATTAGGCAGGTTTCCAGCAAGTTCTGCATCGCCGTGTTCCTCCTCCATGTTATGAGCCACTCCTGGAGTAAAATCAGACAGTAATTAACTGGTCTCTTGGTGGAAAGATGCCCCCCCTGGGAGCTGCAAGATCGGGGGTCGAATCCCATCCTTGCCACTGCGCGATTTGCAGCATTGCCAGTGATGACAGCCATAGGCCTCATCGCTATAGCGTCCGCAATGTGGGGTTAAGGGCCTTGCTCAAGGGCCCAACAGCAATGGTGTTCTTGCTGTGTCTGGAATGGGGCGTGAGCCACCAACGTCAGGGGTCCTGCCCCTGCATGTGTGATGTGTTTGGATGTAGATAAGCCCAGTCTCGTTATTTCGTAATGATAATATCTCATAATAGCCACACCTCATGTTTATACCTGCATTCCCTCTTTAATGCTTATGAATCTGCATGCAAACCATCAACTAGTTTCCTGAGAAAAGCTGCAGTGAGATGCGTTAAGACGTGAAGCGGGTTCATCAGAACAGACGCTCTGAACAGCCTGTCACTCAAAACCCCCGGTGGTGGTGTGGTGGTGTGGGGGTGGGGGGTTGCGGTGGGAATGCGTTGCGAGCTGTCAATCCAATCCCCGTCTGCGGCTCCTCCACATCACACCACAAAACATCAGTCACACACTTTCAAAACAAGAAGTTATAGCTTCAAGAGATAAAAGCGCTAGCGCGCAAATTAAAACGTGACATTTCTCAACCTCCTTCACTGTGTTTTGAACTATATTCCGTTAATTATTGCTTTCGCTGGCACCGGATCCATCTCCCAGAATCCATTGCCTTCCACATGTGAGGCATATTAAATATTTTTTAAATATTTTGCGTTTTGAGATGTGGACGAGCTGCCAGTCTGGCGTGACAGCCCCTGACACGGGACGTGTTGTGTAGCCTGTCATCCAGCGATGCTGCAGGAAGTGCTTTCGAGTTTGAGGCTTGTGTAACGATGTGCGTTCAGCGCAAACCGTCTCTGCAACAAGCATGTCATCTACACATCGCTCTACGTTGCAGTTCTTCAATGGGTTTTTTTTTTTCCCCACACGTGCATCTGTGGAAAAAATGCTCCGCAGAGATACTGATAAGTTAACATACGACTTGAAATAGCTTGAAACATTTTTACACCTCCTTCTTTATCATGTTCTTTACATTTATAGTATTACTTTGTTCTTAACCAATGTCCCCCAAAGACACTGAAAAAATATCAATATCAATGCAGCACAAAACCAGACTGTGATATACAAGAAGCTTAGTTACTTATTTTTTTACTGAATTTCACCCTTTTTCCTCACAATCCAGAATTGTATTCACACCACACTTTTACTGCAGCCTCAGAACAGAGTCACACTCTCTCCTCCGAAACAGCCGCACATTACAGCTTCTTTTCACAACACAGTCTGCATGGTAAGCCTGCTCAGACATGCTCTGGACAAAAATAAGAGGTCTGTGTATCTTTCCATTTTAACACATGCAGCGCTGTAACAGGATGCAGACTGTGGGGCCCATCCACACACTGGAGCAGTGCTTTAACATGATGCAGACTGTGGGGCCCATCCACACACTGGAGCAGTGCCTTAACAGGATGCAGACTGTGGGGCCCATCCACACACTGGAACAGTGCCTTAACAGGATGCAGACTGTGGGGCCCATCCACACACTGGAGCAGTGCCTTGGAACAGGATGCAGACTGGATGGGGCCCATCCACACACTGGAACAGTGCCTTAACAGGATGCAGACTGTGGGGCCCATCCACACACTGGAACAGTGCCTTAACAGGATGCAGGCTGTGGGGCCCATCCACACAGTGGAACAGTGCCTTAACAGGACAGATGGGCAGACAGGTAGACAGAGATAGGAATGCACACGCATACACAAACACACACGCGCATGCGCACGCGCACACACACACACACACACACACACACACACACACACACACACACACACATACACGCACGCACACGCACACGCACACACGCACACACGCACACACACACACACACACACACACACACACACACACACACACAGACCTGAGGTTGCACATGTTCCGCAGTGCCAGGCCGCGCACCATGGGGTTGGGGTCTGCACAGTCCTTGCGCAGGGTGTTGATGGCCAGCAGGGCCAGGTCAGGCTTCAGGCCGGCGTAGGTGCACATGTACAGGTAAACCAGCTTCTTCTGCACGATGTCCACCGTGGCGCTGGCCTTCACCATCTCCATGTAGAGAGCTGACATGTCCAGGCCCTGGGTCATACATCTGCCACAAAACAGAGAGGAGAAGTTTGGGTCTTCACCATTTCTTTGCTGAACATTATCTCCTGCTATCAGATGACAAAGACAGTGTAAGCACTTACAGTGTGATCTAATAAGTGCTCATTTACATCAGTTCTCCCCTGTTCATATCCTTACATTTTCCATTATAAGCAAAAGGGTAAACTGATCCGAGATCAGCATTTCTGCCGTGGGACTTTCATCAATTTGGCCCATAATGTAAAGCATGGAAAGACTAGATCTGGTCCATTGTTTCTATTGGTTAGTTTGGTGTTCAAACTAAATAAAATGACAGAAAACACAGCTGCTCCATGCTTCAAACCAAGCCATATCACATATCAAACACTGTAATTTCTGTATTGCATTGTTACACTGAGTCACAATATTTCACTAGCTGCTCCTTGGTACCTAACAGACTTTTGGCTTTTGCTGGTCTCAAGCATCGATTAATTGATTAGTTTATGCCACGGATCGAAAAAGTCCACACATCTTATTCCCAGGGCCTAAATACGCTGCTGGATAAAAGGAAAGCAAAAACACCTGCATACCCACACACCCTACTGGACATGAGTTTAGCACCTCTGGGTTACAGTACTGGCTCGACTATAGCACCATACTGCCCTCAGCATGAGCGAAAGTACATGTCAGTAAATGGTGGAGTTCTTTTTCAGCGGTCAACAGTATATGCATCTTTCAACTGCCGAATGCAGCAAAACCGCATCTCAGCAGCGGCAGAGCTGGCCCGCTACTTACTGGATGACGCGGAGAATGACATTCCTGTAGCGCAGCCGGTCAGACTGGACGTTCGGATTGGAGAGAGCCCTCCTCAGCTCTTTCACCGTCTCCTCCGAGCCCAGATAGGGCATGGTGACCGCGCTCTCTCACTTCAGGGTAAATACGCACACAGAAGCACATTTACACCCTAAAATTACTGACTACCTAGAAAACATTGCGATAATGACAGGCAATATATTCATCAGCCTCTAGATGGCGCCTGAAAGGACATGCATTTTCCCAGAGCTGCAGAACAATCTAGTGCAAATTTTAAATAACTGTCCAATGTTTAAGCACAACTATTTATTCTACATTACATATTGTCTGTGATGCATGTATAAATGCACAATTAAGGCATTAAAACTGATATTTTTTAAACATATTCATATGACACAAATTTGAGCAGAATCGATGTCTGATTATTGAAACACTGAAAATACGATTAAATGAATGCATTTATTTTCTCAAGAGATATACATTTTAAATAGCCACTTTTTCTGAAATCTGGACGAGGAAGAAAAACATTACTGTCTTGTCCGTATGTTAGTTGCCTGTTATTTCGATACAGCCGGTAAAGCATATTGGTTCCACAGACCAGCAGCTAAACCCGTTACTAGTATTAGTTCTACTAATGACTGCATCAGAAGCTGCCATTCTTAGACATGGAGAGTGATAAATAAACCCATGCACACTCTGTAACTCTCCAGGACGTAGGACCAGGGTTGTCAATTACAGAGCAGAGGAAAGAATTCGGTTGTTCCTTATTCAGTGAGTCCAGAAGTTTCTGAACCCATTTACTTTTCTACTTGCCCGCTCGTTCAGAAATATGTGTGGTTTCAAACTAATATATAGTAACAGAAAACTTTCTAGTTAAACTGGAGTTCGGATAGATTTACTGGAATGGCTGTTGATATAATTACACTCATTGTTGAAGGATTTTATTAAATACGTGCGTCCTAAAATGTGATGATGGACCGACACAGGTGTGGGTCACAGGAAGGTCTAATTTGGGACGCCGCGGTGACACGCACAATAATTACTTCCATACTAACTAAACCATGATCATAACGTTATTTTATCACAACATTAACGCAATCAAAACAAACACTCACTGTTAGAAAACGTTTGTATACATATATCAACCAGTTGCAGCACACGAAGTAGTATGTCGTTTAGACATCAATATTCTAAATGTTTCATCTGATGTAATCGTTTCTACTTGACATAAGGATTCACAGTTCGCTCCAGTAATAGTTTTAAACATGCGGTAGCTGCACTTAATGTCAAGCAAGGTAGATAACGCAGACTAGCATAACTGCTGTTGGCAGCGAGGCAAAACTTGCCAGTCGATAGCCATTCTAAGTAGTTCATAGTAACTAGCTAGCCTGAACAGTTTCACTTATTTAAAAAATTGGCTATACTCAGTTGCCACATAAGCTGTATAGTTTTAAGATTTCTCACCCTGTTATTAATGTAAAACTGCACGGTCAGGAGTCTTGATCGTTTCCTTAAAATGAAGCACGACTCTTTACTGTGATTGGCTTAAAGCTGTCTTACACAAAAACAGTTCCGTCACGGCCAAAGCGCTGATAACTAGTTCCGCCAATATATGTGCGTTGATGCTCGGCGGCTTTCCTCACACGCATGATTATGTTAGCGCGTATGAACTTTCTAATGCACCAATAATGAATTCTTTGGCTGCATCTACTCACCCTTTCCTTGCCCAAAAATTTGCACATGAACAATGTAGCTTCCAATAATCAGGCCTCATACTTACTGGAGAACACTACCAAATCATAATATCATAGAAAATTAGTGAGTTGGCTGAGAAATATGAAGTGAATTTTACCCAATAAATGTGATTGTGCCGTCTCCAAATCATTGTAAGCATAAACCACGTCTGTCAACAGGAAATCTGTATGTAGGGACATAATGAAATACTCAAAATTCATGCTTTCATTTATGGTGTCATAATTTGTATGGCATCTTAGCTTCAAATGGAACACAATCAATAGAATGTACTTTCACAAATATTGTTTTAACTAGATATTTATAAGTCACTGCTATACCAGGTATAATTTAAATGTGTAAGATGTACAACTATACACATGTTTAATGAAACGAACAGACAAAAAATACATGTTTAAAATATTTTATTCATTCATTCAAAAAGGAACAACAAAAGGCCATACAAACACCACAGTTGACTCAATTTTAAAATACTTCTGATAAAACCGCATAGTCATTTATGCATTCTTTGTGTTTACTGTTTTCTGACATCACAGTTGACACATGTGTTGATAAAGATTATGAGTGGCGCTGTGTCATCAAGAGGTCCATCATTTTTTTACAAAGTGAAATGTATGTGAATCACACGCCACCTCACTGGTTTCGCCTGTTTTTGTATCAGCAGTGGTGGAAATATGGTGGAACACAGTGATTCAGACACAGTTCTGGGAGTGATTCTGATTTGCGTGTGGTTCAAACTGTTGTGTGTTCGATTTGGATTACATGTTTTCATGCTTGTGGGTGATATCGTCTCAGGCTAGACTGGGCTCGGACAGTTAGCCTCAACGTGCCCCAGCAGGTGAAATTTCAGTTCGGTTTTGTGCATGTTCCAAAATACTCTGCTGTCTAGGAATCTGCCTGTCATGCTGCTGTCACTCTGCCAATCACTGGAATGTATGGAATGTTTTTGTTATGAATTTTACACACTACAATCAGATGATAATTTTTTTAATAAGAAAAAAGATATATTTTGTTGCTAAAAGTAAAAAAAGCTATCATGTTTCTCTCCAGTTTTGCTCACTTTAAAGCAAGTCAGCCAATTTAAAATAGCTTATTTAATTCACTTATTTAACCTAAGTGAAATAAGTTTTAAGATGCAAAATTTATTGTAAGCCAAGTAGCTACACATATGTTAAGTGTTAGTGAGCTATAGGCTGCCATTATATATTTGTTTAACAGTTCCTGCATACAAGTGCATGTTACATGGGAAACACAAAAACTGTGTCAGAACTGTCAAGACTAATGGCTACTTTTTTAAAGATAAATGCATCCCTGAAGAGCAGCTCTCCCCGCACCAAAATTCATTCACGGCCCTTTCCCCACCTTTCCAGCTGCTAATTGCTAAATGCATCTTCTCTCCCTCCATAACTGACCCTCCAATGCAGGGAGCCCTGCAGCTAACATGCTAACATGTGCAATCCTGCATCATTCCGAAGCACTTGCTCCCGAGTCAGTGACTGACAGACCATTCTGCATAACATCAGAGGTTCTATATGTCTTTCTGGTGACTCCTGGTATCCTGCATTGATCTAGTGTGCCACCAGGGGGAGCCAATGTGCAGTATACATTTTTTTTTGACACAGAACATCACATTTTCCAATTGTAGTGTTTTACAGTGTAAAAACCTATTTTAAAACATCTCCCAGTAACTGGATTCCTTTTCCAGCACTCTTCATTATTGCTGTACACGTGTCCTTCATTAACATTTCCATCTGTGTTTTTGATCCATCATCAGAGTTACTCTGCCTTTTGTTCATAACAATCAAATGAGTCACATCAGACAATCAAATATAACCAGTGAAAAGCAGTTGTTAATAAGTAAATATTAAAATCAAACAGGTATGATATTTACATATGGATTAATATAATGTGACCCGTAATGTTAAAAGTGAGCCACGAACATAATCTCTGCTGCTTTTCTGAAATAAGAACCGAGAGGAACACACTTTTTGTTTTACTTTTGCTTCCTGAACCAGTAACTGTCAGCAGTGAGAGCCAGCAGTATTGATGACAGTGTCAAATGGAGTCGAGGAAACTACATTTCCCAGCTGATTTTTTTGATCATGTTCAGTAGGAAACAATTTATGTGTTTTTCTTCTCACAATATCTGTAAAACAATCAGAACTGGGACAACTAATTATTTGGAAAAGTCCAACTTTCTGGACACCAGTAAAATCCCTGTAGAGCACTGAAAATTTTTAAATATTATTATTATTATTATTATTATTATTATTGTTATCATTATAATTATTCTTATCGGGTGGAAATCTGGTTATTTTGAGTTGGCTCATTGAGCCATGTCATTGAGCTGATGCAAATGCACTTTTCGATTAGACCAAAGTACATGGTTTCATATAATAACAGTAATAATAATAATAATAATAATAATTTTACCAGCATGCTGAGAGTTAAAATATTTCAGAAAAATGTGCCAGGTCTGGTCTAACAAAGTGTCCTGCCAAAAGAAAGCAGAAATCTCTTATGCAACGCACAAAAATACATTAGAAAGAAGAAACAGGAACAACAGTTCTGTCAAACTGGGAAGCAGAGATCATATTTTGAATCAACTGTATTTACCATGATCATGAAGTTTCATCTATTGCCAAAGAGAATAATGACTCTTATTGGTTATTCTAACATATGTGAAAGGCACAGGATACATGTAAAAAGCCTCCACTGTACAGATAGATTTTCTTATAAGATAGTCTTAAAAATAAACCTCTCACATTTTCTCATCTTCTAGGAAAGAATTACTCTTACAATAATAACTGAAAAATGAATCAGGAAAAACCTTTTTTTTTTTTTTTTTTACAGTACAGCTGTAGTTCCCCTTGGTTTCATTCGACATAAACTGATAGAGCTGAGAGTGTGGACAAAGTGCAATGTATTTCTGCTCAGTGCAACGTGATAGGCTGGTCCTATTTTCAGTTTGCTCAAGCCAAGCCTGCCTCGGTGAAGCAGCGGCAGACACACTCACTGACGTTGCGAAATAGTAAAAAGGTTGCCAGACAGCTCCTTCATGGTAAAATGCAACATCTGAACAAAGCTGACCATAAATTTAAAGGTAATAAAAATTAGAAGAGCTGGCACTACAACATTAATTATATTGCTTGATTTCTCATTCTGCAACTAGATATAATCACAGTCCCATACATGCTTTTAAATATCAATACAAAACAATCCTAATTCTGAACCCTCTCTTGGGTGAATTAACGTTTCCAAAGGTTTCATACAGTTTGCTGGGTACATGTGCAAATATGGAATGAGAAATTAAATTGTGAATATGTGTATGAAAAAAAGAGAACTCTAAAGAAGATGGAACTGATATGTGAGGACCCATTCAAATTTGGGCCCGCTGCACTTTAAATGTCCGTCTTCTGAATGCCCGCAAGATGGTCATATTCGTCATTCAGAATCATTCGGCGTGGTTCAGACAGAGCAGGCCCTTGCCTAAGGGTCAGCCACTATAGTCCCCACATGGTCATCTCAGCCTCCATTTCAGATCATTCACGGGCACCAATAAAACAAAGTTTTTATTTTTAATACAGACCGCAGCAGATGCACTTTAATCGTCTATTTCCCTGCAGCTCCCTCTCTGTCTCTCCCCATGAAATGCACTGGCTATTTAAGTGGGTGTATCACATGCAAGTGTTAATATTAATGACCCACAGCCCTTATTGGCTGATAGCCCTGTTGACTGCTGAACCCCCACCCGATCTGCGAATATTAAGTACGTTCCAATCCACACACAGCTGTCACTCATACAGCCAGCTATGGTAGCTGGCTAGGTGATGTCATGGGGGAGGGATATGCAAATAGTAGGCTAAACATGATTGGTCAATTCAAATAAAGGCCAGTTGTGATGTCATGTTTCCCATTTCCAAAGGTTCCAAGCACTACAAAGACTAAGGGCCATGTTTTGGGGACGCAAACACAGCTAGAAGAGGCAGGGAGTGGTTGTCTAAGGCAGATGGAATGGGGTATTAAACAGGGCTGGTGCATAACAGTGGCAGTGAACAGTGATATAGTAATAACTCTGTGAGGTGTGTAACATGTGGTAAATACATGGCACATGGCACATACTGCTTAAATGGGGAAACGGCCCACTGCTGTGTGACTGGTGCTGCCCTCTGCCACGGCTCTCTGCTCAGCGAGGGTGGTGCAGCTTGTTAACACAAGCAGAATAACATCACAGTCTCCTATGTCCCATGCGCTAAAGCAGATTTACTTTGACACTCCATGCTAGACTGTGACGTGATCTTGACCACCGTGAAGCTACATGCCTTACCCAAGCATAACTGCAATTCAAATATCACCAAAGAAGGAAAAGTGTGTATCTAAAACACTGCCTAACCGCTGGCAGGTTTTAAAGACAATTAAAACACCAGAGCAGCCCTCGTCACTCCTGCTCACCATAAGCTCTGAGGACCAAAACCAGACCTGGTCTTAAGTCCACTTAAGCCTCTCGCTCTCGCAATGACGAGTTACATGGAATACGCTCTTAAGTGCAGGTCTGCAGGTCTGCATTTGGCCCTGAGAGGAGAGCCAGTCAGGAAAATGGCCTCACTTTATAGATCATTTCTCAGCCTCCGTGGTGCTGTGGAATACCAGCACTGCGCCACACAACTGCGCATGCTTACTCTTCTGTACCCTCAAATTAGGACCTTTTGGCACAAATGAAAAATTCACAATTAAGAGCTAAAATGCATGGTCGCCACATTCAGGGTTATCTCGGCCCAAACTCGAGGTTTCCGCATATTGCCTTATGAAGGATGCTGATGGTTGACTTAAGGCACAGGTTTCAGGTGTGGTAGTTTCACATGGCACAGGTCAAAGTCATGGCTCCCACACTCTAGGTCACCGTGACCGTAAGCCTATGCTTGCCTCCATTCCTTCTGTATGATGCTTCAACCACTGCGTACACACACACATGATGGACATCATAACACACACGGGTAAAGTGACTCTCATGTCAGTATTAAAATCTTACCAAAGTGCTTTACAGGTGTTAAAACTACGAATTTAACTCCATGGACAATCATTAAAAATGTCTAAAATAAATGAAGAAAATCTAAAAATCCTAAAATGCAATAAAGACATATATAAGGACTACTTTAGTGATGGGGAAAGGTCAGGAGACGCTCGAGAGCATGTGAGGGCTGAGCTGGAGGGCCCGCAGTAAATAGCGAAAGCAGCAAATCTGGCTGCCTCCACCACACATTTTCTCAGAAGGGACGGGAACTGAAGGAATCAAAGCTCGGAGCGGGGACATGTTTTCAGATGGGACTGGCCTCTGAGAGATCCCTCTGATTGGCTATCTGGTGTGAAGGGTTCAGCGAGGCGTTGTGGAAGACTAGACTCTGAAAAAGCAGATCGATGAAAGCCCCCAGGCAGAAGCTGAGGCTATTGTTCATACTCTGGTAAACAGCAGTATTTCAGCAGACCTGACAGAACCCCGCTCTCCCTGTCCTGTGCACAGATAAAAATCAAAGCACACTGCATATGTCTGTGGACTGCACACTGCTGTACATTACGGGGGCGAAAGCAGTGAGACTGAAAGTGGCTTTACTCCAGTTCACACCGCTTCCTGGGTCAGACCTGTAACCGGAGAAGTGTGGGATTATGGGAAGGGACTACCTAACATAGAGCCACACTGAGATCTCCATCAATGAAATCCACTGTTCTTCACTGTGCACCAAATCGATTCATGACAGCACAAAAACCCTGGTCTTGCCTCAGACGTTAAAACAGATACCCACCATCTCAAATATAAAAGCAACTTTACTGTGCCTCCTTATAATAACAATAATAATAGTAATAATAATAAATCAATAACCAGCTTAAGCATCAGCATATGAACATTAAACACAACAACAGTCAGGCTGGGATTACTTATACTTCCTCCTTCCTTCCAATCATACACACACACACACACACACACACACACACACACGTGTGTATATATGATTTTGCTTAACACTGTAGTTTACCAGCTGTAATTGCAGGGAATAACACAGTAAATGTGTATTTTGTAGAGAGACAGCAGAGTCCAGTCTAAGCACCAGTGATTGTGTAGCGCTGACCCACGAGGCCAGAGTGAGTTCTGCCCCAGCGCAGAGGAGTTCCCCACCCTCCAGGGCTGTGCCCTGAAGTAAAGCCTGCTCCCTACCTCCAGCCCCCTGAATCTACCACAGGCTTGTTATTGCTTTTTCTGGACATTTGCAGGGTTCAAAGGGGAGTCTCAGGTACAGAGGAGCCTCATCAGTCTAAGGGCAGTAGGGATGGAGCTGGAGCTCTGCTTCTCCACAGACCTCATATGCGCTCGGCCAGGCCGGGACTGGCGCACACAAACTGCACTGCACCTCCCTGCCTACAGAGGGCAGTGTGAAGCAGCCCTGCAGCCAGGAGGTGGGGTTAAAGGGCGGTCCTGTTATTCAGGGACTCTCACAATGACAACACCCCATGATTTCTCAGATTTCTGATCTACGCAAACTTTTTACATACGGTCTGTGAAACGGTTAAGGGACTGGGGGACTCGAGGCGGCCTGGTTTTTGACCCGTGCAGACTTTAACAGGAGCCACGTGAAATACAGCAGGCGTTCTTGCAATGTTGCCATAACGTTTGGGCAGAGCGTGCGCGGCTTATTAAATTGCAGAAGTGTTAGGGCAGCATTGTGAGAATGCTGAGGAGTTAGTAGGTCTGAGCCGCCCCTTTCTGAAGGCTTTTCATTGGGATTTTTGGGGAGGGGGAGGGGGCGGGTGGGTTTGGACAGATGGATGGGGGTAAGGAGCATGCACAGAGGGGCGTGGGGGTAGGGGGGGCGTGGTCACATTTCCTGAATAAATACTGCTCTCTGCCCTCCCCGAGTCGGGGATTCAACTTTTCCAGGTGTGAGATACACAGTACAGATTTTCAGCATTGACTGACAGACGGACGGACGGGATGGAGGGAGTCTGAGGACGAGAGAAAGCTCCGCCGGCCACCAGCCCCTCCCGTCCCCGGGCGGAGCCGCTACACAGTGTCCTCCGCCAGCTTGGACCCGTCGGCTGCGGTCGGGGGCACGGCCACGTCGTTCTCGGGGTCTCTCTCGTGGGCGGCGGCGTCCAGGGGGGCCGCTTCCTCTTTGGGTGCCAGCTTGGCCCTCCGCTCCTCCTCGCGCCTCTCCCGATCCAGCAGACGGTAGTTTATGCCCATCGCCACGAACAGGAAGACGCTAGCCACGATCAGCACGATGCCGCAGGCCTGGTACGTGTACCTGTAGTCGTGGTAGATGTCGTTCAGCTTGCCTGAGGAAGAAAAAAAAGCCTGTCAATGGATGAGGACCTGCAGGGGATGATGTGACCTCAGAAAACTCCTCAGAGAACAGATCTAAATCCTATTGAAGTGTTAGTCTTCCAAATTTTCATATTTTGCTGGTTGCCATAGAACAACGCTCTGGTTCCTGCATGCTGCAGTTTTGTCAACATGGCAGTATGTGTCTTCTGCTTTGGCTTCTAGCCTGTTTGTTGGATGACATTGTGACATCATAGTTACAGAACTTTGACGCCATTGTTACCGTTCTGAGTATGTGCTATGCATGCAAGTTAGCAGTATGATACCATGGTTACAGAGCGGAGCCTGTAATGAACTTAAGGGCTGGCAGTGTGTTACTGTGGTTAGGGAGCTGAGCCTGTAATGGAAATGAGGCTGTGGTTACTATGGTTACAGAGCACATCCTGTAATGGATATGACGATTGTGAATGCTAATGGTTATGGAGCTGAGCCTCTGCTTGGGGTACAGCAGCATGAGGGGATGTCGGGAGGTGCTCACCCAGCATGGGGGGTCCGAGCAGCACCGGGGCGCACTCCACAATGGTCACCAGCCCCACAGCACTGGAGAACCTCTGCGGCCCGACCAGGTCCATCAGCGTCTCGAAGAGCACGGCGCTCAGCCAGCCGAAGGCGAAGCCGAAGAACAAGGCGTACACCACAAAGCCCGTGTAGTCCACAGAGATGGGCGCCAGCAGGTGGCACACGCCGTTGTACAGCACGGACGCGGCAAAGTAGTACTGGATCCTGGGCCGGACCAGCGTGGTGTTCGCCAACAGGCCCATGGAGGGGCGCGCCACCATGTCCACGAAAGCCAGCACCGACAGCAGGAAGGCCGCCTTGTCCTTCTCGATTCCTATGCTCTTGGCGTAGTTGCTGAGGAAGACCAAGGGCGCGAAGAGGCCGAAGAACATGATGACGTTGCCCATGAGGTAGAGGAGGAAACCGCGGTGCATGAAGAGCGTCAGGTCGATCACAGAGTTGATCCTCTGCATCACTGTCCGCTTCTCTGCAGGGACCACCTTCCCGTCGGGCCCCTTGGTGGTGGCATTGGGGGGCGGGGGCTGGGGTTTGGGTCCGATGGGGCGCATGAGAGACCCCGCCACGCAGCAGTTAAGCAGGAGACCCCCCAGGATGAGGAAGCTACCCCGCCAGCCGAACTGTTTGAAGAACCAGCTGTTGAGGGGGGCCAACGTGGACAGGAACACCGGGCTGCCCGCCATGGCGATGCCATTGGCGATGGGGCGGCGCTTGTAGAAGTACTTGCCAATCATCGTCAGCGCGGGGTTAAGGTTGAAGGCTAGACCCAGACCTAAGGAAACCCAAAGCAAAAAAACAAAAAATAAAACTACATTATTTTTACTATTGCAAACACTTCTAGGTCAGAAACCCAGCATCCACTGTTAACTCCAGTTTAAATCTAATCTCCTTATAACTGATAATTTGATACATTACACTACATTCAGGTACTCAACAGATAGCCTGATCCTCAGGAACTAACAGCAAATACGTTTCCACACACAACCCACTTATATTTTTACACTGTTGGATACAAACACAACTGTAACTGGACCGATTTTAATTGTAAAGGCCCAAAACCAGACAGACGTACTTCCTGATTTCACTCAGAGAGATACTCATAGGACAGAAGCAGAGAGCAGTGAGTCACTAGCCCAGCTCTCTGCCTGCTGTGTGGGGCTGCTGTTCCACCGGCTGCAGTCTGGAGACACCGGGAGGCTGGAGGCAGCCAGAGTTTCAAGCTGCAATCTCTGACCGGACGCCAGCGACACGGCTAATTCATCATTAACTTCTCTGGCCTCGGCTCGGGGCGACCCGATCGGTGCCAGTGTGTACCCGATGATGGATTCGTTTGGCTGGGGAACTTTCAGACACTTCCACTGCAGTACCATGGGAGTCGAGAGCGCTAGCTGGCCATGGCTTTATTAGAACAGCAGACCAGCGGGTGTTAGGTTCAGTTCTACCCAAAGGGAATGAGATATCCACCTCTGATAAGTCAGGATGCGAGCAGAGGAGCAGTACGATGAATGAAATTACACAGTCATGATGTGAAGACATTCCCTCTCTCTGACACACACACACACACACACACACGCACCTCCCACCACTCCCACGCAGAAGTACAGCCCCTCCACTGTATTGCAGAAGGAGGCTGCGACCAATCCACTGCCGGACAGGACGCCCCCGATCATCATGATTGGTCGACTGCCATACTTATTCACCAGGATGCTGCTGATTGGACCTGAGGAGAGACAGAGACAGGAAGAAGGAGGCAGGGTGGGGGGGGGGTGGGGGAGAAACAGAGAGAGGGAGACAGAGAGAGGGAGAGAACTTGAGTCACTGAGCACAAAATCAATCAACCTCAGGCCCGTCCCACGCACCTCTCCTCTGTGAGAATGACTGACCGACTGACTGACTGACTGATTGCGTTTTCATACGCCGCTCTGTCTGAAGGTACCGGGGTAGACCACCGTTTAAAGACAGCTCATCTCTCCTGCCTTCAGATCAGCGTTTCCATGCAGATGCTCGTCTGACTTGTCTTAATATAGCATGCTGTGCGTTTCAGCCGCAGCTCAGCTCAGCGGCAGTGGTGGGCGTCGCTATCTTTAACCGCTCACGCCGTTCTGTCTAAAACACTCATCTCTGCAATTCAAAATACAGCAATCATGTGCGGCTGCGATACGTAACACAGCTGAGCGAGTCCTGTTTTTACTTGCCAGGAGAATAGCTGGATATTTTTTTACAGTGTAGGTGTATCAGATAGTAGGGTGTGCATGTTTTAAGGAAGTGTTTAACCCCAGATTTAGTGAGCAGCCCTGCATAGCCTAATTTAGTCATTTACACTGTGTCACTCCTTTTACAAAGCACAAGTTGTGCAATGATCTCCACCTCATTTCCTGTCAGTCAGTCTGTAAAAAAAAAACTTCATACTTCAACTTTCCGCCACAAGGGGGAGCCCTCGCTACAGACAGCGGACAGCAGAGAAAATATGTTTCCAAGGTGGGATTCACTCTGCAACTCTGAGAAGCTTTCATCAAACACAGCCATGACACAGTGCACACTTCCCCCAGAACACAGCTTTATTGATAATCCAACCTTAAACAAAAGCGCTTTGCGTCTCACAGAGCAGCCTGACACCCGTTTCACTCATTAAAATCATTTGCATATTTTTTTTTTTTTTTGCAGAGAATGTTAATGAGCTTTTTTGAGCGTGTGTGTGTGGGCGCACAAGTGTGTGTGTATGCAGGTGTATGTGTGCAGGTAGTGAGTATGTATGTATATACATATATAATTAGTGTTTGTATGTGTGTGTGTGTGTGTGTGTGTGTGTGTGTGCATATGTCCATCCCTGGATGGTGTTGAGTGCGTTAACTCCCAGCAGTGTACAGGAGCAGAGCACAGCACGGTCTGTGTGGGTGAAGCAGAACCCCAGAGCTTTGTGTCCAACCGGGCGAGAGAGAGAGGAGGCGAGGGGCGGGGAGGGGACGAACAATGGCAGGTGGTGTGTGCCTCGTGTGTCGGCCCTCCTTTCTGATGGCCTGCCATTTTGTGGACAACACTGAACAATGGCCCCACAGACCGGGCTGCAAATGGCCTCTCCAGACAAAAATCGCGAGTGCTCCAGGGTGTCAGGGCCAGGCTCCTCTTCCACAGGCCTGGGCCAGAGTCCGGTTCCCCCCGGGCTGGGGAGGGAGGGAGACCGCTCACCCTGAGGTCAGCCCCCCCGCCGCCGGAGAAGCATGGCGCGAGCAGGAGCCCCTGTTATATAACCGCAGAGAGGATTATCTGCATGGGACTGTGAGAGGCAAACAGACGGGGAGCTGGGTGCTGTTAGGCCCTGCTTTGTGTAACCCCCACTGGCAACATCAAAGCACAATGGTGGGGATAGGAGAGTATCAAAGTCTCTCACTTAGAGGAATGGGTTTCCATGGCTGGGCGGGGACCCCCATAATTCTAAAGTACATCTGGGAGATGCTGTGACCCGAATCATTGCCACACCTATGATATTTTACAGGGCCTGTCAAGTGTCTCGTGCAAGAGTGGACATGGAATTTGACCGATCTGGGAATCAAACCCGCAACCTCTGAGTTACTGGCTCAGCTCCCTAACCATTATGCTACTCTGAGGGTCTTTGCACACACACCATCATTGGGGCCAGGTTAGGGTAGCCCCAAAAACAGGGACAGCCAGCACCTCATGTATGTGTGTGTGTGTGTGTGTTTGTGTGTATGTTTGTGTGTGTTTTTGCGTCAGTGTGCGTGTTTGTGTGTGTGTGTTGGGATATAGCTGAAATGAGTCAGGAACGAAAGGATCAGTTTGACGTAATGAAAAGTGTCTGGCTGACTGAAACAGACACATGTAGGCGGCATCACATCGTATGGTGCTGAATCTTACTTAGGAGCCGCGGCCACCTGGTTGGCTGATTAGCGGCCTTAGCCTAGCGCAGATGGCGGAATGTTAGGCACCAGCTTGAGCCGTATGGGCTCCCCCGTCCTCCATTTTTCACTTTCACAGCGATTCACTGAGTCTGCATCCCCATGTCCACTGCTCATTCCATGAGCTGCCACCATGTTAACCAATACTCCCCCACTCATCATTACTGACCTTCCAAAATTCACTTTCATCTTAATACTCCCTCTCTCTATATATATATATATAGATATATATGTGTATATATATATTTGTATATATGTGTGTGTGTGCCTGTGTGTGTGTGTCTGTGTGTGGTGAAGAGTGAAAAGAGACAGTGAGATAATGAGCGTTTTCAGGGAACAGGTCTAAGTTCTCTTTTAGCAGTCTGAATTAGATGGCGATACTGTTTCTATCCAATAATTCCGGGCCCCTTCACTTCTAATTCCCCTTCAGCTCCTAATGACTGCTGCGAGGAGACAAACAGATTATGCGTTTAAGACATCATAAGGCCTGTAAAAGTTGAGTACTGTAACCCCGCTCAGACGCGGTGTAAATGAGTCCACTTGTGTAGTGCGCTAACTGAGAAAGTCCGGCGGTAAACTGGCAGGCCCTCCTGGCAGGGAGTGTCCGTGCTAATTCCCAGCGGGATAGCATCAGTCTTTCGATCGCCGGCTGACTAACTCACACCCAGGTCCCGGCCAATCAGTGGCTAACACACCAAGCTTTGGGCCAATCAGAGGCAGGAGCTTAGTCATTGAAACTTGAGGAGAACTGGGAGCCAGACTCAGGGCAGACTCAGACTGCTTTCACTACAGAGAACGTGTTCAATAGCGGGACACTGGGGTGTGTGGCACTACAGAGACTATGCCCCCTACACACACACACACACACACACACACACACACACACACACACACACACACACACACACACACACACACACACACACACACACACACACTCTACTCTCTTATGAGGAACACCTCTCTGCCAACACACACACACACACACACACACACACACACACACTCTACTCTCTTATGAGGAGCACTTCTCTGCCAACACCAACACACACACACATTACTCTATTACTGTGAGGGACACCTCTGTGCAAAAGCATACACACACATGCTCTACTCTTCCCTTATTCCACAAACACACACACATGTACTCATACTAATGCATGCACATACACAGACACACTCATACACCAATGTGTGTGTGCATAAAAATGCATATAGCGGGTGTTATTAGTGGTAAATTATTCATATAAATGGTGAAGAAAAACATAATTAAATGCTTCAATATTCTCCCTTAAGACATAACACTCATACATTTTCCCATAATTATCATTCTAAAAAGACCTGGCCTTCAAAATATTCATTTTTATAGCACAAATGAGCTACTTCAATAACAGTCTCCCTTATTCACACACAGGCCCTGTCTCTGTAATGCTGTGTTTAGCCCAGCGGTGGCTAACCCTGGCTGTGCTGGGGCAGTAGGGTTTTTGGGTCAAACCCAAAAAAACCAGGAGAGGGGAAATTCACTGTGTCAAAAACTGCTTTAGTTGACTTAAACTTTGATGAAGTGCTGAGTAACTGACTGCCCAGGATTAGGACTGCTCCCCCTGCTATAGCTCCAGATGAATGCAAATTAAACTGGATACTCATCCATTTTAGGCGTCACGCAACATGTCAGCATGTTAATCTGTCACACGTAACCGGCCCGTTCGTTTCTCTTTGCGCTCGGGTCCGAGGTGGTCACGACCGCAGAGATTCACCTGGACACGAGCCAGCTCGAGGCTAATGAGGTACAGCGCAGGCTAACGGACAGCTAATGAGCTTAATGAGCTCAGACACACTGCGGTTGGGCTTCTGCCATCTCTCTCTGGACCTCGGGTTCCTCTCGGTCAGGGGACGGGTCAGCACAGGTGAGCTGTGGGTGCCAGACTCTGCCGGGAGTCTGCCCTGTTTGAGAGTCAGACTCTGCCGGGGGTCTGCCCTGTTTGAGAGTCAGACCCCGCCGGGGGTCTGCCCTGTTTGTCCGGTTCTATTCATACACTTGCATAAAAACCCTGGCAGCTAGGGCTCAGATACAGCTCACCAGACATAGATGACTGAGGCTTCATCAACTCTATAATCAGTGGAAATACTGTAAATCACTTACTTGTATGAACCATAAAAACAACAAGACAGATTCATGACATGCAGATATGGCAGACAGACACAGAGAGGTACAGACAGAAATATCAATACAGACTGGCAGGTACACAGACAGACACAGAGAGGTACAGACAGAAATATAAAAACAGACAGGCAGATACACAGACAGACGGAGAGGCACAGACAGAAATATAAATACAGACTGGCAGGTACACAGACAGACACAGAGAGGTACAGACAGAAATATATAAACAGACAGGCAGATACACAGACAGACAGAGAGAGGTACAGACAGAAATATCAATACAGACTGGCAGGTACACAGACAGACACAGAGAGGTACAGACAGAAATATAAAAACAGACAGGCAGATACACAGACAGACAGAGAGGTACAGACAGAAATATAAATACAGACTGGCAGGTACACAGACAGACACAGAGAGGTACAGACAGAAATATAAATACAGACAGGCAGATACACAGACAGACAGAGAGAGGTACAGACAGAAATATAAATAGAGACAGGCAGGTACACAGACACACAGAGCGGTGCACGAGGACAGTGTAAAACTGGCTCTCCTCAGTTAACATGCAGTGACTGGTCGACGTCCACGAGCGTGCTGTAGCTCCTCCAATGTTGAGTTTCATGAAGCCCCATCCTCCCTCCACAGAGGCAACATGGCCTCCTGGCTCAGCCTACTTTACCCGCTCCTCGGTCACCGTATATAGCAGTCCCCCGCGCAACCCCTCGGAATTCCAGAACAAAGGGGAAGCCAGCCCAGTTTCCACACGGCCCACTGCGTCAGCTGAGCCCAGCTGGAAACTGATGTGTGGCTCCTTATATGGGGGGACGGAATATAGGACGCTCCTCACGGCCACGTTTTCCGCTGTCAAGGTTGTAAGCAGACGGGAACAATGATCTGCTCTGAGGCCATTAAGACGCTACAAACCGACACAGTCCTGTTAAAACTCGGAGGCGACCTTACAGATCGACGAGTGAAATTTTAAAATACACAAACACCCGTTCCTTTCCCGTCCTGAGACCCGTTTCTCTCCCTTATTTCCAACGCTCTCATCATCAGTCTTCCATTAAGATCCCTTTCCTAACTAAACTGTTGTCCTCTCGCTCACAGAAAATGCCACTGGCCACCACAGCAGAGTAACCGATATGATGAATTCTGACCTCCAGGAGCTGTATGGCAGCCCATTTGTTTGGAAAGGGTAGTATTTCACTCCTGTGTTTATTTGTGAATTCTGCCCCCGTCTTTAATGAAACAAACCGCATTTCAAAACAGTTACAGCTCACGACTGAAGTGCAGTTCATCAAAACAAAAACAGTATTCACGAAGTCAGCATGCCCGCATGGTGAAGGTGGACCAGAGGAGAAATGGTCAAATCAAACCAACGATTCAAACATGAAATATAGGACAGAGAGGTGGGCTGACAGCAAAAAGTGGCCTGTGTCCCAGTGAGAAAATGACCAGCAATGTTCCTGCATTCTGCACCGCTCCTGGCTCGATGAAGGTTGTCACAGTAGGTGATATTCTGGGACAGTAAGGTGAGAGCGCCTCCATGCTGTTAAATTACTGATATTGATTCAATGCACCATGATAAAAAACTGACACTGTAGTGATGGTTTTAATGAGGCTTCGTGAATCCCCCTTAGGGTAGAGCTACACTCAGCTGTCAATCATTGACCTCTCCGAACCAATCAAAAAAGCTTTTCTCATCACAGCCATTGAGTGTCATTGGTCCAAATCATTGAGTATCTGATGTTACGTGATCCCTCCCCCCAGATTGGTTGAATGAAAACTTCTGTCTCAGCACAAAGACACACCCCAGAAACAGTGATTTGAGATAAGGACTCCCCTGGTAGTCACTTTCTGGCCCCGTTCTGTGCTTGAAAAAGTCCAAAACAGCTGAGAAGGGGGGGGGGGGCTGGGCAGTGATGGCTCTGCCCGCCAAAATGCCAGGGGAAAATCGAGTCTGACAGCCTTTGTCTCAGAGCTGCCCGCACCCCCACCCTCCAGACCTGAGGGAGGCAAATTGGACCATGATTTGCACGGAGAACCGCATAAAAGACATCCCCCAGAACCCTTACCCCCGTTTGCCAGTTTGCCACAAAACGAGAGACAGAAAGGCCAGAGAGAGAGAGAGAGAAAGAGAGAGATAACCTTGTGGTGAAGTGGGCATGCATTTTAAAACAAGAGTCCTGGCTTGGACTCTGTCTGCAGTGAGACAATGAGCGCTTCACAAAACCTCATGCAGACGGGTTCTCTTATTTCCCCCCTTTTAACTCACAAGTCACCGTGTTTCCTTTAAACGGTTTGTGGGTTCTTAAAGCTGCACCTGACACAGTGATGGACACACGTGTAAAGAAGGGCATGGTTTTATGTACATTGCCGCTTTCCCTGGAGTGGAGCGCCTCCAAACAAAAAGCACAATCTGAAACCATATCTGAATACACTTTCAACTTGTGCTGAATCAGGTATGAAAATAAGAAATAATAATAATAAAAAAAAAGTGACTATGAAAAATAAATTTCCCGTACCAAAAAATGTGGATTAATGGACTTATCACCTCATTAGACCAAAAAGGTTTTTTGGGTTCAGTGCAGTCTCACCCACAGTCTGACACCTCAAAGCTAGCCCTTAATCATCCCCCATAAGGATGAGACACATAATGACATAAGAGCACAAGGCTAATCGGCCTATCCTCCTCCTTATGCGTTCTTCTTATGGCCAATGAGAACAAGCCTGGAACTCCATTAACACTCAGGCATTTGGCAGACCCTCTTCCCCAGGGCCACTTACGCAGTCGCACTGTCCATTTATACGGCTGTATTTTTATGGTCGTAATTCGGGTTAGGCACCTTGCTCAAGGGTAGACCAGTAGGACCCTACCTGGAAACCAAAGCCACCCCCTCTGAGATGGAGGACCAGCTCCTTCACCATTATACTGCACTGCCGCCCGAGCGGATCAAGGGCCTCGGCACCTCCAAACTTCCGCAGACAGGCTGTGCTAATAGGCTAATTGTCAGCCACAACTTTTCCTACAACAGATTGGTGGTGGTAGTATAAAAAGACTAATCGCCCAGGATAGCCACATCCACTAAACCAAACCCGCTATCACAGATCTGGTGACACCAATCAGGTTTCAGAAGCCTCAGGCCATGTAAGTTACTGAGACCAGACGCTCTATGTGAAGCTGAGTGCCCAGAGTCCATAGTAACACTTGCTTGAAAATGCAGAGGAGGTTGCATCGACGAGCGAGGATCAACACAACTGAGCGTTACTAACGGAGATAAATAGGGGTGCAGTTTTTAAAAAGTGGGTTTGTGAGTGCCAACGCCGTCTCTGCTGCGGCCCAAAACCCCCCCTTTCTTGTCCTTAAGCTGCCGGAGTTGATATAGAGGCCACAGGTTCTCTGAGGGGAAACGCCAAGCAGGAAGTGACGAGTCACAGATGGAATATGCTTTCCCTGGGCGGGACTCCAAATATGGGCCAGCATAAGTCAGACACGGAATAGAGGGATGGCTTTTCTCTCTCTCTCTCTCTCTTCTTTCTTCCGCAGGTCTAATTTAAAACCTGAGAGGAACTGAAAGAGGCTCTGCTGCCTGGCAGAAAAAAAGTGTGTACGTGCGCTCTAAACGAACGGGAAAAGAGCTGATCTCCGGACTTCTCTAAAGCTTTAACAGGGAGGAAGTGACTGATAAACGACAGTGGAAAATGAAACGTGCCGGCCTTGCGTTTCATTACTCCACTGGGACGACGCTGTGGTCCTCACGTCAGCCATTGTGAATCTTTCCCCAGGAGAGTTCCCTCACACAGGACAGGATTTTACACAAGGTGGACACGCCCGTGATTGTGCGGGTCAAGAAGTGAGTACAGTGTGTTCCCCTTATAATGCGATTGTTGAGATCCATAAAATGTCATCGCGAAAAAAGAGGGGTCAAGAACATTCAAACTGACCCATCGTTGACCTAATGTCCTACAACACCCCTGTTTTCACCCTATTTGGCCTGTTTTTTGCACGATTATCTTCTGGCAAGTAAATCACCTTTGAATGAAAGAATTCAGTGAAAACAACAGCTGTTGTTGCAGTACAAATTAAAACACAAATAATTTTAAAGGGTCCAATGACTTATCACATAATATCCAAATTTGCGTTAAATTGGGGTGCGTAAAACCAGGGTTTCACTGTATGTCCCCCCAGTCCCAATACCCCACCCCCTCCCCATCCAACCAATAACACTGGCCATCGTTTGACCTCCCATTCTACGGGCAGCTCAGATCAGGGTAGCTGTGCTTGACTTGCAGACTGTCAGAACATACATTTCATCATCATGCATTCAACCAATCCATTGATCTACCAAACCTTTACTGACTCTGGCGGTCAATCCATGTTAAAAATCAAAATGCCAAATGAATGAGTGAATGAAAGAATAAATAAACCTAAAACTTAAAGCGTAGAAATAAAAAAAAAGACAGTTTGTGGGTGTAGGAACTCATTGTCAGTCACTGTGTGGTTTTACATTGAATAAGGATGACAGATATGGGTTGTGTTCACAGCCTCTTCACATTTAACCCATCAGCAGCCAGGCATGGTTTACCACAGAGATCAACCGGCCCCAACAAGCCACAGAAAATGTACGTACCAGGAACAGGGTCCAGGAATGCAGTTCAGTCAAAGCAGACTTCAGAACATATTATGGGTGAGGACAGGCCCTCCAGCCCAACTAAACTCACCATTTAAACAGTAAGAGTGTCCAGCACTGCATCAGGTCTGGACTTGAACACAGCACTGGGCCTCAGCTTTGTCTAAAGGAATATGTTGGGGTATTTTTGCATGAAAACATCACACTCCCATGATGCACTGGTGAACTCACCAAGGTAGTGTCCCTGTCTGGCTGCACCCCCACCCCCCACCCCTCCCCTGTTAACCAGATGAAGCAGATATATATGTTGTACAGTCTGTTTTGAATGAGGTGACCGTGCCCTTTACGAGACTAAATTTGGCCCACCGTATGTTTGCCCTCTCAAAGATGAGCTCACTCCCAAGGGAAATCAACCCTTTATATAGTACCAGCCCTCTGACTTCTGTGATAATTAACAGTTTATTATTATTTTACCTGCTGCACACTTTAGCTGCAATAAAAATGAGGAGAGAAAAAAAACCTTCTGATTCCATCATTCAAGCGCTCAAACCTTGCCTGAGCTGGGACTGGAGAGGGCTTAGGACGGCCGGGCCAGCCCCCAAACTGCCCCTGAGAGGGCAGCTACAACCCCCAAACTGCCCTAATGACAGCAGGGCCAATCCCAAAACTGCCCCTGCGAGGGCAACTACAACCCCCAAACTGCCCTAATGACAGCAGGGCCAATCCCAAAACTGCCCCTGAGAGGGCATCTACAACCCACAAACTGCCCCTGAGAGGGCAATTACAACCCCCAAACTGCCCTAATGACAGCAGGGCCAACCCCAAAACTGCCCCTGAGAGGGCAGCTACAACCCACAAACTGCCCCTGAGAGGGCAACTAAACCCCCAAACTGCCCCTGAGAGAGCAACTACAACCCTCAAACCGCCTTTATTTTAGCATTCTTGGTTTTTCATTTCATCTTATAATGAAAATAAGGGAATCATGATGTGTCCTGCGTCAGGGCTTTAATTTAATAAAAGGGACATAACAGGCCTCTCTCACTGTATCCCTAACCCTCTCTCTCTCTCTCTCCTCTCTCTCTCTCTCTCTCTCTCATCCTCTCCTCTGATCTGTTTTAGGTCTTCATGCCTGTTGTCCCAGGAGCTCAGGGGCGGCTCAGGTCTGAGGGGGGGCCCTTGTTTTGTACGTGCCCATGGCCATGTCTCTGCACGCAGCAGAGGCTTGTGGGAAATGGCTCCACCAGCCCTTACCCATCGATGACATGGATTACCACCCATCCCAGAGTCCTTCACACAGGGCCGCCCTCAGCCATACGAGGTTTGGTAAAACCTGTCTGCCTGTCTGTCTGTCTGTCTGTCACCACACTTTCCACATATCAGCTCTGACGTGGGAAAGCATACAAAAACAAACAAATAAAATGGGCCCAGAGACACGTCGGCTGACGTGACTTCCCAATAAGGCCTCTTAGCGATCGTCAACGTGCCAACCAGCAGGCAACGGCAGGCCTGTATTGACCAACCTGTAATAATAATTTAACACTGCGTTTCAGCCCATGTGTGGATGTGGAGGAGCTGGTTTGGAAAATTTAACGTGTCATGCTGAGACAGACATCGGTTTTTTCCTCCATGACTCAGCAATTCCTCTCACATTACCGTACGACGCCGTGTCAGGCTCTCAGTGTTAGGGCTGTATCCTGTTATGGGGTGAATGAGTTCGAGCTTCTGAGAAACTCTGCTGGAACGCTGGCCTCTGTTTATTTAAGCATTTATCTCACTTATTTGGGTGGTGCAAAGCTTTGGCTCATTTGTTTAGAGTAAGTTATATTTGGTTGGATTACTACAGCTACTATCACCACACACTATCCAAACTACAGTGTAAAAATGGTATTTCATTTGAAGACATGATCCCTGTTACCTGCGCCTTTTTTTGTTCACTGAGTGAAATGTTAGTTTTAGATTACTAGATGTTTTAGATTACTGAATGTTCAGCAACGACTTGTCTGAGCTGCATTCTATCACATTATTTGCACCTGACCAGGCGGAGCTCGGCAGCTCACCCAGCTTAAGAACTACCTCAGCACTCTGCTATACCCCATTGGTTCAGAGAGCTGTACCGACCGTGCCAGCGCAGAATGTTCTCTTGCCGTGGGGAAGGTCGGACGGATGACCACGGAATTGCCCAGGGAAGATGGGAATTTAGTCCATGGAATTCAATGGAATCTTCTTTTAGTTGGAAAGCATTTCTTAAATATCCCTTTCATATCTTGCTTCCTTCATTGAAATATTTGTTCTTACTCTGATTACCAGGGAGGATATAACCTGCAGTCAACTGAATCGTGTGTCTACTGGCCAAAAGGGCACATGTGCCAAACTGTACTCCTAGCACTTAGCACCCAAGCATAGCTGAGGCTCCCCAGATAGGCTAAACGGATGCTTTCACTACAGCGCTCAACAGGGACACTCAAGCTACCGCTACCGCTACCACCAGAGGATCAACAAACTGCGTTTGGCCACCATGAGGTATTACCCCCCCCCCCAGTTTCCTGGCATTCGCAGCCAAAAGCCAGCCGGGACGGATGGTCGGTAAGGAGAGATAATATGAGAGAGATAAATAAATCAAAGACACTTTAAGCAGATGAGATTGGCAGACAGATCATTGGCCGCCTCCAGAGAGGGCCCCCACCCCCCCCGAGAGGATACGGACAACACTGCAGAGGTCTTTATCCACTTCCTCTCCCCATAATGCTCTCTTTCAAACCGTCGTCGGAGTGGCTCGATAAAGAGAAGATAAAC
The DNA here is from genome assembly GCA_022829145.1 of Albula goreensis. Lineage (NCBI taxonomy): Eukaryota > Metazoa > Chordata > Actinopteri > Albuliformes > Albulidae > Albula > Albula goreensis. The sequence goes on from CM040752.1 coordinate 34,296,019, forward strand.
TCGGCTGTGTGTGTGTGTGTGTGTGTGTGTGTGTGTGTGTGTGTGTGTGTGTGTGTGTGTGTAGAAGAGGGGGGCGCGAGAGGGGGAAGGGCTGGTTCTTTTTCCTCCCCTTTTGAAGTGTTTGATGACAGCAGTTATTCGGGAGGATCCGAAATGAAAACACATGGTGCTTGACCCGAGATGGACACCTGTTTACAGACTTCAATCTTCCCCCCACAACCGCCTCTTTCTCCCTCCCTCCCTCCCCACCTCTCCAACCCACCGCCTCTGTCTCTCTCATTCTCCTGCTCCCTCTTACGGCACCTGCCGCACGGCTTCAGATATGAAACATTGATCTGATTAACATAAGATAAGACACAACAAAGAGAAGTCAATGAAACAAAAGCTAAAAAGAACTTCAAAAACGGAGGGTGAGAAAGCAGCATTCCATTCAAGGCCAAAAAAAACTTGAATGAATAAATATTTTTACATCAAATTATCAAATCATCATTTTACATCAAATCTTTTGACATTTTTATGACGTTCCACACTTTTTAAACAATCAGGCCATTATGTACATGTTCTGGCTGTTTCTTGATAAGAAGGAAACAAAAGCCCAGCCGCAGTTATTAATCAGGATATTCAGTATCAATGTTAAGGGCTGTGCTTGGACTTCAGTCTTCAATTCTTTTTATTGCATTTGTGCAAAGTTCTGTATCCTCACATTGTATTGCGTGAGACCCTCAGCCTGCGGTTTATGAGCTGTCAGCAGATCTTTGGGCTTTTGACAGATACGACCTTTGTGAAGTCTCACGCAGAAAGTTCTCAAGGTCAAGCCCATGCTCAAGTCCCTCAGAGACCCCTATGGCACAGCCAGGTCACTTACACCCTCTGCAGAGGCTAGAGGATCTACTCTGAGGATAAGACTCAGTGTCTGCAGGATTAACTCCAGGCCTGGAGAGGGCAGTGTCTGCAGGATTAAATCCAGGCCTGGAGAGGGCAGTAACTCCAGTCCTGGAGGGCCGCAGTGTCTGCAGGTTTAACTCCAGGCCTGGAGAGGGCAGTGTCTGCAGGATTAGCTCCAGGCCTGGAGGGGGCAGTGTCTGCAGGTTTAACTCCAGTCCTGGAGGGCCGCAGTGTCTGCAGGATTAACTCCAGGCCAGGAGGGGGCAGTGTCTACAGGTTTAACTCCAGTCCTGGAGGGGGCAGTGTCTGCAGGTTTAACTCCAGTCCTGGAGGGTCTTAACTCCAGTCCATTTCTACCACCTGTGATCCACAGTCAGATGGATACTCAGACTAGAGCTTGTGTTTGTACGTGAAAAAAACAAGTTCTATAACCAGTACAAGATGCAGTGCACAGGCCTGCCGCACGATAAAACAAACTGTGCTCTGAGGCAGTGCGGGAAGTCCCGGCACGTTGGCTGCTTCTGCCTTCCCCCTCGGCGGTCATAAAGGCAGCCGTACAGAAAGACCGGGGCGGGGGGGGCAATATGGACACTACAGCTGCGTTTGTTTGCCGTGACACACGTGTGGGGTCACTGATCTGGCAGCAGAGAGATGGGAAACACACACTGAACTCTGCTGTCTGACACACACCAGGCCTGGGGATTCAGGCAGCTGCTGAGGACGGCTAAGCTGGGCTAGATACGCAACCAAAGGACCAAAATCAACACCAGCTCAGGGCAGGGCCAGACGCTGGGAGACTTCCTCTTTGGCTGGTGAAAAATGTGCCAAATGTGGCTTGAATGCATTGAATGACCACAATTTATTTATTTTTTCTAGTTGCATAGGCATGTTGATGTACGGAAAAGTACATTTCGGACACTGTATGGTCACAAGATGGATGTAGTCGGCCACAGAGGTCAGGGTCAGGGGCTCTACCCCCCAAGCACCTCCCACTCCACCACACCCTGTCCCGTGTGAAATGGCCCCTTTTCCTTCCCCACCCTCCCAGTCTTTCCCACTCTCATTGCTCCCTACTGCCTACCCTTCAATCCTCCCTCCTTCCCTGTCTCTACTGCCATCACCGAGCCATCCCCTCATGTCCCTAGCTCCCCCTCATGTCCCCTTACTTCCCCCATGTCCCCTAGCTCCCCCTCATGTCCCCTTACTTCCCTCATGTCCCCTAGCTTCCCTCATGTCCCCTTACTTCCCCATGTCCCCTGTCCCCTCCCCCTCATGTCCCCTTACTTCCCTCATGTCCCCTAGCTTCCCCACATGTCCCCTGGTGTCCCCCATGTCCCCTTGCTTCCCCCCCATGTCCCCTAGCTCCCCCTCATGTCCCCTTACTTCCCCATGTCCCCTCACTTCCCCTCATTTCCCCTAGCTTCCCCTCATGTCCCCTAGCTTCCCCCATGTCCCCTAGCTTCCCCACATGTCCCCTAGCTACCCCTCATGTCCCCTAGCTTCCCCACATGTCCCCTAGCTACCCCCCTCATGTCCCCTAGCTTCCCCTCATGTCCCCTAGCTTCTCCTCATGTCCCCTAGCTGCCCCCTCACACCCCTAGCAACCCCCCCACCCCCTTCCTGTACTCACCCCCTCCGTACATGACGGCCAACATGATGGAGGATATCCAGGAGACCTCGCTGCTGGTGGCATTGAAGATGACCTCGATCTCCTTGAAGAAGACGGTGATGGACTTGGGGAAGGCGTAGGAGAAGCCGATGGAGATGAAGGCTCCCGCCACAACCGCCCAGCCCCAGCCCCCCTCGGGTGGGGTGTACCCCACTGGTCCTCCGATTGCTGGCGGCATGGTTGCTCTCGCTGGGGTGTCTTACTGTCGGTGGCTTCTGCAGCAGAGAGAGACGGAAACAGGCGGGGGTTGTGAAACCGTATCACTAACAGCAGGCAGGGCCTGTTAAAGTTTACAGTGTGGGTTGCCATAATGAGGGTGTGTTCAGCACGCCACTCCAACGCTGTTAGCAAACCGCCAAATCCGTCACCAAACCTGCCAATGAGAAGTAGTACTGCAGCTGTGTCAACCCTTAACAGCTGTGAACACAACACAAATACAACGTACAAAATCTTTACACATCATCTCAGATTCAGCAGTTTTGATGGAGATTGTTCTAATGAGGAGCTATCTCCTCCGAAAGGAAGAGCTGTTACCCGCGGCACTAAAACAAGAGATCCGGTTCCCGATATATCAGCGGCAAAGCAAACGAGAGCGACGCATGAGATAGGAGGAGGAGAGAGTGTGTAAACAGTCTTGTACTTGTATCATTACGGTGCGTTTAACTCCTGTAACTGTTTAACTTGGAGTGTAATTACATCGAGCCGTGTTCGGGGAGGACTTTGATATGGCTCCTTCCTCCAGGGTCTGGTTCACGGTTCAGCCCACGAACAGCGCACCACCTCCTGCTACTCTAATGCCCGCCATCCAGGAGAGGCCTGACAGCCGCGATTTCAGCACAACAGCCGCAATTTCATCAGAAAAAAAAGAAAAGCGTTTACGTGGGAGGGAAGTCTGAGCCGTGCAGTCAGAGAGTCGCTGTGCAGGCATCCTTGGGTTCAGACGTCTTAATTAAGCGTACAGTCTGCAGCCTGCTCTGGTAGCCTGGATACAGGGACTGAAGTGGCCAGAGGAGAGGGTCACTGTGGCCTCCATAACAAACACTGGGGAAGGAACAAGACCGGCCAGTCTCACACCCCCACCAGCTCAGCTATCACTCCTAGCAGCAGGGGATTTAACCCTGGGCTACAAGCCAAACCACGGACTGCTTCCACCCCCACTCTCCCATTTAATGCAAATTGTGCTCTGAGAAATATGAGAAATATGAGCACCCTCGGACTCAGGGATGTCCCTGGTCACCCACAACCCCAAGGTCAAAGATGTGACCTGGCGTGGAGCCACAGGACCCACTAACCATTAGTCACAGGGAACCCTGGGATAGTGGAGGCCATTCCTGGACCACACCGGACATGCCCGGGCTTCCGCTGCCAAACTCCCATGATCCTCAGCATCAGCTGTGATGGATGAGGGCCCAGCCCTGGTTGGCCCCCGTGAGCGGTCCATAAAGCACGCACATCAATCAAACCCCCTGAACGGCGCCTGAACTCTGCCAGCTTAAAGGCTTTGGGGGAAACCGCTCACTACAGGTGGGGGGATGATTGGTAGGGCTGAATTTGGTGGGGCTGTACCTCAGGGATACCTGGATGGGTACAGGGGTGCATGTATTACTGCTGAATCCCAGAACAGGCAAGCAGGGGAGTCAATTAATTTGGATGGAGAACAGGCTGATCTATAAGGGGCTGGGGCAATTGAGCGTTATGTTCCACCAGATGGGGCCTGCGTTTACATTGCTTTGATGCTAAAGCAAATTCTGAACAATGTAGGCCATATTGTGGAGGCAGAGTCTGTTGTCAAACAGAATTATTTTCTTGGGAAGAAGCCAGCCACAGGCTCTCGGAGGCTGCGAGGGAGAGACGTGGGGAAAGCGATGAATGAAGTGCTCCTGAAACGTTTTTTTTTTTTTTTTTTTTGGTACGGATGAAATGAAGATCTTCGAGATCGTTCAAAAGAGGGCATCACGCATGAGCTAGAATTCCAGGTGCAGCCCGTCGCCTTAGGAACGTCCTGTTTTAACAGGATGCTAAAAGGTTACGGCCGAGTGCAGCCCTTTTCCTCATCTCAATAGACATCGGCAGATGAGGCGTGATGAGAGGGTCTAAGTATTTGTATATGCCTTTGAAGAACGATCAATTGTTGCTAAGTAGCACGTTAGCTGGGCTGTGGGGGGTCAAGTCATTGCCATTACTAAGAAACCAATTAAGGCTCCAACAACAGCCCCGAGGACGCTCACACGTTGAATTTCCCACACTGCCACCTACAAGCTAATGCCAGCAGCCAAGCCTCGCAACAGGCCTGGCGATGTGTCACTCTGATCAGTCAAATTTCCGTGCACCATCTTTTGCTAATAAACAGATGGGCCAGTAACAACCGCTGACTGATCCTGCCACACAGAGGAAATGCGATACAGTGGAACACCTACGCCAACCCAATCCATTATCACCAATCAGATCGCAGGAAACAGGGCAGAGAAGTTAACACAGTTACCCAGAGATAAGTGTGATAAGTATCTAGAATCTAGACTATTAATAATTGACTATAAATCAGCTAAACATGGCAGTCCATAACGCACTCATTTTCACTGAAGCAGTGGCTAATGTTTTCATTTGTGCACCATTTTCACTCTTTCAATATAATGTTTTTTCTTAATGCGAAGAAAAAACTGCCTAAGCAGAGAGAGGGTCTCTGGAGGGCCAGCAGAGTCGGGTAACGGGATGGCCTTTCAGAAATCTCTCTGGCGTTTGAATACGTGCATTCACAGCCAGGAGTCGTTACTGAGGAGATGGCCTGACATCGCCACGGCGCTGGAACAGGAGCTCCGCCCGCTCACCTTCTTGGGCGTGGCTTCAGAACATATCGTTCCATCTGCAATCTTTCCTGGCCCGATTTCAGACAGTTTAATGGCTCTGTTCGCAGGTGTAAAGACAGCGACACAATTCTAAAGTTCAAATGCTGCAACTCTCCTTATCTGAGAGTAAACCGTAACACCAACACCAAAGTCTATGTCAACTAAGCCAATTTCTTGAATGAAACCCACTTAGGTGAATAAATAAAGAGAAAATATATAGACAAAGGCAGCATGTTGGCCATTCTTTTCCAATGAATGCAAATAATCTACATGTTACACAAGTATTAGTGCTCTTCCAAAGGTAGCTTTGAAGATATAATCAGAGTTTAGATTAGAACAAATTCACTACTAACAGGCACTTCACAGACACATACAGTTCACTGCATATTGTCAAATAGGTTGGGATCCAAGACAGGGTCACAGGTGTGGGTCATGAGATAAGCATAAAAAAATAATTCTTTGGCTCAGAGCCAATCAAACACACTCTGTAAGAGCATACGCACATGCTATTTTATTTCATATTGAGTATTTTATACTGAATCCAATAAAACACTAAAAGAAACTTATGTTGGAACGTAAAACCAGTGCGGTGCACACAGAAGCGGATCAAGCTGAAGTGCTGGAGAGTATATATTTGTGAAGCTTCAATATTTGCTTGTGTGTTGACTGAGCCAGAGGTCGCACTTGATAGCGCCATTCACGTTCGCTTGATAAGGCGCGCCGGCGGATGCGGACCTCCGCTTTATCATCGTTCGAATGCTTAGACAGCTGCCTGCCCGAGAAACGATTTGGATCAGATAACGCTCCTCCACCACCGCCTCCACACCAAACGGCACCCTGAAACCCCAAACGGCCCGGGATTCTCATCACTCAAAGCCGGCCTTGTAACAGTCACCAGAGCAGGGGGCATCCAAACCAATCACAGACATGCCAAAAAATGTTTTAAAGGACGCTGACATTCTGGATTAGTCATCAAGTTATGCTAAGGGGTTTGGAGGGCGCTATCCTGCCAGTGTTGGGCTGGGGAACTAAAATAAGCCTACACGTACGACCCCCCCTAGCCCAGGTCCTGCATAGCTGGAGCATGTGGGGCCCATTTCAAGCTGGATGACCCCTCCCACATGTGTGTCATTCCACAAAGGAACAGAGAGCACGAGGCGACCCTCTCGCCCCTGTCTGCCAGGCTGCCGCGTCCTCGGCGCCCGTCGCCGTGCCATGTCCCGAAAAGGAGAACAGGGCCCAGACAAACGGAAACGGGAACGGGCGCGCTGAGCTGTGTTTGCAAACCGCGCGCTCAAGCCGAGGGACAGGGGTCTAAAGCTGCAGCTCTCCTCCCAGGACCGAGGGGGAGGGCCGGAGCAGCGTGAAAGCACGAGGGACTGACTCTCTGAGAAGCTGAGGCTGAACACTCTCAATGCCACAAATGCAGTTAAAGGCCAGGACTGAGTAAATATTAGGGGTGTCAGGTTGTTAAAAAATAATCCCCCAGCTGATCAGATACAAGTTCTTAAAATGTTTCTTAGTCGAGTGTCGAACACCAATCTACCATCCGATAGGGAAACATACCACTGAAGATCTATAAATCATGTCTAGTGTGCAATAAGACACAAGTCAAGACACAAGATTCTCTTTATATAGTGTTACCTTTACCGCACAAAGAGGCTTAGCAAAAAATTCCTGATGTTGATAAAGGCTGTATGGGATGTCAGGAGTGTTCTCATGTGTCTTATGTAAAATCATATACATCATTACACACATTACAATATTTGAGAAATACATTAAATATGCAATTAAAAAATAACACTTTGCTCCAAAACACTTATTTGATAAAATAAAACAATTACTATCACCCTAATTAATTGACTCAGAACAACTGTTACACAAACACTTTTACAAAGTCAAACTAATCAAATTGTGTTTGTGGCAGTACAGAATGCATGCATTGATCTGTTCTGTCAAGTTTGTTCCAAACCAAATTCTGAACCCAGGAAAGAAAGTAGTAAGCCCCACAGTAGAAATGTTGCAGTCTGAGATTGTGATAACACTAAACTCCTGCAAGTGCAACTGGTGTTTATCTCCACGGTGGTTGAGATGTTTGAGCGCGCTCAGTGAGGGGCCTTTTCTGTCATTATCTCAGCATCGACGCTCTGCTAGTCTCAAACGCTGATCACACGCATCGGTTAGCTTCAGCCAATAAATAAACACAGATAAACTGCCCGCCCTTTTCTGTCAGAGAAGCATGCACGTACATGCTAAACAAGCCTTGAACCACCTTTTGTTTTGGGTCTGCTAGTCCGCCAGTAATCTCGTTAAAAGATCCTGAGCCCGATATGAGTGATCTGCCATCGCTCAGCGGTGCTGCGATCCTTGTTTTAGTGAGTGGGGGGTTTCCTACCTTTGCAGTAGAGCTCTTAAAGCAGACGGATCCTGCAGGCTGAGGGGGAGACGCTGGTGCTCGTTGGGCTCAAGCCGCGGCACAGAGAGCAGCAACTGCGCGCATCCAAATTGGAAGCATGTGGTTTGAGGCGAGGTGGCGGAGCCGAGCGTTTACGGAGACGCACAGCTCGAGGCAGCCGCGACTACTCTGCACAAAGTTCTAGCAGGTCTGTCCTGACCCTTACGGCCACCAGCGGTGACCCCTCTAATGTTGTAATGACACTGCTTCCTGTGGCGGGCGGTGACGGCAGAGAGAGAGAGAGAGAGAGAGAGAGAGAGAGAGAGAGAGAGAACGTGAATATACTCACTCACTCACTCATGAGGGAAGAGGGGTGGAGGGGGAGAGAAAGAGGGAAGAAAAGAAGGGAGGGAGAGAGAGAGACACACAGACACATGGAGACAGACAGGGAGGGGAGAGAGAGGCGCAGAGAGTAACTGTGTGTGTGAGAGAGAGAAATAGAGAAGGAAAAAAGAAAAAAGTTTGCATTTGTTCCATGTTTCGCACAGTTTCACAGGGCTGAGCCAGCTGCCTCCGGGCACCACAGTCCTAATTGGCAAGTTCAGGCTCTCCCTGATTGGCCGCCTGAGCTCTGCCTCTCCCAGCAGGCCCCGCCCTCCCTCCATGCCGCTCCCTCTCAGGGAAAGCTGACCCACACGTACAGTGCCACGGCGTACGTGGTCCCTCGCGCACGTAGGATGCGGAAAACATCTGCGGTGGCTTGATAAAACGTGTTTTTCTCTCCGTAATTGATTGGCCTATTAATTGGAAAATACAATGGGATTATGGGTAAGGCAGAGCCACAATGCTCACGCATCCTGGACAACAAAGGGAGGTGTATTGTTCCAGGCTGGCCCTGGAGACGTGTCTGGAGGGCAAGGGAGGGCTGGGCTACATCACAGCACAAGATCCGGTCAACCCAAAGAGCTTCCCAATCCCCAGAGGGGTGATTGAGCCCCCCCACACTGAACTCTGGGAAAGGAAAGGGCCGGAGAGCGCGTGTGGAGTTATCCAAACACACACAGTGCCGGGGGTTCAGCGCGGACCACCAAACCCCCTTTAATTATCCTTAGGTTAGGGATAGATAGCCCCCTCCGGCTCATTTTTTTTAACTGCGCGATGCCCTGCTGCCCGTGTTGTGTTTGTCCTCTTTAAATTTCATTTGGAAATGACTGCAGCATTCCAGCAGCAGGAACAGTGGGACCCCACTTCCCACAGAAACAAACACCACAAATACAACGCAAAACATGTCACCTACTCTGCAGAGGCGTGATGTTTTTTCAGGATCCTTAAACTGAGGAGGGAATTACATTCTTTTGTGTTTGTTTTCTCACTATTACTTACAGAAGTACCTGGAAACTTGTCACTTAATCCCATGCTAACATTTAAGGTATGCCGAACATCTACGAAGTTCAAGCTGAGATGAAGAAAACCCTGCAGGGGCTCCATGAGGTGTACCCCTTATCTGACATCCACCACATGGCATGGACAACACCAAAAAGACAAATAAACTAAAAGATCCTCAGTGTAGATGCAGTTCACTCACCCACTTCAGGTTAGTTTCTCGAGAAAGGGAGAAACGAGGATTTGGAGTCACACCACAGTCAAACAACGATAAAATAAGTTAGATAATGATCGCAGTTCCTAGGAACACTTGTTTGCGGAAATTCACACCTTGCTTTACAAGGAAACTTTGTATTAATTAGGCCTGCAAAAGTAATCTGCCCAATAAATACCTGGAAAATGTAGCCCAGAACCTACCCTGTTCTTCTCATATCAACTTTGGATAAGAAACTCCTGAGTATTTCAACCTCCTTCTGACATAACATGTAAATAAAATCAGTATGAGTGATCTCCACACAACGGACAGTCTCCAGTCAATATCAATACTGCAGACTGGATTTTTTTTTTATTTTTATGCAAAAAGTGAGCGTATGGTCACATCACTGTGAGCGCCTCAATTTACACCATCTCCTGCCCCCACAACCAGTGTATGTCATATTCATAAACTCATAAACCCTCATTAACACACATATAGACATACAAATCCCATCAGCGTGTCTACAGTTCTCAATCTGACCCCTAACCAGACGCCTTGATCTAAGAAGACTTTTAATTTTTAAAGTGGTACCAAAACATTCAGGTATATCCCCTTGTATCCTCTCTAATATTGAAAAGGACAAAAAAAAATATTGGAAAGATTTTGCATTCAGGTGTGCAGAAGTGTCTTGTAATTGGGTTTTACGAGTGAAAAGCACATTAGCGTCTTAAGAGATGGGTCATCCGCTGTGAGCATGGAGGATTAGAAGGGAGGATGAAAGGGACTTTTTCGTGGAAAAGCTAATAAACCATTATGGGGCTACAGAAGCCATTGCATTAATAATGTCGCCCTGCAGGTGACGGGGGGCGGGGGGGCGGGGGGTTTGCATAGCGTCTCCTGTATGTACCTGATTCTCACAGAGACCAGCAAGCTAGCATAGCCATTCCTTTCAGAGTCTCACTCTCCCAAAGCTAGCGTATCCTCTTCTATAAGGCTTTGACTTTACCAAAGAACAACACACCATAAGCTACTTTCAACAATACATAATCCTCCCTTTATCATGACCGAGCCATATGGGTGTTTACATTTCCTTTGAACACTAATATTTACACTGTTCAGATTTGGTCCTGCACAGGCTATAAAGAGTCCGAATTTGAAGCTGACAGGAGCAGTTGTTTCCTTATGCGTTTGGATGTTGCATCCCTGAGCTAGTAAGGTGTAGCTTTATGTACACTGACTACAGTGTAGCATAACGGACCAGCGTTTACTTATCAATTTCAGCTGCATAGCGCTTATTTCAGTAGCATTGTCACAAAGCAGCTTTACATTGCAGACAGAACCCAGGCCAAACACCTCCTCTGGGGTGCAGTAGCAAGGAAAAAACTCCCGAACCAAAAGGAAGAAATGTTTCTGGATCTCGCCCCCCACCCTGCACAGTATTGTCCCTTATAAAAAAAAAAGTGTTTATTTGCGAAAGTGTTAAACCTTCACTCGCCGCCAAGAAAAGCATCTGAACAAATCCTCCAACAGCATTGTATATCAATATTACAATACGCTCTTTATTGCCACGCTCACTTTCCGCCATCGTCTGCCCTTGGTTTTACACTGACAGTCACAACAACCGAGCTCTCTGTATTTCAGTACATGAAAAGGATACTTAAGTTTATAAAATCACTTAACTGCACACAAAGATAAAAGAGAGTAAAGAGAAAGTGGACTTTTAGTGCACTACCTGGGATTCAGCTCATCTGTGTGTGTGTGTGTGTGTGTGTGTGTGTGTGTGTGTGTGTGTGTGTGTGTGTGTGTGTGTGTGTGTGTGTGTGTGAATTAGTGGTGGTTCCTTAGTGGATTGTGATTGTTTTCTTGGCGTGCTCTGTATCCTCATGTCTGTGTGTGTGTGTGTGTGTGTGTGTGTGTGTGTGTGTGTGTGTGTGTGTGTTGTGTGTGTGTGTGTATGTGTGTGTGAGTGTGTGTGTGTTTGTCTTGGCGTGCTCTGTATCCTCATGTCTGTGTGTGTGTGTGTGTGTGTATGTGTGTGTGTGTGTGTGTGTGTGTGTGTGTGTGTGTGTGTGTGTGTATGTGTGAATAAATGCATGCCAACACAAACACTGCATCAGAAAACAATCACATATTTAATTGCTATTATTTTAATTAATTTAATAAAGAAATTGTTTTACAAACCTTTTCTTGCACATTGCTATTACATTTTGCCTATTGATTGTATTGCAGTGGCAAATATAACATAATTCTCACACAGATAATGAAGAAACAGCTTTCATCTAATCTTCTCAATCTCATTTTATGCTTTCTTTTAGATGACACCACAAATACACTGTAACATTCTTATACAGAACACATAAGAGTGTTTCATGTTTAAATCAGTCTATTTCTCCAGTCACATTTGTGGAGTGGAACCTTGTGTTATGTGTACCATGTTGTGGGCTCTTTGCTGGTAAGCCCAATGAATAGAGCCTTGTGAACCATTCTGGTCCAGAGTCTGCCCACTTTGACTTCCTACTCATGTTTCACAGGGAAAAAAAAAACTCGGTGAGCTTCTCCGACTGTCAACAGATGTGATAAATCACCTCATCGGCTCACTGTTTTAAAAGTAAATCTATCGCTAATGGCGAAATTGTTAACGTTTCAGTCTGCCAATCCGAGCCAAAGACTGAGGACAAAGAAGATCGCAATCTTCATCGGTTAGCGAGAACGTTTTTTTGAGCAAAGACGAATGCAATCTCACAGCAGACTTTATTATTCAAAGACGTGCTTGGCTCTTTTTTCCCCTTTTAAAAATGCTTGTATGGCCTACTGTTCTGATGACTGAGTGGCCCTGACCTTGGTCTGACCTCTAGCCTGAATAGTTCTCCAACGCTTTACTCAAGGTAATGAGGCAAATCAGAAATGAAAACCCATTTGTTGTTGATATTAAAACAGACAGGAGATTAAATTAAAAATCAGTTAAGGAGGAATGTGGACAGAAAGCAGTCTGAAAGAAGTTCACAAGTCAGGTCTTCCAATTAATTCTATGAATGAACTCTGGGGTCATTGAAAAAACAAATTCGCTATAGTGGGAGCTTCTCTATTACCATGCACGGCCTAGCCCACAGTAACCGAACAATGGCAAACGCTGGCTAACACTGGAACTCTGTCCTGAATCGCTAGCCTGCATGCTATAATCCTACACCACGACTGCTCATTACTTACTACTGCAACTCAAAACTGTTACTACTGCAGTACCAGAGCAAAGCTCAGTCTTAATTTTAATGTTTACGTTATTGATTCTCTGATGCTTGTAATGATACAACAATACCTGCTTACAGACTAATACACAAATCTATGCAGGCTTTCCTTATCGCACTCTTATCTGTAGGCAAATAAATGAACAACATCTTCGCATAATGACTAACTGAAAACCTATCTGCTTTGTAATGGAGGAAAAAAAATAGTAGAACGAGGTATTCAAGAGAGAATGTCCACAGAGGCCCTCCATGGAGACGGCTGAAAGCGTTGGCTGAAATCGAAGTGGCCGCCACGCGGAACTTAGCCGCCCGAAAGCCAGACACAATGGGCTTGTGTTACCCTTGTGCTGTTCTCTGGATTCTAATTGCAGGATGTGTTGATATAATCGTCCTACGCTTCCGTTACCTTCCTGATTCCCAGCATGCTCCAGGCAGCATTAATGACTAAAACAGGCTGCACAGGCGACAGGTGTTAGTACACGTGCCGGTGTCATTCAGCTGCTTAAGTGGAACATTCACTACATGAAAAAATTGGGTCAAATGTGGCTCAGTGTGTGAAGGTCATCTTATCTCCCCACATTCCTTTGGCTGTATCGATAGGGAGGGATAAAAAAAATATGGCCCCAATTCAAAAAAATACATACATTTAAAAAGAGCAAAAATGGAAAACCAGCCATATATATTACTGTGCCATTTGCGAGAGAACGTGATTAGAAAAAGCCTGATCAATTCCAGATAAAACCTTCAGGAGAGCATTCGCTAACAGGCTTACTGTCATAAGATTCCGCCTCTTAAACCCAACGTTTATTCCCCGTAATTGAACAAAGATTTGGCCTTACATACAGAATCAGAATCTTTGATTCCAGGCCAAGGCCATAATGCACAAGGTTTTTAACTGTGGGATTACAGCTGATTATCCCGGCTCTGAGAAGTTTACACCCTGAAAAAGCTTATTACACGCCACAATCACCATCTCCATCAGTCTGTTTGCTAAACAAATGACTGCAGCGGAAAAAAATAAAAACTCAGTCCAGCAGACTGTAGCCTATGTCCATGCCAAAAGTGCATTCACTCCTGTGTTTCACTCATGAACTTGAGATGAGGATGAGGATTTGTTTCTACTTGGCCTTAAAGCATTGAGAGATTTCTAAAGTGTTTTTTTTTGAGCAGTGCAATGATTACTGTTCTTGCTTATGAGACGTGGCATGACCTCCACCTTCCCAAAATACGCAGACTTTCCCTAATTTTCTTTTTTAACGGACCTGCCCATGGGAACGAGCTCTTCCTCAGAAACTTCCGTTGAGCAGACCTGTGTTGGCTCCACTCCGCAGCTGAAACCGTGCCGGTGTAGCTCTGGAGATCAAAGCGAGCAGCTATGTGCAGACATGTGAGATGACAAACATGCATTACAGCTTGTGCCCTACGGAAAACCAGGGAGTGTGACCTCATATAAAAGTGTCAGCTAAGGCTAATATTAGTCTGCTCTGGCTGTCAACCTTTAAATTTCGCAATGTAATGATATTTATGTATAATCACAGTACACCACCCAATATTCTTGATCATTTTGAATTGTGCCTACCAGTAACAACCCCATTGCTCTTCTGAAACACCTATCTAGACCTGATACTAACATGTGGCACCAATTATCTGATCATAATAACTGAATGTGACTCACAAATGAATTGTAATCTATAACTGTATTTGGAAGTTGGCAGGGACACACTGTGCTTGAATTCCTGCAGACCATAGATGCTATCAACTAATAAAAACTCATAAAATATTTTAACACTCATAACATATATTAGTCTCAAAAGTCCTGACTAGAGCCCCAATGATTAGCTGATTAATCGATTGGTTGATCGAAAGAAAATTAATCGCCAACTATTTTGATAACAAGTGAATCATTTCAGTCATTTTGAAGCAAGATTGCCACAGATTCGATGGTTCTAAGTTCTCAAAAAATGAGAACATAGAACATGAAAATTTGCAGCTTTTCTTGGTCTTACACTATGGTAAATTGAATATTTTGGGGTTTTGGACTGTTGGTCAGACAAAACGAGGTATTATTGATGTCACCTTGTGGTCTAGGAAACTGTAAGGGGCATTTTTCACCATCTTCTGATGTTTTATACACCACGCGGTTAATAGATTAATCAAGAAAATAATCGGCAGATTAATCGATAATGAAAATAATTGTTAGTTGCAGCCCTAGTCCTGACCCCAGCTGCTCACAGTCCGCACGCCTCTGCCGCACTTCACCCTGACCAATCCACTTCCTCTAACCTGGAGGCCGTATGTCATTCAGTGACTTCAGCTCGACAGCTTCCTCAATGAGCGGCAGTGTTCGTTCCGGCGATCACGGCTTCCTCATAGCATTAGCCATGTTAGCCACGCGTGCCGGGCATTTCGGTTTTTACAAGCGGGGGTTCAGCCATGATTTACACAGGGTGACTGAGGGAAAGTGTGCGAGGGGTTAGCTGAATGGACATGTAGCTGATCTTATTTTTTAGTTTTTTTTGTTGGTTTTTTTTTGGAAGTTGTATGCTTGTGGCTTGATTGAAGAGATCATACGTAGAAGTGAAAGAGTTCATCTTTCTATATTGGTCTGGCTAGAGAGTGTGGTGGGGGGTGGGGGTGGAGCTGTGGGGGGGGTCCACGGTAACCGTTGACCTTTGTTCTCCCTTTCTGTGGGATTATGTTGAACAAGCAAACGTGGTCTTCAGAGAGGGTAGCCATAGTTACAGTGGTGACGGCAACCATTAAAGCAGCAAAAGAAAACAAACGCAACACAAACAAAAAAAAAAACAAAAACCCCAAAACCAAAGCAAAGCAAAAAAAAAAAAAAAAAAACGCCTGAATCGATTGAACAGAAAAAATGTAAATAAACGCAGAGAGGGCCTCTGACATATCTTTGAAGTGCGCTTTATCGCGGAAAACGGCGGTTTCCTACCTATAGGATCATACGCCTGCAGAACAAAGCCAAGCAGGACCCGGGGAGGAGGGGGAGGGTAGGGGGCAGACGTAAAGGTCAGATTCTAACACTCAAAAGGGGCCCCCCGATCGAAGAGGTGTGCTGACCACCCTTTCAGGGGGGGGGGGTGTCTTACGGACCTGGGCCAGAATAATCCTGTCACTGTTATGTCTCAATGCCTGCCAAAGAAATTCCAGAGAGATCAGGCTAATAGCTAATACGGCAGTTCTGTGTCTCATCCAAAAACAGCCACCGTAGAGGCCCAGCCAAAACATTGAGCTGCCTGAAGCTCCCTTGCCCATTACAGGCTACAAAGAAAAACTGATCCTAGACCAGCAGTCACATTCATAAAGCATTTCAGAGTAGCAATTCTGAGATAAGATCTCAGAAGATCTAGATAAGGTTTCCCTGGTTCATGTGGCAACCTGGTACATTACAGGCTAAAATGCAAAACTGATCCTAGACCAGCACTCACATTCATAAAGAATCTCAGAGCATCTCAGAGCTCTGATCTAGGATCAGTTTTTCACTCCACGGAGCTCACAAAATATACAACAAACGATTTCATATGCAACAAAGCAGATGTAACCCTCAGTGGTCGAGGGAAATAACTGAAAAATTAAATCAAATTGAAAATTGAATAAACCTGAATGACTGAACGATGAAACAGTTTGGTGTTTTGTCATATTTCAAAGAGAAACCTGTGGCTCCATATAAAAGAATTTCTTGATTCTTCTGTTATTTCAATTACTAACTCTATTATTTGAGTTAGTAACAGTTAGGTCAGCCATCTCCACTTTTCTGTCTATCTGTTGTACACCCTGACCCAGCCAGAAGCAGATGGGCTCCCCCTCTGAGCCAGGGTTCTGCTCAAGGTTTCTTCCTGTTCATCAGGGAGTTTTTCCTTGCCACTGTTGGTCACTGGCAAGGGGGTTCCAGGCCAGGGATCGATTGTAAAGCTGCTTTGTGGCAACTTGTTGTAAAAAGCGATATACAAATAAAATTGAATTGAATTGAACTGAATTAATTCACTTCATACAGTGTGTCCTCTGTCATACAGTATCATCATATTATAAGCTACACACTTACCATTCTAACCTTTCTCCAAAGAAGGTCAAAGTACAATGTCTGCTTCTCACAAACAATCTCTGTTGCTCTATTGCTGCTCAAAGACACATTCTCACTCAGGAGAGAAAATGCAATTAAAAGAAAAGAACAACCTGTCAACAGCAGTGAAGTGGGAACCCCCATTATTAAATAACAATTTTCCAGCAGCTCAGTAAAGCTTAAGAACTCAAGCTGTTTGGGGGAGGGGGTTGAAGTAAAAAAAAAAAAATCATAGTAATATACCTTTGTCCTTCGTCTTTGGAATCCTAAGCAGCTCTCCTTAAGGCCACATATCAGCTGAAATTATTTCTCGTCTGAGCGACATGGGAGAGGCCTGGGGTCGAGCGGACCACCCTGGCGTGGAGCCAATCCCCCTGTTCGTCATTCCCTCACCGTCCCAGTGCTGCCCTCCATAAGCCCCAGACAAAAACCTGCATCAGAAGCTGTGGGTTTGCGTGACACGCCACAAAGGCTAATTACCCCCGCCGGCCTGCTTGTCAGAGGCACTGTGTGTCCGGCGATTCGCAGTGACCAGCGGCGGCCATGTGGCGCCATCTTTCTCCTGCATCGGACCCCGGCCGGCCCAAGGGCCAAGTGAGTTTGAGGCTGGCTCCTGGTAGGGTGGAAGCCAGGGGTTACGGCCCTTTTTATGTACCAAGTTTTTTCACTTCGCACTGCAACTCAACACCAACAGGGGGCGCCCACCTGCCCACCCCAGCTGTAACAGAAATTGCGAAATTTCACACCAGTGATTCAGGTGAATTCAATCTGGCCATTGAATTGAAACCATATTCTGCTATTTAACAAGCTAGGTTTTGCACCGTAGCTTATAGTTGACATTAGTCGGAGGGAAGAACAAAAAAACACAGAAAAACACCCAACTGAGCTAATGGTGAATGGATTCCCAGATCCAAAAACGGCAATCAAGCTGAATTTCCTGGGTCTGTATTCATAACTTCAAAGTAGCAGAGCTGATCTGGGATCAGTTTTGCCTCACAGCTCAAAGGAGTAAAGTTAAGATGTGGAGAGTTAAAATCTGACCCTAGATGACCCACCTGAGAATCTTAATGAATACATTGCCTACAGAGCTTGTCATTTTTGGGGTCTGAGGACAGGTTTTTTTTTTTTTTTGCAAAGCTAAGAAAAAAAAAAGAGATCGGATAATTTCCCAGGAAATGAACAGTCCGGTTTTCTGGAAAACTTTTCCGAGCACAGAGTTCAGAGTTTGAGTTTACTGCACGCTGGCGGGGCATGGAGGTGTACTGCTGGAGCGACTTCTGACACCAATCAATGGAAGCATTCACCATACCGCCACCGGTGCCGCGAGAGAGGGAGCAGCGCAATAACAGGCCTGACCTTTTGCAGCAGAATGTGTAGTTTCAGCCTCAGCAGTGGACAGGGCTGTTTGCACCGTCTGCCTGGGGCTTGTTCTAATTACACAGGGCCAGCCCAAATTAAGCAGTAGAGTCTGCAGTGGTCCATGGCGCTCGAAGACAGAAGAATGGATAATGACGGTAAAAGGCCATTCAGCTCTTCTATGCTCATTATTTACATACAATTTAATTTGAAGCACTGCATCAAACCTGGACTACGACATCCCCCAAGGGTCTCTGTCTGTAATACAGGACCTGGCAAACTGCTCCACGCATTGACAACTGTTTGTGTGTGTGTGGGGGGATAACATTTCCAGATTTCGGTGCACACTCCATTCATAACTGCTTCCCACTGTAACGGGCCCTTGTGCCGCTGACAGAACGTGAACCTGAAAGACGGCAGCGACGGCCGCTTCATCAAGCTCCCCAATGAGTGACAGAGAACAAAGCAGCCAGGTGCATGTGTCCGATGTGTTCCGAGCCGCGAAAACAAATGGCGGCTGACCAGCTGCCAATTTCATAATTACTGACTCCCAGTGCTTTTTCAGTGCATCAGAACGTCACACATCAACACATGGCACTTGTGCTTCGGCTTTCCGCCTCGCCGGAGGAGAACAGAATGGCCAGACACGGGATAAAAAGGTCTGTCAGAGGAGATTTTCCTTTCACTCCCACAAATGTTTTGTAATTCAAATTCAGATTCAGGTGAGAGGAGGTGCTAGAACTACAACCTCTGCGTTAGTTCAGGAGAGAACAAAACAAAAGCTGCAGAAACCACAGGCTACCAGGACAGGGGCTAAGGCTAACAAACCTGTGAAGCTCCGCTGGACCAGAGATTCTGAAAAAGATATGTCTTCTGCAGTGGTTTATTGATCAGCATCTAAAACCAGCGTATTTCCAAACAATCTCTGGCTGGAGTAAGTCCATGCTGATGTGAACTTTAAAAATATGTGCTACAGCATCTAAAGGTACAAAAAAAAATTTGAATATTAATTCAATTACTTAAGATTGCTTTAAAATGCAATATTTCATGTGAATATTTTCTGCTTGCTTTCACAAACTGGGATGAGAAAATAATTTATTTAGCTGTGTGAGGTTGCAGAACTGAACTGATGATAACTGAATCCACAACAAGGAATCCAGGGCTGTTTCTTACCAAGGTACTTCTTTTCACAATTTTTGTGATATGAAAGTTTAGTGTATGACTTTAAATCACAAATGACAGCCAAGGACTTATTATTAATACTGGAATTACACGAATATAGTTAGTAAGCTAATCCTTACTGGTTTGGAAAGAACCTGAATATGCACTGGCCGCCATGACTGGTCATTGGTCTCGGGTTCTCATCTCACTGAGAAATCCAGCGAATGACAGCATGGACTAACTCCAGCCAGAGATTCTTCAGTGTGGAAATATGCCACTGGTTTGTGAACGGAAAGCCATGTCACTTCTCGATCCATAAACCATTGCAGAAGACATATCTGCGTGACGTGATCTCAGAATCTCTGGTCCAGCGGAGCTTCACAGGTTTGTTAGCCTTAGCCCCTGTCCTGGTAGCCAGCGGAGAGGTGGAACCTTCCAGAACAATTTGTTGTACTAACTGGCCTCTGTAAACTTTTTTCTGGTCCAGTGGAGCTGTGGTCTATTCCTGTTCCACATTCATGACACGGGTCATCTGTGGACAGTGCTGTGCCCTCCCCGGTATGGAGGGCATGCTAAGCTTGGCACAAAACAACCTGGCCAGACTTGACAGATTGCCTTTCATTAACATTGTGCGTTCCACAAAACAGCTTAATTCACCATCAAATCCTTCATGTTAATCACAATAAGGCACCTGTTGCGTGACACCACACCAACCACACGCCCGGACACTGTGATACTGACACGAAAATGTGTCAGAATTAATTAATATCCCTTTTCATAGCACTTCCCTAAAAATGCCTGGGAATGTTCGGGTACACTGGGAAGCAGGAAGGCTTATCAATGAAACGGGTGGCTATGGGTTATTGTTTGGTACAATCTGCAAACCATTGTTTCTTATTCCACATGGCAAGCTGGCCTTGTATCGGTTCAGAGCCTTTGCCGAAATCCCTCTTTGATCTCATAGAAACATGCGCGTAATTTACAACGCCCTTCACACAATGGTCCACACATGCACACCGCCACTGCGTATCCAGTTCTGCATATCTTTGAAGGTTTTCCAGGGCAGGGGTTCACCAGTATTCCTGTGTTGGCTGCATGGGAAGAACCCTGACAGGGCTAGGACCGATGGCTGACGTGCCTTCCATTTCTCACGACCTTGTGAAAGGCAGTCTGGTCTCACAGGCCCCCACTAGGAGAATTCTTGCGGCTGTCTGCATCAGACGGCAAACGCTTTGGCGATCCGGTGAGACAGACACCGTGGCGGGTCTGTGGTTGGCGGTTGCCTGTCGGAGCTGATAGAAATGCACTGTTTCCCACCAGGGACTGCCAAGGACAGACAAGTCTGTCAGAGACCTAATATCACCGAGAAGGGGATGTGAAGAAGAAACAGCATTGTGTAGAGATTCCACACCATTTGGAGTTACACTCCTTGACTCAGGAGTGGTTTGCTGTCATTTTCTGGCCTGAGATCTGTACTGAAAGAACGTCAGCGCATTAAAACTTACCATCTTTCAGACTTGTTTTTCATCTCACCATCTGGCTTTCAGATAATTTTTTATCAGTCAAGTGCTTGTCTGTTTCTCTCTCTGATGCGCCTTGTATGGTTTTTGCGCATTGTGTTGAATGTCGATCACATTCTGATTTGTTGGTCTAACTCTGAGGGCTACGTTTTAACAAAAACTGGTGAAAGACAGCGAACCTTGAGCCTTCTCCTGCTTTCAGAGGGCCCCTGGTAAAATCCTTACAGGTGAGCAAGGCCGTGTGAAAATCAGCACCTGTGAACGTCTCATCGGCCCTTAAAGATCACTCACATACTGTTTATCTACCTGCCCCCTTTTCTGAAGGCCCTTCTCTAATCCCCTACCCTCCCCTCCCCAGAGAAAGCCTGAAGGCCCATGCACTCCACAGAGCCATTGCTTTCCTTCCGTTCATTTTTCCCCCAAATGTTCAGTGTGCATGGGCCAGAGAAAAACCCATTTCCAGGAGTTATAGACCCCGCGATGAAGAGGGGACTCCATTTTCAGCTTGCTCGCGATCGGTATCTATAGGAACGCTCAGGAAATACGGCCCTTCTATTCCAATAAAACGGCACAGCCTTTTTACATAGCACCGCACCTGCAATTAAAATAACACAGCTCAACAAGCACTACTGCCATCATGACTAACACCGATGCCACTTTTGCACATAGCGTGGAATGGCCCTGGCCGTGTGTTCTCCAGTGATAAACGGCTACATTAACCCAGCGGCTCTAGCCCTCAGCACTCCGCTTCATGCACAGCAGTCCAGGATTCTACATTTACTCATCTTCTGCAGGGAGAGTGAACAGACGCTTTAAAGGAAATGAGGAATCTCAACACTTCTGTGGCTGGGTTCACCTGTGAGATCGCTGGCTTCCCTGGCAATCGGCCAGGCACCTGCCACTCTTCAGGGCAGCACAAACTAATTTTAGAACGACGTTAGTGCCCAAGCGAGGACCAGAGAGGACAACGTTCTCTTCTTTCATGCTGCTCAGCATTTCTGCTCCTTCCTGAAATCCACCACTCATGACGTCTTTCCTTCCTTCCTTTAAGCTTACAAGTACGGCAGTTGAAGTGTCACAGAGACCAATAATGATTTGGTAGGTTGTCTTAGATAAGTGAACAAAAAATAGAATGCAAAAAGTGGTAAAAAGAAACTGGGTATGATATGTTAGGACTCAAGTGTCAGAGAAATTAATTCATAGAGGGGGATAAGCAGAGCTTCCCTCAACGCTTCAGAGAAGCAGCACAACCGGAAATTTTGTCTACCGCAAAAAGAATAGCAAAACAGTTGCTAGTACGTGACATTAAAGTCCTGTCCATTCCAGAAAATACGCATTGTGAGGATTGTATTGTGTTTATGTGCACCAGAAACATCTGTGAGGTCATGAACATCCACTGCAGACTATGACATCACACCCACAGAAGCAACAAGGGTTCGGTTAGTTCCTGTGGCTGGGGATCGTGGTTCTGGGCTCAAAGGGGTTATCGTATATCTCGTAGTGCTGAACAGCTGGCAGGGATTCAAAAGGTCTCTGATCCTTTCACAACCTTCAAGCAACTTGCAGATAACCAGAAGAAAGCCCATCATTAGCCTAGCTAATTTTACACAAACAAAAAATGAACTCCTCACAAAACGAAAACCATGTAAGGAAACTCTGAATATGTAGATGGGTCACAAAAATAAAAGTAAAAGTATGGGCTTAGGTATTTCATTTGCAAAAAAAAAAAAAAAAAGTCTATGATAGCTGTTTTTCTCAAGATAGGATTTTTGTTGTTCATTCTGAAACAACTATGTCTTGAGTTTGAATACAGCACTGATGAAAACCAGAAATAGGCCTAGATGCTGAAAATAAATATCAGTAGTTTTAGTCTTGAAACCTGTCAGCAATTTCCTCACTGAGACCTTGACTCAAGCCTCTACACTGGAATCCCTGCATATATAATTAACTTGATTACATCTCATTTAAAGAGAGCAACAACAACGGAATAAACCACACTGCTTTTCTCAGCAGGCCCTCAATGCACTGTATTTGTCATATCTCTTTCTTTTAACCACTTCACACCTTAAGAGTGCACTGCATTGACATTGATAAGGTGTCCTAATAATTAACCAGATAACAAACAGACTAAAATCAGAATAAGATCTCTGCATATATTGTCTGCCTACAGTATGATATTACACACAGTGACAAAATGAAACCTTCAACAACTACAGCCACAGAGATAGACTAAAAATCCCCATTCCTCAGCTATATAAACCAAACTATGGGATCAGTGCAAGACACATGAAATTAGATAAATTCAGCTATCTGTGTTGCAAACACTATTTTAAATAATAGTACTGTGGGAGAGAAAAAGGCCTTACCTCAAAATGGGAATTTCCTATTTTCAGATGTCCTTTCAACCTGCAATTAGTTGTTATGCAAGACGGACTGACACAAGTTTAAACTATTTGGGAAACTTACCATGCATCTGGCTTTGAAAAATAAAACATCCCCAAGCACCTGAACGTACTGTGAAACGTCATCATTAGCACGCATTTCCCAAACGAACAATACATGCTATTACAACGGCTAAATCGCTGCAACGACCGGAAAATTGGTGTGTTATTAACAATTTGTGAAATAAACGATGCACAAAACAAGCAGTACCCCCATTACGCTGTTTTACATAATTATAGATTCGGGCTTGCTTGTCTTAAGACACAGGGCACCTGCATGCATGACTTACTCAGGAGCAGCTTGTAACGCACTTAGAATGAAACTTGGCATGACATTATCCTTTCAGATCGGTGGAAAGAACACCCTTGGGGATTTTTTTTTTTTTTTTTTTGTAGGTATGATTTTGAGAAGGGTTATTTTTTGCAGTCAATACTTAGCGCAGTTCAGGAATCTGAACTTGAGAGTGGACGTCCTCTGTGAGCGTGAAGAGACTGCCACAACAGCCCTAGAGAAGCCGTGAGAGAGGGATTATCGCCCCTGGCATAGAAGAAGCCTGGTCTGGAGCAGCTGAAAGCCACAGCAGATCCACTCTCATTACAAACACACCACAAAAAAACAACAACAAAATCACCAACGCTGCATTTAGCTTGCCCAGAAACTAGGCTAAATGACGTCATTCTGTCCATGAGGGTTAATGTTTTTTAATAAATGTGACCCACTAAAATTCAGTCTTCGTTTTATTCTCTCTTGTCGGAATGTACATGTGAAAACAAGAGGCTGTAATGACCGTAGCTCAAGCCGCACGGCTGCCAGTGCTGCCCAGCTGATGTAAACATATTCAGCCAATTACCTGATAAAAGACCACGCAAAGGTATTTGTGTAGCACAATTCTATGGAAGGGACCCATAATGATCTACTTTCAAAAGCAGGTTTTGTGGGCACCCCTGTTGCTGAACTGGTAGAGCGAACACCACGTAAGGGCAAGGCCTTCCCACCACAATCCAGGTTCAAAACCAGCCTTGGCACCTGGCTGCACTCTCTACCCCTCTCTCCCCTGCATTTCCTGTCTGTCTCTCTACTGTAACTGTCAGATAAAGTGGAAAAATGATAAACCAATAAAAAAAAAAATGTGTTTTGACTAGATAACCACTAGCTCTCATAAGTGGAACATACATTTCTGCAGCGAACATGCAAGGATTTCTCTTTCAGTCGACATGCCCTGGGGAACCAAGATTGAAAGATTATCCTAAGTGTCAACAACCACTAACAATTCAGCAGTTATCATCACTAGTGATTAAGCGCAGCTCTTCATTGCCATAGTGGATTTGCATAGGCACCAGGAATAGCTTTGAAAGTTGAAAGGCAGGGTTGTCGAGCTCATTTCCTATAGGGACATGTTAGCGTTGGCCTTTCCTCTGATTTCTGTTGCCAAGTATCATGACTACACAAAAACTCCAAATTCAAAAATTCCCAGTGCAAATCAGAATCTGATCCCTGTAATCTCGAATGTTTAATTCAAACTGAGTCATTGCTGAAAAGTCCGTTAGGGAGTTGATGTTTGATTAAAGATGATTAAGGGTTTTTTTAGTTTATACACACTTACATTCCACGCTACATTCCTGGGCAGAATCATCAGCTCCAGCAGCTTTGGTTTAGCTGAACTGTGGAGTTCAGCCAACACATGTACAGAATATTTTGAGCTCAGTATAAACCGTGGTGGGATACACCGTTATCACATTTTTATTTGAGGTCCACGTTTTGTCTTGCATGTTGCAGCGCCTGCTGCCTTGAAACAAACCATACTTCCGCAGAGGGACACGTAACGTGTGTTCTGATACAGACTGCTGAAACAAGTTGTTAGTAATTTATCAGGACATTTTCCATTGAACTGAAAAAGAAATACATCGCTGAATGCATATTTCGCTTACACCTATGTCACCATTGTAATGCTAATATATTACAACGCTGCCAACGTGACGCCTGGCATCCACCACATGGGGCACAAACGAGGAAAACGTGATGAGTGAACACGAACGCTTACATATCTTGCTTTATTCCTATCTAACATAACCAAGATAAATGCCTAAAAAATGCAGTGCCCCACTGTGTTACTTAGCTTGATACCTGCCACGCCGCATACAAATTTACTCGACAATCCGGCCCAGCTCTGTGATGTGTCACATGCACTGGATGGCGGATGCGACGCACAGACCTCTGTACTGCCTACATAAGCGTTCACACTCGGACAGGCAGGTGGATAAGAGTCGTAATAAGTTAATGTTACCAAACCGTATCGTTTCCACACTACGCCAGCCGCCCCGGTGCGGGACGCGGTCACGTGTGGCGCGGTCACATGCGGCGCGCTGGCTCATGTAACATTAATGATACACATATATAACGCTGCGCAGGAAACGTGATGGATAGAGCGCTGGGTTCGGATTCGGTTACTGTTACTCTAATTAATCACCACTTAATTACCACCGAATCGATTTAAAGTAGTTACCTGATTTACTGTTTGAAAATTAGCTCGCTGTGCTGGCACTGGAGGATGAGAAACTGGATGAACATCGTGTCAATGTCATTGCCAACCATTCGGCTCAATGACATTAAAATATTAAAGAATTGTTGCAGGTTAAGGGGACAAAATCTTAATTTGCAAACTAAAGTCAGTCATTTAGGTCGTTGCTACACTGCTAATGAGCTACTGAGTAGGTAGAGAACGAAAGCACGTGAAAGATGGGTCATGTTAGTTCAAGTTCTGTGTTTCAGTTAGCTGTCTACGTTATTTTAAAAGCCTAGCGAACGGTTGCCACACTATTGTAAGCGCTGCCAAATACCGCTAGCTTTCATTTATAAATTCATATCCAAAATGGAATAGTCATTTCTCAGCTAACACATGGCAATGGCAATGTGACAAGCTGTTCTCTGCTATCACTAGGTACAGAAATGCAACGTAGTAGCTTTTGTATCTTACATTACTCAGCTACCTGTGTTGTAGTACACTGTTGTAATTTCTGAAAGAAAACGTTATTATCATTGTCAACCAACGATTATAAGCTCATTATTTGCCTTGGCTACGTTTGTAAACCTGATTCAATAGATTGGTATCGAGCTACATACAGAGAAGGATGCTGACAGTAGGTAGGACAGTGGAGTGCACAGCTTTCACTCTTGTACACTGAAAGACGGAATTAGCTTTTTACAAATTTACAGTGAACATACCTCTCCGTTTGGTCAGATCTTTCCAATTTTAAGAATAGTCCTCTTCTAACCTCGTTTCAGTATAACGGACACGCTTATGAGTGCGTTCATTAATATGAAGTTTCCAGTGAATACTGATTGAGAAACTTATTAACACTTAGCCCACGATTACAGCATGGCTTCTAGGGTTTCAGTGCGCCTGCGTGTGATGTGTCCTCGCCTACACCAGACTCAGCATCACGCAAACGGGGATCCACCGAAACGTGTATAAAGGGAGTCTGTTCGGGGCTGCTGGTGAAATGCCAGCCGACAGTTACTGCCAGGGTGACCAGTCCCCACGTAGCCGACTACAAATCACAGTGAGCGCTCGCAGCTTTAATCCTGTTTCTCCTCTTACTCGAAGGAGTCATGAAGAATTCTCGCAATTTCAGCTATTGACACCTGCCATTTCATACATTTTCAAAGATGTGGTTTAATTGATGTCACAAACTGCCTTGTCGCTACAAAATCGACATCTACATGTAACGTCACGAGTAAGACAAACTGTCAGGGGGAAAAAAAGGTGTGTGGATAAAAAGGAAAACATTCCAATGAAGTCACTTCATTGGGCCTGCCCTTGATAAGCGCGATGCACTGCGGTAACCAGCATCTGGAATCATGCAGGAGGGAAGCAGAATTGTTCTTCCGCAAGTAGTCGCCAGCATTGACCTTGATGAGCGAAGCCAACCCCTGCGAGGAAAACGCACTCCACGCTATGAAAGAACAACTATAAGCTTTCACTACTGTTGAAGAACGCTCAGGGCCTTGTCTCACTGAGCTTCCAGACAACACTTTTTGTTCTGTCTAGCCATGTAATAGTACAGCAGTAGCATGTTAATACAGCCAAGAACGGTCTACATGTTAGTTTGGTAGCATCTTTTTATACTTTATTTACTTTTTTTTAACAACACACTCAAATGACAACTAAGTACAGGATCTGTATCTGTGTACGATGATAGGTTCCATGGTTTTTATTATATTGTTGATGGCTGCCTGTAGGTGACAGAACTGCGTTTTATTCTGTTGTGACACCTCCACCTTTGGCCTAGCCAGCTCCCACCACCAACCAAACATTTACAGTTCTGTATTGTGTGTTGTCCCTCTAGTTAATGGTCCACTTCTGGTTCCGACGGAGGGCTGAGGCCAGTTGTACTCAGTCACCAACTCTCTTTGATATGTATGACCACATTCTATATATTATATTACATTATAGTCATTCGGCAGACGCTTTTATCCAGAGCGATTTGTACAACTCAATGAACACAACACAGACTCCAGTTTTCAGAGAGGTTCTTGGCACAGGCGGCCCGACTCTCCTGAGGATGTCTCTCCCTTGCACATTGTAATCAATCATCATTCTCTTAAGAGAAGTCATCAGCGTGTTTTTCATCGTCCTGCATTTCATTCCACAGAAAAGGGCAACATATCCAAACAACAGCTCTGCTCAAAATTCTGTTATGATCTATTTTAAAGCAGTTTATAAACCAGTTCAACTTGCATGTGTTTATAAATGGATTGTGACGGCACAGGTTGTTTTTGTAGAAAAGTTAATCTAAATTCACATTATTGACCACATAAGTCCTCAGCCCATGACCTCGCCCTTTCGCACAGCTTACCAGTTCGATCCTGTCAGCCTCTAATGCACCTTCTTGACTTTATTCGATCAGAAAGGTGTTTTCTAGTCTTTGCAATGAAACTGATTCTTGCTGCTTGGGTTATAGCACTATGATAGAGTACGCAGTGTTAATTGGACTGTAACAGAGTTTATATCGGTCAGGTAAGGATAACATGCACTCCATCAGAGTTTATTTAACATTTAACATTTTACTGTGTGCGTGGAATGGAATTCATAAACACTGCATGACTTTTGTTTTAAAAAGACAAATTCATACTTATCGCTGTGCAGCAGCAAGGGTCTTAGTTGCCAGTAGGATACAGTTTTGCACATGGCTGTCTGCTTCACAGTCTTTGGAAATGCAATAGGCAAGCCAGCTCTTCCTCATCTGTTGCCCACACGTATTGCTTACAAGAGCATCTTTCTCATTGCAGCTATGCGCAGATGTTGACAAACACTCAGTCATTATAAAAATGAGTTACTAAGCAGCTGCGCAACTTTCAGTACTAAGTTACACCTCTCTCAGTGGGCTCTATTATCAGTGTATGGTTCTTATATGTTAGAACATAGGACTGTACTCCATTTGCCACCCAAAGATCCCCAAAGTCAAAATTATGACTGATCTCAACAACACCTATTTTTGGAGAAGTAGACTGAAAACCCCCAACCAACAACTATGCATGATAACTGATTTTGTAAAACAAAATCCAAAGTAGGGAAAACACACACATAATTTCATTATACTTTAGAACAATGTTATCTTGCTTTTTAAACTTCTTATTCACTGGTCTTATAATTGGGGGAAGGGGATGGAGGAGACCTAAAGTCACATGAAATTTGAATGCCAAAGTCCGTGTGGTGAATGGGAAGGCCAGTCCTGAAAGCCATGTTGCTCTTTTCCGCACATCCAAACAACCGCCAAAAACACGCCCTGGGCTGTCACTGTTACGTAGGATTTATGTCCAGCTTGTTAACTGTAATTAGGTAATTTATCAATTATACAATTGTACGAAGAACATCAAATACATCACATACAAAACAACAATGCTGAACTGCTTATGACTCCAGCCCCTCTACACTTCCTGTGTATTTAGTCTACACCCGTAGTTTTCAAAGTAAATCGCGAAATAAATGACATTTTAAACAAAATGCTACGCACGTTAGTCAGCTGACACAGGCTCTCACAAAAATAATCATATCCTCTCCTCACAGAACATGGTAGTACGCATGTAAACTTCAAACATGTCCCTTTCATTCTTTTCATCCTGAAAACAATGTGAATCCTCTCGAGTTATTGATCTGAGAAGTTTTCTTGTTTCATCCAGTCCCGCCCAGTAAGACAAATAGGATGTCCAGCTGTGTTCCTGACGAGGCTGGATGGGATAGCTTTACTACCTTATACGCTGGAACCCTACAATAACAAATACAATGAAGAATAAGTTGAAAGAAGCTCATGTTTTTTTTTTAACTGGCCCTATGCACTGTGTCAAAATACTCTTTACACCCAGGAGTAAAAACAAACACACGTATGTTTATCTATCTTTTCTTTTCCACGAGTGGCTATGCTTTCTTTGTCCTTTTTTATTTTTGCAGAGGAGGTTGTTTTTATTCATATCAAG
Source organism: Albula goreensis (assembly GCA_022829145.1). Classification (NCBI taxonomy): domain Eukaryota; kingdom Metazoa; phylum Chordata; class Actinopteri; order Albuliformes; family Albulidae; genus Albula; species Albula goreensis. Next base: position 34,325,663 of record CM040752.1, read on the forward strand.
GCTATGTGGGGAAAAATACGGCATAAACTAATGTCAACAGTAATTGATACATTTTTGACCCATTCATCCATTTAAAAAGTGTGTTTTTTGTAATGTATCTCAAAGATTGACAAGTCAGTTATGAACGTGATTATTTTCATTTGGATATTTTTTAACAATTTTAACTGAAAAAATATGACGTTTATTTAATTTTCAAAGACTTTGGCCACTTATGTTATTGAATGTTTTATTTTAAGTTTTTTCAATACTACAATTGTTTCACTTAACTCACATCAACATTGTGCATGGCACTGTGGTTCTCTTCAAACAGTATTCTATGTACATATTTTTTCCATTACACATATGTGTTTTAATAGCTAATGTCATCATTTGTTTGCATAATAAATCATACATTTGAACACTTCTCATATAGCGATGAATATGAATAGAAAGCACAGTTATTCAGAGTGTGCTACAAGTGTGAGTGCTGCTGTCTTCTAAATATTTATAAAGTATACAGAGCTCTGACAGCGGTAGTATGGTCTGTGGGAAAAGCGCAGAAGGAATTTTGTTGTGCCATATAAAAGGATACTGTTTATCATTTACTACTGCCCTGACAAAACTAGACTGTGAGGATAGTAGTAAATATATTCGTGAATGATAAACAGTTTTTTTTTTTAAACCAGATGCTCCTCTCTGCACATCCCTCAAAACATGAGGTATTGTAGCATTGATGCAAGTCCAAAAATAGGTTGAAGTGATTACTTTCAATTGCATTGTGCGTGCTGTCGCTGGTTTAATTATTCCCGCAATATGTGCTCCCTGTGAGGACATTTAACTCGATCTGATGGAATTCTTGGCATTTTTTTAATGTACAGCATTTACTGAGAGTTATGATACATGAAACATAAATATCCTGAAAGGATTAATTAATCAGTTAATTAATGAATGAATTAACCACACAATAAACCTCCTTATTAATGTGACTACTCCACTTTGGGCTGGTCACATGACAAGGACATTCCTATTGCTTTGTGGTGGTATAGCACATCAAAACATGATTTATAAATATGATCCTTGGCTATTAAAGTTACCATCAGATGTTTATATGAAGGAGATACTTTTCCTGAAAGAGGACAGAGATAATCTGTCATTCTTTGGCATTTGATTTCTCACTTATACTGACCCGGGGGGGTGAAGAGATTCAGTCGGGGTCCAAAAGTCTGAAACCACATTGAACGTTTTTGTATTTTTTTTTCATGTAATCCTGGAAATAAACTGAATGTTTTAAGATTTTGAAAAATGTAAAACGATATATATTTGAGAAGTTAAAACCTTTAATAAATATTTATTGAAGAAATTGCTTAAGAAATATTTAAAATTCTGCACTATTTCTGGGTCATATTTAAGCAAATTTGTGACATTAACCACATTGGCTCCTTTCAGATACCATCAAACCTTTATGGGGGCGCTTTATGGCCAAGAAAGTTTTTGGACACTTAAAGACCATGACATAACATGGATCATCAAGTTTTGCACAAACTTGAGGGGTCCATGCCAGCTGCAGTGCACGCCGTCATTAAAGCAAAGAGGTCATTCTGAAATTCATGTACATTTTTAAAAGATTTAACTTTTCACACAGGTTGTTAGTATAATTTGTAATAATTAATATTGTATTAGATTTTGAAAGAATGCACTTCCACTAGTGGTGTGTGACCTCTGGACTCCACTGCACCTCTGAACTTTATCCTCTCTTTGTTTTTGCTGTAGTCTGCGAGGAGCATTAGCACAGCTGACTTTCAGACGACCTCTGTCTGGCCTTGAATTTATGCCAGCGATCGCTTTGCGGTTGAGGCCTGACACGAATGTGGCGAACCCGCGATCATGTTGTGGGTTTGCCCCCTGCGCCCCCATGTCTGCAGGGTTGCCGTGGTGAGCTGGGGCTCTCTGGTGTCTTATCTTTGGGCCGCCCCACCTCCAATCGCCAGCGCCCAGCAGGCGTCCATGGATCACAGGCATGATTGACAGCGTCGACTCTAATCTCAGACAAACAGTGGGGCGTTCTCAAAGCAAACTGGACTCGGTGTGTGAAATGGGCCATTGTGTGTAACAACAACACCCCCCCCGCGCCCGCCCCCCCCGCTGATAGCTGGGGCTGGGAGCAGCTCTCATGGTTAATGTCACACAGAGATGACGGGGTCGGTCGGTTGTATCGCCATGGCGGCTTTGCCTTTGTTTGAGGAGAATTTAACCAAACATTGCATTACAAAATAAAAACACATAGTTCATTTTTCACTCATTTCAATGGCTGTCATATTTATGCTAGCCATTTGACTAGGTTATGACTTAAAGCGCCCCCTAGCGACTAGGAGATGCAGGGTGGTATTGCTGGTGAATGGTTGTGTGGCCTGTAGACTAGATGTGTTAAATCAAACTTGAGAAGCTCCATTTTCTGTTTTTTTTTCTGTTTTGTTTTGTATTTTATTTTTTCCTTGTTTTTTGTAGCCCAGCACTGCAACACTTGAGAGAATTAATCAAGGAATCCTGGTCTCCTCTGACCCAAGTTAGTTTCTTAAGATTAGAGACTCTTAGGGCAGAAACAGACACCCCCTCCTCAAAGTCAACATTTTAACAGGATGACCCCCATTACCTGTCTATGTATCTGAGCACGGACACCCATAGCAGCTCTGTGGATTAGCGACCGATCTATCATGGCAGCATACTTGACTTTGAACGGTGGAAAGTATGTATTGCCTTGAATGTGAACTTTGGACTCTGGGCTTCTGAAAGGAGGTTTGTGACCCAGGAAGATAAAAGGCATGCGTGGTATTGGCCTTCCTCCACTCCCTCAGAGGGAAGGTGGGGTTCCAGTGTGCCCTGGACCCTAACCTGCCTTTGAGGGAAGATAAATGCTCGACTCAAGTGTGTGAAAAACGTCATCGAGAAGGAAAGCAGGTATCTAACAACAGACAAGGAGAAACAGTATATGGCTATATGTACTAAGTAGAAGGCTTAACACATTTTACAAACTCTTGGTACATCCTGAAAAATACTTTTTAAGACTTTTTAAGCTTTTATTTATGGAAATCATTTCTTAATTCCTTGACTTCCTGGTGAGCTGGTTCTATTTTTTCTTGCCTCAAATATCAGGATATCAGGTCAATAGTTATTATTTTTTATTGTTATTTTGGGAATGCAAAAGTCCTGTACATGGCCTGCTGTCTTATTGAAAGGTATCCTGGCTGGCCAGACTGAAATTTTGGAAGGTCACTGTTAGATCTGGTGTGGTATCCAGGCTAACTGAACATTAGATTCATATGCTCAATCACCAGCACAGTTTATGTGTATCTATGCAGGAATTTTACCCAGAGGACACATCATCTGCCCCCTCAACCCCCCACACACACCCATAACCTCCTACATTTAAGCTCCATCCACATGTCTGATTAGTCTTGGTGTGGCCAGCACCTGCCATAGTCTGAACAAAGAAAATCCCAGAACACACTTCACTATGAGAGTTTGGGTTATGTAACATTATGTAGCGTGTGCTTGTATGCACTGCTACAGCTACAAATATATGTTTAGGAATGACTCCTTTAAAAAGGAATATTCTGTTTAAAATTTAGAGCGTTCTCTCTGACAATTTTTGTGACTGCTCTATAATTTATCGTGGAAACATCTTCTAAATAAATATGAAAAAAGGAATGTTGTTGAGTTTGGGAAAATCCCCAGTTACACAGCAGAAGTAGGTCTGTGGTCTCATGATAGACCATGATCTCGGGATGATAAAATGTGAATTATGCTGTTGCCAGCAGCATTGTGAGTGTGTTTTGGGGGATGCCGTTCCCTTTTCAGGGTTGTGGAGGGGCAGTCGCACACCTCAGGAGAGGGGTAGCTCTGTACTTCTGTCCACTGCCAGCTGTGGAAAACCCTGGCCTCCAACAGTAGAACGCGGGACTCAGACCAGGGAGGGATCTTCAGCAGTCACAGTGTAGGATTCTCAAACCACAGATCAGGGACCGTAGCGCTGATACAGATGAAAGACGCAATGGTTTTAGCTAGTGAAAATGTGTAACGGTAACCATCCCAAAAGTTAGATTTTTAAGATCATGTATTGTTTCCCCAGAGAGAGAAGCCTGGGAGCCAAAGCCCAACAGACCGTGGACGCAGAGGGAGGGAGGCAAAATAGCAGAACAGCCTATCATCAGCATGGGAAAAACATAATCTCTTTAACAGTATTCAATCAAAACAGACCATTCCCACATTAGTGTATTCAATCAAAACAGACCTCAGTTTCCTAAGGGTATGTGCTATTCTACGTTAAAATGAAAAGAGCAAATAGAAAAGAAAAACCTCTGCTTGCTTCTAACAAAATATAGCATACTAAAAGAAAATTATGTTGCACAGTAAAAGCAGTTTTGATAGAATTGCTTATGGCCTTATAGAGACTAAATGCATTTGACTACAATCTAGCCCTCAATCTCAAAAAAGTATACAGAGAAGAAAATGAGAAAAACTGTTTTATTTGAACATTTATTATTCACACAGCCATGAAACATTGAAAGCTCATGAAATGTTTTTTAACAGTCCTGACAATTGCATTTGCATAACTTTATTTGTGGAAATGTACATTTTTTCTCAAGACACTAAAAAGCAAATATTTGAAACATGACCCAGAAAATGCTTTGCTTTATACCTTTACACCATGAATAAATTAGATTACCTAAAACCGACATTTCATATAAACACTGACATTTTATAACACTGACAAAAAAGCGCAAATTTACATGCGCAAATGGGCTAGCAAAACCTCAAACACAGCATCCACCAAATTTTTCAGAGGGGATGTCTTTCTGTGACACATTTTTGCGTGGGTTATCGGCGCGTCTGTAGCTGTCTGGTGCTGGAGGTTACACTGTGTCATACTCCATACCGTCAAATGTCTGTGCACAATGACACAGTGTTGTATTATTTACTGAGGGTAATGTTGTTTGCTACATTATTTAGTATTTCATACACAGCCTCATATTTTATCACGATGTTCAGTGGGCCCTTCAAAAAGCCAATTTGTTGTTTCTCCTCCCAGAATTCCTTGAGGCACTGAGAGGCAAGAGCACTGTGAAGCCGAGGTGATGGCTGCATTATTTAATAAAAGTCTCACATTTTATGGGATGTCCAGTGTTTTCTCCTGAAGCCAGTTTCCTGTTTCTGATAGTTTCTTGTCTGAGGTAAAAGAAAGAGATGATGACTCTTTAAAAGCTGAGCAGCCTGTGTGCCGTTATTGACATTAACTTCCTTGTTGCTCGCCGAAGGCTTCTTAACCGCATAGGCCAATAAGATGCAAACCTCACAGATCCTCCATCCTCTTCACGTTTCTGGAGTGAGATCATATTAGGAATTATCCTGAGCAATAATAACATGTATGTTATTAATTCCATACACAGAGACTCTTAAGTCTGGAATGGGAACAATGCATCAAGTGGTTGTCATGGAGACATCTGGACAAAGGGAATGAGGAATCCAAGTATCCCATATTGTATGTCTTAAAGGTAAACCTGGATTTATTAGTCATTCCGGTTATGGTGCATACAGGAAACACATACTTCAAACATGCTTCAGGAATGACCTGCACTTTTTTCACAATGCGGGTTGAGGCGCCCCTGGATACAGACTGCTTTCCTTTGCCTGCTTTCCTTCTGGGTCAGTCAGTTTGCTGTTTGCGCCAAAGCTGGGACCCAATCAAGACAATAATGGAAAACTGTTTTGCTCATGTAAAAAACTAAAAGTGATCTGATTGGTTGAGGTAGTTTGCTCCAACCACAATCAAGTTACTGAGATTGCAATGGTAAAATTTTGACATGCACTGAAGGCACTGCCAAACCTTAATCTCTTTAAGAGCATATGCAATTCAACCAAAGCAGAATTTGGCATCAGTTTTTTTAAACTTTAAATTTCATGACAGACAAGCAAAAATTTCCTTTGGAATGTGTCTGAAATATAATAGTTTATGTTCTTTATAGATACTGAAGTTTGTTTTGATTGAATTGCATGTGATCTCTATGAGGCTGAGTGTGATTGGTTGGCTATGCGCAAATGCTTAATGGGGGAGGGGCTTTCCAGCACCCCGCCCCTTAGGAACCCAGACGATGCCATGATTTTAAGCCAATGGCAGGACATGTATCTTTTATAAGCAGCATGTAAATTAGAGATGAAAGGGTTGTCCACCGTGCATATCCTCTCTCCGGACCATATGTGTGTGTGTGTGTGTGTGTCTGTCTGTGTGTGAGTGAGTGTATGTGTGTAGTGTGTGTGTGTGTGTGTGTGAGTGTGTGTTTGTGTGTGTCTGTGTGTGATTGAGTGTGTGTGTGTGTGTCTGTGATTGAGTGTGTGTGTGTGTGTGTGTGTGTGTGTGTGTGTTTGTGTGTGTCTGTGTGTGATTGTGTGTGTGTGTGTTTGTGTGTGTCTGTGTGTGATTGTGTGTGTGTGTGTGTGTGTGTGTGTGTGTGTGTGTGTCTGTGTGTGATTGAGTGTGTGTGTGTGTGTGTCTGTGTGTGATTGAGTGTGTGTGTGAGTGTGTGTGTGTGTGTGTCAGGGGTACAGCACTCCATCCTGGAGGGGAGGCCTTAAATATTTATCACAAATCAGACTCTGCCAGAGCAGCAGGCAGAAAGAAGCTCAGGATTTTAAGGCTTTGCCCACACCAGAGCCACAGGCACCGACTCCCTGCTTCTCCCCCATAACCTTAAACCATCAGCCAAAACACTGAGGGATCAGCCAAAACACTGACGGATCAGCAAAAACACTGATGGTCCTAATGAGGGAACAGCTAAGGGTATACAATCAGCATTCTGCACTTACACTTCCTCCCCTCATTGTTCAGTTGAGGTCATTGTTAGGATGGAAAGACACTCCACCCCTCTTCTATGTAAATCAGTTAATAATTGACATTGGACTGATTCCTGGAGCCCCATAAATACATATTATCGTCCCACAATATGCAACACAATATACTGTGTGCGGTAAAAATTAATAGGGCGTTTGACCATGAGGTTGACCAGTAAAAGTGCACTCATGAAGTGCTCAGCATTGCTCCACTGTTAGTCTCAAACCCAGATACTCTCTCACAGACTGCCTATTCAATTTTGCCTGAGGTTGTATTGGTGGCTTCACATCTCTATGGAAGGATCGGCCCAAAAAAGTTTGTCCATGTTTGCATTCTCTACACAAGAGCCACCAGAGAACTTTCGGACTCTGAATAGTCCCTTAAAATCTGAGTTCTGTCTACAAAAAAAGCACTGACTGACCTTAGGTGTATTAGCTGAGAACATCCCTAAAATTGGGCAGTGTTATGCCACAACAGAAACTGTAGCTTCCAATGCTCATGGTTACAAGATAACAGTTAGCTGTTGTTGGCTATTCCATTCTTGGCAGGAGTTTCAGACTCTAGTTCTTGAGGGCTCAGTGTGTGCAGGTTAAACTCCAGTCCTGGAGGGCCACAGTGTCTGCAGGTTTAACTCTGGTCCTGGAGGGCCACAGTGTCTGCAGGTTTAACTCCGGTCCTGGAGGACCACAGTGTCTGCAGGTTTAACTCCAGTCCTGGAGGGCCGCAGTGTCTGCAGGTTTAGCTCCAGTCCTGGAGGGCTGCAGTGTCTGCAGGTTTAACTCCAGTCCTGGAGGGCCGCAGTGTCTGCAGGTTTAACTCCAGTCCTGGAGGGCCGCAGTGTCTGCAGGTTTTAGCTCCAGTCCTGGAGGGCCGCAGTGTCTGCAGGTCCTGGGAGGGCCGCAGTGTCTGCAGGTTTAGCTCCAGTCCTGGAGGGCCGCAGTGTCTGCAGGTTTAACTCCAGTCCTGGAGGGCCTGCAGTGTCTGCAGGTTTAACTCCAGTCCTGGAGGGCCGCAGTGTCTGCAGGTTTAACTCCAGTCCTGGAGGGCCACAGTGTCTGCAG